>OY284475.1:3157864-3482531 GCA_958336345.1 Dorcus parallelipipedus
CCTCCGTTGGAGGACGCTCTCTCACCACTGACAGCTGTCGAGCTGTCTGTCATTACGCCGGATCCTGATTACAAGGTCGGAATTATTTTAATTATTTTTTAATTACGCTGTTGAATTACCGGCGTTGTTATTTTTATTTTTACTTTTCGTTTATTGGCTAATCTAGTGAATTTCTGTAATCGCCTTAAGCGTTAATTGTAAACGAAGAACAGATCTGTTGATCGGATAATATCTAACTTGTTGTTTACTTAATTACATTTCGGGTCGCACTCGATATTTGTAAATTAATTTCCTCTCCGTTAACTATTTTTGAACGTTTTTGAATAAAAACAAGTGTGCTCAGCTGGTGATTTTTATTCTATTCACTTTTCCCACCACATTTTGCTTTGGGGTTTCGTCGAACCCTCCCTTCTCCAAGAGCTTAGCCGAGCGGTGCTGGAGAAACGTCAGTCACTCGCACAATTTGCTGGCCTTCAGCTAGGTAGCACACTATTATAGAAAAAACAAAAGACGATCGATCGAAAATGAAATTTTTGTAAAAATGTTAAAAAATCTGATTATTCACTCAAAAAAGTGAAATAAAATAAAACATCTTGAAGAACATTATTTTTTCAAAATTCAGTTTATTCATCACTTCAAGAACGAAACAAGGAAAAAACAAGTGACGATCGATTTCGCAACGAATTCGACTTTTTCTCGTCGCGTGCGCCGATAGAATAAAACAAAAAGCAATCGAATTATCGTTCGTCTGTTACGAGCAATAAAAGACGGAACGAAAATGAAGTTTTTATGAAAATATTTTAAAAAAATCACTAATTAATTGAATTTAAAAAAAAAAACGACACAAAAACAAGAGATTGTTTTCGTTGAGTCCTCAAATTATTTTAAACGAAAAAATAATAAAAAAAAATGGATCGTCTTTCCCATTTTATTTATATTTTATTTTTGTGAGAAACATTTTTTGAAAAATTCCGTTCACTTATTGCTTCGACAACAAAACCAAAAGACGATCGATTTTACTACGAGTTTCAACTTTTCCCGTCCTTCCGAAAGGAGGATGAAGACGGAGGAAAACAATCGAAAGTTTCCTTGCCACGTGTTCCCCAAGTAAAACAAAACAAAAACAAAAGAAAATTTTTTTGCACATTTCTTTTTGCGACAACCAGACGCTTCATAGAAATGGTTGCTCTTTTTCATTTCGATAAGTTTGACAGTTTATTAATAGAAAACAATTGATGTTTGTGCTGACCGTCAGATTAGAAAAAGAAATAAACTGTATATAGGCTGTTTCATGAAAAATGATTGCTCTTTTATCGACATTTCACTATGACAAGTTTGACAGTTAATTAAAAGGAAACAACTGATGTTTGTGCTCATTTTCAGATTAAGAAAAGAACAAAACTAAACTCATTGTACGGAATGCTTGATAAAATTTATTGTTCTTTTAGCGACACTTCAATTTGACAACTTTGACAGTTAATTAAAAGGAAACAACTGATGTTCGTGTTCATCGTCAAATTAAAAAAAAAAAGAAAAAAGATTAACTTTTTACGCAGGATGCTTTATGAATTTGGTTGCCGTTTTATCGACATTTCACCTTGACAAGTTTGACAGTTAATGAAATTATAACAACTGATGTTTGTGCTCACTGCCGGATTAAAAAATGAAAAAATTAAACTCTTTGTATGTACGGAACGCTTCGTGAATTTTTTTGCTCTTTTATTGACATTTTAATTTGAGAAGTTTGACACTTAGGTAATTAAAAAATAACTGGTGTTTCATCTCCATACTAAAAAAAGAAAAGAATTAAACTCTGTACAGAATACTTCAAAAAATGTGTTGCTCTTTTATCGACTAATCGACATTTCATTTTGACAAGTTTGACAGTTAATGAAATTGTAACGACTGATGTTTGTGGTCACCGCCAGATTAAAAAATGCAAAAATGCTGTTTGTATGCACAGAATACTTCAAAAAGTTTATTGCTCTTTTATCGACATTTCACATTGACAACTTTGACAGATAATTAAAAAAGATTTGATGTTTAATCAGAAAAGCAGCTGGTATTTGTGCTCACCGTCAGATTAGAAAAAAAAAGTGAACTCCTTATACAGGTTGCTCAGAAAATTGCTTTTTTATCGATATTTCGACTTTTTGGCTAGTTTGACAGATCATTTAAAAAATTAAAGGCAACTAAAGAAACAATTGATTTGTTTGAGTGTTTGTGTTCACCTCCGAATTAGGAAAAGACAATAACACTGCATAAACATGTTTGCTCTTTTGTAAACACTACACTTTGACAAGTCTGACAGTCACTAAAAAAAAAATTAAAAATACGGTAACTAAGAAAGCAACTGATTTTTAAGTTCACCTCCAAATTAAAAAAAAAAAAAAACTCTTTATACGAGATGCTTCAAAAAAATGATTGCCCTATCAGCGACAGTTTCATTTGACAAGTTTGACAGTTAGTTAAAAGTAAACAATTGATTTTCTGCTCTATCAAATTAGAAAAAGAATTGAACAATTAAACTCTATAAAAGATGCTTCAGAAAATTGCTCCTTTACAGACATTACACTTTGACAAGTTTGACAGATAATTTCAAAAAAATGCTCGCCGTCAGATTAGAAAAAGAAAGAAAAACTCTATACTCCAGATAATTGCCCTTTTATCCATTTCACTTTGATAAGTTTGACAGTTAATTTAAGAAAAAATATGAAAAGTATGTGAACACTTCACTTTGACAAGTTTGACAGTTATTTCAAAGGAAACAACTGATGTTTGTATTCATTTCCAGATTAAGAAAAGAACAAAATTAAACTCATTATACGGAATGCTTGATAAAATGTATTGCTCTTTTAGCGACATATCACTTTGACAAGTTTGACAGATGATTAAAAGGAAACAACTGATGTGTGTTCACCGTCAGATTAGAAAAAGAATTTTTTTTATATACAGGATGCATTATAAATTTGATTGTCGTTTTGTCGACATATCACTTTGACAAGTTTGACAATTAATGAAAACAAAACAACAAAACAAAAGAAGCACGACGATTCTGTAAGAAAAAAAAACATCGTGCAGTTTTCGATTCGATCTTCCACGACGATAAGCCCATTGAAAGAAAAAACAAAAGCTAATCGATGATCTCCTACGACTATAAATAAGTTCATAAAAAAAAAACAAACAAAAGACAATATTCCACGGCGATAAATTCTTTAAAAAAGGATCTCCCGCGATGTTCATTACAAAAAGAAAACAAGACAAAAAATAATCGATCTGTCACGACAAATTTATTAAAAAAAAAAAGACGAGGGACCTTCTAGGACGACAAACTCATTAAAAAGAAGACAATCGATGATCTCCTACGACGCGCGACGATAAGTTAAATAAAAAAAAAAAAAACAAAAGACAATCGATTTTCCACTTTTACCCACGACGATTTTATAAAAACAAAACCATCGAACGGCCCTATTTAGACCACGGTCCGTCTATGGAGGAGAACTCGTTAATTGATTCTTTAAACTGTACAGTTTTGAACTGTCCTATTTAAACCTCGGTCCGTGTACTAAGAAAACTTGTTCATTCAAACTGCTTCATTTAGACTTCGGTGCGTGCATTTTGAAAAAGAAAAAGACCCACGACAATTTTATAAAAACGAAACCGTCCAACGGTCTTTAGCTGCTCGAAAACAAAACAAAAGAAAAAGAAAACGTCGCAAGTTCAAAGAAAAAAATCGTGCAGTTTTCGATTCGATCTTCCACGACGATAAGCCCGTTGAAAAAAAAAAAACAAAAGACAATCGATGATTTCCCACGACTACAAATAAGATCATTAAAAAAACGAACAAAGGACCGTCTTCCGCGACGGTAAATTCTTTAAAAAAAGATCTCCCACGATGTTCATTAGAAAAACAAAACAACACAAACAAAAGACAATGGATCTTCCGCGACGACGAGCTCATAAAAAAAAGACTATCGATGATCTCACACAACGCGCGACGATAAGTTAAATTTAAAAAAAAAAAACAAACAAATAGTATAGAAAACAATCGACATTCCACTTTTAGAACGATAACTTCACTAAAAAAAATGAACAAGAGACAATCGATCTTCTACAATGAAAAGTGAAAAACGCAAACAAAAGACAATCGATATTCCACTTTTACGACAAGTTCACTAAAAAAAGTTCCCTAGCCATTCAAACTGCCTCATTTAGACCTCGGTCCGTGTATTTTCAAAACTTGTTCATTGGACCTTTAAATTGTGCAGCTTCAAACTGACCTATTTAGACCTCGGTACGCGTAGTGCTGAAATTAACAATACTCAAAAAATGTCACGATCATCGTGCTTTCAGCGGATTTAAATGATTTGAAGTAAAACTAACAAAGGCAGCAATCCTTGATTGGCGAAATAGATTTTCTTTGATTTTTTTCTTGAGACATAATCAAAACGTTTAATGCCTTCTTTTCTCGGCTAAGTTTAGCTTTAAAATTGAATCTCACCTGGTTGGCATTTCCGCGTTTTTGTTTGAGGCCGTTTCTTTTCCAAAATTATCTTATCGCGCCGTTACAATCTTGAAACAAATTTCCTCCTGACCTCCCACCCCACTAATTAATTAAATAATAGCACAGTGTGATTTGTTTTAGTACGCAGTTAATCTGAGGAGGCCGAGGCCGTGGTGTAACAATATTTTTTTCTCGTTTGTTTGGGCGTCGTCCCCATACTTTTCGTTGGCGTGACTCGTTTGGTGAAAATTATTTGTTTTGATTTGGTCTTCTTCAAAACCTGTAGGGAATTTGTGCGCAGTCACAATCTAAACTGATGTTTCCCCAATAACATCAAACTGTGGTCATATTTCAACGATGTTTCTTCAGCACTACGGGTACCGAGGGTTAAATAGGTTAGTTTGAAGGCCCACTGTACAAGTTTTCTCAATAGACGGACCGAGGTCTGAATAAGGAAGTTTGAAGCTGTACAGCTTGAAGGGCCAATGAACAAATTTTCTCAATGCACGGACCGAGGTCTAAATAAGTTTTCGACTGGAGAAATTGAAATTCGAAACGATGCAAACAGAAGACTATCGCCGATCGGTGGAAAAACAAAATAAAATGTCGAAAACTGAAACGAATGACTATCGTTAAGCTTCACCAAAAAAAAAAGAAAAAAACGAAAGATGGCGGAATATTGCAGGTTGCAGATTTAGAAATGTATAAAAGAAGAAATGAAGAAGTTTATCTTGAAAAATTAAATTAAAGACATTGTTATTCGTAACATAATTCATAAAAAGCTCTTATTATATTTTCAACGCGACAATATTATACATACGTTGTCTGTTTTGCTAGTGGTCTTAAACTTTTGGACTGCAGTGTTAATAAATTTTCAAAGGTGACATCAATTTTGGAAATGTCACACTTCTGGGCGTTGTTTCATGTAATAACTTAAAAGTAACAGATCCAAAGCCAACTTACGTATTCCTGCAGCGTCTTCGTGGGTCTGATCGTAGGCGTAAAGCTCCTGCAGGCGGAAAATTCCGACATGATTCTTAAGCGCGATTTTTTTAAGCCCGTCACACGAACACAAGCCGAGGTAAAACTGAGAGTAGACGACAAGCTCCCTCGAAATAATCCCGTTGCCGAGCAACTGCCAAACAAAGTATCTACAAAACAGTCACTTGCATTATTACATCCACGACGAGTTTCATGACTCGTTCACAAAATGTTAATTAGACGTAGAGGTTTCCCCCTTGGGAACTCTTAGGTAATCAATTCTTATATCAAAATGTTGAAGACTCTTTACCTCAACGAGATTAACTGAGAGTGCATTTTTTTGTATAGAAAGTGAACCGGTATTTGGTTCATTACATTGATTTGGATTCCACATTTCGAAGGTAATCCAATTTGTAACGTAAGCAGAATTTCAACGACAATGGGCGCCGATGTAATGAGGTGTAATTATCGAAAATCTATGCGTTCCACCTTTGATGGGTCGAAACGGTTTAGATTCGTTAAATTTGGGTATCGGTAAAATCCGATACATACGTTCTTTGACCAATGACCTAAAAACATTTGTGGGTAAATATAAAGAGCTTTTTGATAATGGTCAAGGTACGTTAAACAAGTGTGAAATTGATTTGAAGGTGAAAAAAGGAACCGTTCCTAAATTTTGTAAGGCTAGGCCAGTTCCTTTTGCGCTGAAGCCTAAAATAGAAGTCGAACTTGATTGGTTAGTTAATAATGGTGTGTTAGTTCCAGTAGATTTTTCTGATTGGGCTACGCCCATTGTACCAATACTTAAATCTAATGGTAGAGTTAGGATTTGCGGTGATTTTAAAATAACACTAAATCCGCACCTGGTAGTTCAACAATATCCATTGCCTAGGATAGAATATTTATTCAGTCAACTACACGGTGGTCAGAAGTTTTCTAAAATCGATTTATCGGATGCTTATCAGCAAGTTTTACTTTCGAATATTTCTAGAAAGCTTGTAACCATCTCTACCCATAAAGGGTTATTTTCTTATACTAGGCTACCGTATGGTATCACGAGTGGACCTATGATTTTCTGTTCTTCAACCTCTTTATAATCTACTTAAAAAAGGTAAGTCCTGGAAGTGGTCAGTTTCTTGCAAACAAAGTTTTGAAAAAGTAAAGAATATTGTAGCTTCGTCTTCAGTTCTGGTTCATTATGATCCAGATCGGACAGTAAAGCTTACTGTTGACGCTTCTCAGGTTGGTTTAGGTGCAGTGATTAGCCATGTTTATCCGAATAAGTCGGAAAAACCCATCGCCTTTGCCAGTCGCTTACTAAATGCTGCTGAAAGTAAGTATAGCCAAATAGAAAAAGAGGCTTGTGCTATTATTTTTGGTCTTAAGAAATTTTTTCAGTACCTTTACGGTAAAAAGTTTTTGCTTTACACGGATCATAAACCTTTGCTAACTATTTTTTCACCTAGTAAAGGAATTCCTGTTTTTGCTGCAAATAGGCTCCAAAGATGGGCGCATATACTCTCAGCTTTTGATTACGAAATACATTTTATGTCATCTGAAAAGAATAACGCTGATTTTTTATCAAGATTGCCTTTATCAGATCAGTCTGACCCAGTATCAAAATGGAATTATTTAAATACCGTATCAAATGATGCTTATTTAAATTATGTTCAAGAAACGGTAATTCCTATTAATTTTGAAAATATAAAGAACGAAGTAGCTAAAGATCCATTACTAAGCAAAGTTTTTTTTTACGTACGTAATGGATGGCCATCAAAATGTCCATCTCCAGAATTTATGCCATTTTTTATTAGAAAAAACGAGTTAAACATTGAGCAAAATTGTGTGCTTTGGGGTTACCGTTTGATTATACCTAAAAAATTTCAAGTTGCATTATTACAGGAGTTGCATTCTGCGCACGTAGGAGTGGTAAAGGTGAAAGCTTTAGGCCGTTCCTATATCTGGTGGCCGGAATTTGATAAAGACATTGAGCAAACAGTATCAAATTGTAATACTTGCGCTAAATTTAGTAGTCGTCCAGCGAAAGCGCCCTTAATAGCGTGGGATTGGCCAAAAGAACCTTGGACTCGCCTTCATGCAGATTTCTTTGGCCCATGTTCAGGAAAATATTTCTTAGTAATAGTTGATGCAACGTCCAAATGGTTGGAATGTTTTGAAGTAAACAATTTGACTTCTACCATCGCTATCAGAGCTTTTAGGTCTCTTTTTGCTAGATACGGGTTACCAAGAGAATTGTGCATGGATAATGCGACCGCTTTTTGCTCGGAAGAGTTTCAAATTTTTTTTAAATCTAATGGGATTAAACATAAAACGGGGGCACCTTATAACCCAGAAACTAATGGTCAAGCTGAAAGCGCGGTGAAAATTATGAAAAAGGCCATATTAAAAGGGAGAGATGAAGGGTTACAGGATATTAATTTAATAATTAATAGGTTTTTATTGCAATATAGAAATACTGCTCATTCTACAACGAATGAGACGCCTGCAAAGCTGTTAATAGGTAGACCGCTTCGTTCTAAATTTGAGTTGTTGTTACCATCCACTGAAAATGTTGTACTTAAAAAAACAACAAGCTCAGCAAAGATATTATAAACACAAAAATACTTTAAGTTTTTGTGAAGGAGATAACATTTGGGCCAGAAATTATAAAGTTGGTGGTTGCATTTGGGTTAAAGGTAAAATTCATAAGGTCCTTGGTCGGAGAACTTATTTAGTTAAACTTGATTCTGGAATTGTTTGGAAACGTCATATTAATCAAATTAAATTAAATAAAGAAAGAGTTCCCGTTTCGATCATTCCAAAATCAGATTTAGAAAAACAAATTGGTGAAGAATCTCAAGAATCACCCGTCATTATTAATGTTGATAAACTCGCTCCGGGTCCTTCAGATCGTAATACTGATAGTCGAATTTTGAGACGTCGTAGCAAGCTGAAGGCCCCTGACCGATTCAAGTTTTCTGTAAATTGATATTTGTGTGTTTTATACTTACCTATTGTTAAGTAATTTATATAGCGTTAGTGCATGCTTAAGAGGAGAGGTGTTGTATATTGCTAAATAATTGAACAGATTTAAATATTATTTACGCGCACTCTTTCTTCAGACGTGCTGTATAAAAAGTTGTTTTGATGTTTCAGTTGTTGGCCAGTTCAGTTCAGATATGTGTTTGTTACACGTGTGTGTGTGTTAATAAAGTTAGTTACCTTTCGGACATGTGACTTTTATTAAATCTTGATCATACACAACAAAAGACATGATTGGATACAACAGAAAAAGAACTTGCTGGAAGCAAAAGGAAGACAAACAGACACGCTTGCGAGGCAAATGGAACGAGTGATTAGGAAAAAAGAAGAAACCAGATCGAACCTTACAGAGATCGGAAGGATGAGAGCAAACGAAGGGAGACCGAAGAAGACCTGGTTGGATGCAACGGAAGAAGACCTTGCAGGAAACAAGAGGAAAATAAAAATAAACTGGATTCGACTTCGTAGATATCAGCGGGATAAGAAAAATTAAGAAAGACTATGAAAGACACTATTGGGTACAGAAGAGGACCTGGCAAGAAGCAAGAGGAAGATGAAAAGAGCATGGCAAATGGAAGACTTCATTAGGAAAGAAGAAGAAGTCCCAAGAACATATGGTTGGGCACAAAGAAGACCTTGCAAGATGCAGGAGGAAGATGAAAAGAGAGTGCCAAATGGAAAACGTGCAAGAAGCAAGAGGAAGATGAAAAGAGCATGGCAAATGGAAGACGTAATTAGGAAAGAAGAAGAAGAAATCCCAAGAACATGTGGCTGGGTACAAAGAAGACCTTGCAAGAAGCAGGAGGAAGATGAAAAGAGCGTGCCAAATGGAAAACGTGCAAGAAGCAAGAGGAAGATGAAAAGAGCATGGCAGACGTAATTAGGAAAGAAGAAGAAGATGTCCCAAGAACATATGGTTGGGTACAAAGAAGACCTTGCAAGAAGCAGGAGGAAGATGAAAAGAGCGTGCCAAATGGAAAACGTGCAAGAAGCAAGAGGAAGATGAAAAGAGCATGGCAAATGGAAGACGTAATTAGGAAAGAAGAAGTAGAAGTCCCAAGAACATATGGTTGTGTACAAAGAAGACCTTGCAAGAAGCAGGGGGAAATGAAAAGAGCATGCCAACTGGAAAACGTGCAAGAAGCAAGAGGAAGATGAAAAGACCATGACAAATGGAAGACTTAATTAGGAAAGAAGAAGAACATGTGGTTGGGTACAAAAAAGACCTTGCAGGAAGCAGGAAGAAGATGAAAAGAGCGTGCCGAATGAAAAACGTGATTAAGAAGAAGGAACGAGCCGCATGAAGATGTGGTTGGGTCCAGAAGAAAAAAGTCGTCAGAAGGAAATGGTACGGATTTTCTCCTTCTAAAATGTATTGGGGAAAATATGTGTCAAAGTGCCTCTTACATGTAAATGAACTTAATAGATCGCATCGGCAAACCTCTTGTGCTTTATATAGGGCGATTCTCTGAAAATCAGCAAGCGAGAAGAGCGAAAAATTCTTAAAATATTGAAATATTGAATACAACGTAGGGGTTTCGTCAACTACCCGCTATGCTTGGGTGGAGCAAAGGATGCTCGAGGGCTCCATTACAACCCAGTCGACTTGCAGACAAAATTTTGGCATGATATGCTAATTGGCCACCTTGTGTGTGATAGCTTATGAGGCAGCAGCTACGCTGCACAGTTTAAGGTCAAAACCCAGCCGTGCGATGGCGCGACTAAGTGGTAATAGTAATACTGACAGGCTGACGCCGTTTCGTCTTGTCGGCTGAAGATCACGATTGGGAAACACGTGGCCCCCTTGAGTTGCTACGTGCTGGAAAAGGACCGGATCGAAAGAAAACTCCCCAAAATTTAATTAGGCACACACCACCTCCCCTGCAATAGCCAACTAGATCAACTCCCGGTCATAACGTCATCCATCAAACAATTATAAATCATTACATACAGCTGTCCGGTCACCTGTAACCTTGCTGACTATTGCCTACTATTGTAAGGGTGGAGTGGAATGAAAAACTTTTGATCTTGACGATTGAGTTTCTGTCCCAAACGTTCGGGAACTGCTGTCTAGCCCTCGTAGTCTTGTATCTATAATAAGAAAGACCGCAAGTAACTCGCAATCAGATATAATAGGCTCCTCCGCCTTTCCTTGGCTTCGTTCTTTTCCTGCAAGCACGAGAAATCGTTTAGAAAGGTGCAAGCTCGCTTCACAAAACAACAGTGGCACCGATAATTTCTATTGCAAGAGAAAGGAATTGGAAAACAAATAGCTGTTACATACATGCACGTGTACGTCCGTTGCCAATTTTTTTCTTCTTTTCTCGCGCCAGAAGAGAAAACGTATTTGCAAACTTCGACAACAGACGCCTGCACGTGAACTGGCTGTTAAATGATTTTTATTTCGCACTCAAACAGGCAACGTATTGATTTCGAACACCTTCCGTACTCGCTTTTAATTTATTTTTAACGCAAGGGCGATTGAACAACGCGTGTTGGCAACGCTAAGCAAAGTTGCAATTTTTTTTAACGGAACACCCTGTATATTCTTGTATAATTGAACTCGCGAGGCAATTTTAGCCTGAAATGATGGGTCGCAACATGGGTCTAGGATGAGCGGTTTTTGAGTTGAAACTTTTCGGTGACGTCACGCAGCTCGAAAACCGCTCATCCTAGACCCACGATGCGACCCATCATTTCAGGCTGAAATTGTCTCGCGAATTCAAATATGCAATAATATTTAGGGCATCCGTTGAAAAAATTATGACTTTGGGGTAAATGTCGAAAAGACGACGTTGCTTAAACATTATTTAAATCATTCAACTTTCAACCTGTATACTTTTCGTCGTTTTTGAAATCTACAAAAAAATTAACCTAAATTCATGGGTATAAACATCACAGGTGTAAAAACTTTTGATCTTGACGATTGAGTTTCTGTCCCAAACGTTCGGGAACTGCTGTCTAGCCCTCGTAGTCTTGTATCTATAACAAGAAAGACTGAAGCGTGGTGTAAAAGAGATGTCAGTGTGATGTAATTACTTACTTTTACTTTAGGAACTGCAATAAAAATATTACCGGCATGTACCGGCTGGTGATAAACAGGGATGGTAGGAGTAGGTCAGCACTTACCACATGGTTAAGGACTCGGTATACAGGGGCACCAGAACTATGCAAGCCGTTATTCAAAAAAAAAATAAAATCAGTAAGTAAGGTCTTGACTCTCCAGCTTTACAGCAGGATGAGGTTTCCTCGAACCACAATGGGGCATAGGGGCATAATTGACCGCAAACTGAATCCGAGAGAGACCATGCCTGCTTCCTCTAGAAGTGCAAGCACAAGAATCGAAGCCTTGCCACTGAAAAAACGTTTCATCATGATTATAAATGAACTTGTCAAGCCATGTCCTTAAAATTTTAAACACACAACACCCATATAACACAACCTCCTCCCCATGTTTCTAAAAAAGTAAATCCAGGACCGCTAGCTTGAATAATTTTGCTCCCGCCGCTCACCGCGCTGTTCTGAAAACCGTTTGTTCTCCCGCGCTCTTCTGACCAATCGCCGATTCATAATAAATTGATTGATTGATAAATGCCATTCCTATGATACATGAGAATGTCCCGCCATGCAACCGCAGTTATTTAGACGAAATAGGAGAGAATTAACTAGTACGTTTCACAGTACGTTACACAACTATTAACCGTAACATAGCAAGATCAGATCCCATTGGCTGGTAGCAGCCAGAAATCCTGGACGAACCTGCCCCATTGTGTGCCCAAGATCCGTCATGACCAATCTCTCAATCAAGACGGTTAACCTACGTAATACTAAAATGTAACGAAATAAAATAAATAAAAAAGAAAGGTTAGATCTGACCTTGGGTCGTCCAAGGAGCAAACGTCAAAATGTCGTCCGTCGAGGCTAGGCATAACTCGAGCGCCGCGTCATTCCAAATGACCTACGAGCCCTACGAGACAGAAATGGGGAAGTGATGCTCCCAGTTGCCACTTTGAAGCGCTAAAGGTGGTGTCCTCTAGCGGCGGGATTGATGAGCGTTCGGGTAACCAACCTCAAGATGGCGGGCCAAAATTGGCTTACAACTCAGCGGCGACTCTGAGGGAAATCGTCAGGTCGCCTTCGGTTACCAAAACTCCGGGGACGCGTCCGGAATTAGTGGGAGGGGAGGGGCAGAAGACGGAATAAAAATAAAACCTAGATGAAAGGAAAATACGGATTTACGAACCGACCGACGCACAACGTGACTCTAAAAAACATACCTGCCGTAAATTCGACGGACAAGCTTGGAAAGGCCTAGGATTCGCAGCTAACAATTAACAACCCTGGACATTATATCCGTTTACCTTTTCACTCCAAAACAAACACCGCTTAATGAAAATTTACACAGAAGCGAGAATAACTCTCCACGCGGTCCGTTTGCAAAGCGGGCGAGTTATGTCGAGTTATTTTTTTTTTGTATTCAAAGATTGTTTTGATTATTTTCTATTAGTCTTTTGTTTTCCATTCTCTGTCGAAGGTGATACGTCGATCTTCTTTTGTTTTTTTTTTGTTCGTTTTATTCCCAGTATTTCATAGCCGACATACAATATTTCAATGTCGAATTAATTTTTTTTTGTATTTAAGAATTTTTTTCGTCGTTTTCTAATAGTCATTTGTTTTACATTCTCTGACGGAGTAGAATCGTGATCTTCTTTTGTTTCTTGTTTTCTTTATTCTTAGTATTTCGCCGTTATCATACATTTTGGTTTTCGTTCGTTTTCATCGTCAATATATTTCAATTTTCTTTTGTTTTCTTGTCGAATTAATTTTCTTGTAATTAAGGATTTTTTTGTTATTTTGCTCGAATTATTATCTTTTAGTTTTCTTTTTCGTAAGTCGTTTGTTTTCCATTCTCTGTCGAAAGTGATACGTCTATCTTCCTTCGTTTTCTTTTTTTTGTTTTCATGTCGAGTTAATTTTTTTTTTTTTTGTATTCAAAGATTGTTTTGATTATTTTCGATTAGTCTTTTGTTTTTCATTCCCTGTCGGAGGTGACACGGCTATCTTCTTTTGTTCTTTGTTCATTTTATTCTTGGTCTTTCCTCGTTAACACGTTTTGTGTTAACTTTTTTCTTAGTATCTCATTAACATAGTGTGTCTTTCATAGAGCCCGTAACATATGCAAATTTATAATCTTATTTCAAGAATAATAATAATAATGTTTCCCATATATATTACGGAATTTATGTATGGCACTGTATTTTTTTATCTTCTGTTGTTTTTTATTTTGGTCGAATTATTTTTTGTATTCATATGAGTATATGAACATAAAAAATAATTCGACCAAAATATTATTTATTATTTATCATGTTATTTTTTATTAGTCTTTTGTTCTTTGACGTATTCACAGTTTTCGTTTGTTTTTCGTTAGTCTTTTGTTTCCATCCTCCGTCGGAAGTCAATCATAGATTTTCTTTTGTATTTTGTTTATTTTATTCTTAGTACAGGCATATTTCAGTTTTCTTTATTATATTATTATTTTTTACGTCATTCCCCATTTCCCCATTGCTTTTTTTTTGGGAGGGGATTTGCACTTTTCTTCGGTTTTCTATTTTCGTTTATTGTCCGTCTCACATTTTCCAAACATTCTTCGCTAGACGTGAATCGACGATCTGCTTTTGTTTTTTTTTTTGTTAATTTCATTTTTAGCGCCTCCTTGCTTTCAGTATATCTGTTTGTTTTTATTTATTCAGTATTCTACCGTTTTCCGCCGCCAGTCTTTTATTTTTTGAATCCACGACCTTCTTTTATTTTTTGTTCATTTAATTCTTAGTATTTTCTTTTTTGTTTTTCTGCAGAATTATTTTTTTATTTGCAGTATTCAATCGTTTTCTGTTACTTTTTTGTCCAACTACATTTTTTATGTTTGCAGTCTTTTGTTTTCCGTCTCAAACAAACGAGAATCGTTAGGTCAGAAAACAGTCGTTCGATGGCGCGACTGTGTTTGCTATTACGCGCTATCTAATTGCGTAATTCTTGTCGGTCGCCGGGATTGCGATGGAGTTCTCGAGCTACTCTTCTGCTGATGAGGACCCAATTAGGGCCGAAATAGCCATACAGAGGATACTCTAGGCCCCGTTGCAATCCAGGAGACTCGCAGCAAAAAATTTTGCAAACGAGAATCGTTGATCTTCTCTTGTGTTTTTTTTTACTATTCATCTTATTCATCAAATACTGTATGTAGTTGTTCGTTATGTCAGTTCTCTTTTGTCTCTGGTCGATTTGATTTTTTTATGCATCTCCTTCGTCTTTTGTTTGATTGTCTAATTCTTCGATGACATTCCTTTTGTTTTGTTTATCTTGACACTACTTGAAATTAGTTTTCAATATTTCCAACAATTTATGGACGAACGTATTAAAGTAAATTGTCAATTCTTTAACATAACCTAGATTTTCTGTTTTGACATTTCCTGCAACGGTACAGTTACAGATTTTTGTTTACAAATCGAAACGACGCCACTAAATTCAACTCGGAAAAAAAATTCTTGGTTTGTGTTCACTGAATTCCCCTAGAATCTAACAGGTTCGAGGCACCCTGTATAATCAAGTCGCAAGACTGACGGAATCTTAATCGGGTCGGCGTGCGACGCGAACGGTTCGCGGGTGGGGAGAGATCCATTGGCCAACGGCCGATTATTTCTCGGAAGCTGAAGTAGAACGAATTTTTTTTAACATTTTCCCCATACTCTCGGGGGCATCGCTTCTTATCGTGATTTCATTTCGTCGGGTCACCCTGTACAAATCGTCGGAAGCAAAATGTTTTTTTGTTAGATGTAGATTTAAGTAATCTTGCTGGTACGTTTATAACCCGGGATTCCCATGAAATTACAATTTTAATACGCTCGGCTAATCGGCTCTTGCGAAATTAAACGTGCGATTATCCTTTGCTAAGCTGGAAATGAAATGTTTAATTACAAAACAAAAAGGTTAAAGGCTACGTTGATGAACCTACAAGTGAAACACAGCCCCAAAAAATATTACAATTAAAAACGGAAGTATGTTGCATCTACTATTAAAGAACGGAATTAAATATATTCGATAAAAACGCTTGAATTTAATAATTGTAAGCAAATAAATCCTGTAAAACATAAATAATACATTACTCTAAATCTTTCTTTGCTATTTACAAATTATTTCATTGTGAGAAATTGAAAAAATCTTTCGTTCACCTTATAAACACCGCAATACGCCTCTACAAACATTAGTAGTTAAGACCGTTTTAGACGGTCGTATCTTTATAAAAATGAAATGATACCAATTAAAAGTTTGAACTTCCACTAAAACGATATCAATTAACTGATTTTATTTATAAACATTTTAATAAATAAAATTATCATTTTCTGTTATACCTTAAATTTATGTATTTCTGTATTTCCATTACCTGTGTCGTCGAAAACAAATGTCAACTCACTTTGTGTTACCAATATAAATTGATGTGGATTTACAATAATGAATAATTATTAATAAACATTTTGTGTCTACTTTGAAACTGTGTTTCACTTTACCAGATACATTTAACGTAGCGAGATAAATTTGTCCAATATTTTAAAATTCAACTTTAATAACAAACCGAAGATAGAACCCAGTAATCCTAATTTGTTAATAAAACAATTGACAATCCTGAGATACCATTTTATAAACAATTTATTTAGAGAAAAGGGTCTTCATGTTATAACCACGGTTAGGCGGATCGGATTCCACTCGCGCTGGCAAGAGCGTCACATCTAATTGCACTCGAGACGGGAATAGCAAATAATCGCATGCATAATTTGCAATAGAAAAGAACGTTTAGTGTTTAATATATTTATATAATTTTTAATTCGAAAATACGAAATTTTGTTTAAATTTAATAATTTCTTACGCGATGAAGTTGAAATACGTGAGTGAACATGCGAAAAAATGAGATCAACACACTAGATGGGAAAACTTTTTGTAGAGGCGTTCAATTTTAAGATCGCAGCGCTACCGCGGATAAATCTCAACCTCTGTAAGATACACGGAATTTTTGTAATGCGTGTGTTTAAGTGCGTAACAATGCAAGTACACAAGTTGATTTAATGTGAATATCACATATAAAATATAACACAATCCTGATACATCATACACTCAGGATCGACGCCAAAACACAAGATGTTATGTAGCATACAAGAGTTTGTTTGTTTAGTTGACACCAGGTGGCGAAGCTTAGCTGGAAACTCCTATATACCTTATTCTGAAACATGCAAAATACACGTATCCTTTTGTTGCTAGAGTAACGTAATAATTAAATGACAGCAATGTATTAAAGCGTGTATTTTATTTTGAAACGTATTTTGTTTCATTACTTTATTTCTTCTACGGGCAAGTTCGCGTTTACGCTCGGAGTACGCTCTGATCAAAAGTGTGAGGGAGAGCGACTGCGTTTCACTGCATGTAAGGTAGTAGCGAGAAAAAGAAACACTCCGATCGATCCGAGCGTAAACGCGAACTCACCACCCTATGTTTCAAAATAAAATACACGCTTTAATACATTGTTGTCATTTAATAATTACGTTACTCCAGCAACAAACGTATGTGTTTGTCTTGCATGTTTCAGAATAAGATACATTCACGGTAGTATTTCCAGCGATAGAAAGGCAGATTTTAAATTTTGCGCCAATCTAAAAAAGGTCAATATTACTCGTGAATATTACTAACATACACAGTCCAAATTGTCAACCATTGATGCTTTTAAGTCGGCTATTCGGAAAACAACTCGCACCTTGTATTCCTACGCCATGAAATATATGTATGCAGATATGCAATGTCTTGACGCATTGAAATTTGCAATCTGTCATGAATCTGTCTTTCTATCGATGGAAATACTATACACTTGTTACTAGTATAGGGGATAGGATCTAAAAAGGCTCTTCTTAAAAACCTGCCGAAAAATTTAAGGTTAACGTCGGAGAAGGTTCCATCATGATCGGTGGTTCCATCAGATTAATTAAAAAGTCATTTTAAAACAGTTTTCCATACTTTATGCAAAATTAAACGCGAACGTCATCAACTGTTATCAAAATTTTTATTTTTTATACAAAAATTAAAAAGCGATTGATTTTTTTTAATTGTCAGTCGTTGTTGGAATCTTGATTAAACAATATTTCTAAAAGTTGCCGAATTTTGTCAAATTAAAACGTATATAAATTGTCTCTAGTTTTTTCTTTTTTTGTTCTCGTATTTTTAACTGTCAGTCATTCTTGGAATCTTGATTAAAAAGTATTTTAAAACTGTTTCATCACGAGATGTATTCACGTCCAAATTCACATTCATAAATTGTAAAACTTCACTTTTTATCCCCTTCACTTTTAATTTTGGCTGGGTTACTTTTGTTGATCTGTCTGATTTGAATTGTCACAATTGGCATACGTTAAATTGACATCAAATTTAAATCTGTCTTAATTTTAGGCTGCGTTTAGTTGATAGACGAACCGTCAAAGTTTAACGACTCGGGCGGACTGTTTTCTAAACGGAACTCATACCCACCGTGGTTGCCTAATGGTCGCATATCAAATCACGACCACCGTGACCACTCAGCTGATTAGTCAGACAACGTAAAATAACTACGGTCTAAACGAAATCGACAACGTCGCCCATGAACTAAACGCAACCTAAATATGATTACCAACCTACTAATAGCTACTATTTATAACTTAAAATAACGGCCTACTACGAAGACGCCTATTCGATAGTGTAAATCGCAAAGTGCGTAATTCCATTTAGCAAAATTTTACAGGAGAGCTAAAAAACATACGTATTTTGCCTGTCAACAAATTGAAACTTGGAGATAGACATTTTTCTGTACCAGCTTCTGCTGCAAAACCATAACTATAGATATGCTACTGTGAAGATTTTAAAGGTTCGATCAATTTTTATTTTAAAACAAAACACGATATAGTTAATAAACTAATTTATTTAAAAGCAATACCAATTTATTTATAACTTACACTATAACAATAATTTATTTACAAGCTTATGTATAATTTATTTTAACAGCCGAGCGAAAATGTAACGCGAACTGTAATGCAAAACTGTCCAATGCCGAATTGGTTACATTCTACGGCTGCTGGCTTTTATAAGCCAGGACTGGTTGTACGTGAACTTTCGCGAAGGATTCCAGAGTGTCTGTTCAATTCCGCTGCCGGAATTCTCCAGGCTGTCTGCAGAAGCCTCTAATCTAAGGCGCGTCGGCTGTGACGCAAGAGACAGACTGACGTCGGCTGGTGTCGACGAATCATTACACTATTATATTATTAAATAGTGCCACAAAAAATATTTTAGAAAAAATGGAGTTACGCACTTTGCGATTTACACTATCGTATTGGCAACACTGGCCAGAGTTCTAGAAGTTTCCGTTTCTCTTTCTCTCTTTCTGCCAGCATTATCATATGGGAAGAAAAAAATAATTAATGGAAATTAACAGTTGCATTAACTATTGTACAGAATGCCCTTTTTTCTCTTTACAAAACTATGTTAGAATATTTTTGTTTTGTAGTTGAAACTCTTTCTCACTCTCGTCGCTTCTTTCACAGAGGTAAAGGCTGTTTACAAGGCCGAGTTCTTGTAAACTGATAAATTAAGGCAAAAAGTTTCATTTTGTTTCTACTTTACACACCAAATTCTAATGGTACTTTTTGCGTACAAAATTGAAACGTTCTGCTATAAATAAAAAGACAATAGGAAAACATCTTCACAAAAACTAAAGCGTCTATTGGAAAATTCCACCAATCAAATTTAATTTATAAAATACCGTGTTCTCATTGCCCTCTTGCTTACATCGGCCAAACTAAAAGACTTTTGAAAGATCGCATCATCTCACACATAAGTGACAGTAGAAATATTAACAAACCCAATCGTTGCGCCCTTGCTGACCACGTAATAACCACACAACACACCATGGACTATGAAAACACAAGCATTCTAACTCTTGAAACAAACTTAAATAAAAGACTCTTTATAGAAAACATCTTTATTAACATCACACACAATACTATAAACGTCAAAACTGAACAAGCTGATATAAACTCAGCTTATGCAAATTTATTAGACATTTGTAATATCATCATCAATATACTTGTCGACGACTTTTTTATTGCTCTTTTAAAAAAAAAAAACAAACGCAAAAGTAATCCAAACTTTCGCAAACGTTAACTCGAAACCGCAACGGCAACTTCCTTTTATTGCCTTGCAGTTATGAAATTTAACTAATTTTGAAAAGGTCGCGGAAGCCGCGGCACTTAAAACTTCTTTGCCGGCGTAAAACCTTTTATTGCGCGCGTTTATCTCCATAAAACATTTGATTTATGTATGTACGACGTAGAGCCCCGACCAGGTGGCGCGGCGTGCGAAACGGAAGAGGAGGAAAAAAGCAGCTTCTCAGCGCGCGCGACTTTTTTCCAAACCCCTCGCGCTAATAAATAACAAAGCCAAGTTAAAGAACTGAAGCGAACGAGTGGGTAGATAACGCGTTAAGTATTTACGAGACGTGCTCGATTTGTAGGTTGTAAAAGCCCCGTCGTGAAAAAAAATATCCGCCTCATTAATGATGAGTGTATTTTCTTTTTTAAGGGCGGGGGATTTTTGTTCTTCCGCGCCGGTGCGTTTTTGTCTTATGCGATGGAACGATCAGTCCAAAATGGCTTGACGCCGACAGTACCACCTCATCAATCACCCCGAGGCTGTTTCACTTTCAGGATTCTAATCTGCTAATGCATGCCTTTTTTACATTTTGTTTTCCTTGTTCCTTTTTTTTATTGGGTAAGTATCGCAACTAAGCAAATGCAAAATCAGCGTCTGCCCTATCCCAAGAAGAATAGAAAAAAAGTAACGCGTTTGCACCACAGGCCCTTCAGCTTCTTGAAGTACACATATTTTTTTTCGCGATGGATTGACATCCTTTAGTATGATTTCCCGATGGAATATATATCAGGAAGGATTGCATATTCTTCTCCGACACACTTTAGTATGAGCACAGTATCAAGAATACAGTAGCGCAACTCGCTTGTCGGCACTTTGATCTTTTTACTGGATTTTCATTGACCTTGAGTGGGGATGTGTCGAATGCTGTGGTCCTGCTTTAAGTGCGATTCCGTTGCAAAATGTAAATACACACGCCAGGGCCGGATTGTAGTATTTTGTAGACGTGGTAAAAAGTAACAAAGCATACACGCAAAAACCGATTTTGTTGAATAAAACAAAATTGTGTCAACTCAACTAAAGTATTCGTTTAAATAGCAGCAAATAAATCTTCATTTATGTCAAATAAATATTTCAGTTACAAGAATGTAGTCAAGTCAACAAAATTTGTATTTGTAAGTAAAAAAACTTTATTTGTGTTGATGTCAGTAATTAGGTATATTGTTGAATGTGAAGTTGAGAAATAATAATTCCTAATTTTATTTTATACATATATTTACTTGCTACCGGTTTCGACAATATAATGTCTTCATCAGGCCTAAAATCGTAAAGAAAATAATTTTTTAACAATTTTGTATGTAAAATTGAAGTTAACTTGTAATTAATTTATACGTGGTTTATGTATTTGTTGGAATTCGGATTTTGTCTTTTGTATTATTTTATATAATACAGTTTCGCTACGAGAAATAGCAAGCTTATGTTTAATGTTTTTAGAATATAAATAAAACACAGTTGTTGATTTTTGTAATTTTTGCATCGAATGTCAATATAATTTTCTTAAAAGAAATATTGAATTTTCTTATGACCAAACTTCCATATTTCCAAGAGAGAAAACGGCGACATACGCGAACACGTCGGTCGTTTCTTTGACGCTGTCGACAAACTAAAAGATATGGAGGTAGATATTAATCCAGATGTGCTAACAATAGCCTTATTGTACAGTCTACCATCCAGTTATGAGAACTTTAGAGTTGCAATAGAGTCCCGTGACGATTTGCCCACGCCGGAGGCTCTAAGGACCAAGATCATCGAGGAATATGACGCTCATAGGAACGAACGTTCGTCGTCATCAAGTGCCTTATATATAAATAAAAAACATGGTCAAAATTTTCAGAACAAAAGGACTGAAAAATCGGAAAATGAGAAGACGGACATGAGAAACAAAAATCGTTTGAAGATTCGGTGCCATAAGTGCAAAAAGTTCGGGCATAAAGCCGCGCAATGTCGCACTAAAGACACTAAACACGAGTTCGCAAACGGTGCCGAAAATGTGTCGTTAAGCGCTGAAACTTTTCATGTAAAATCCACAGAACGTGCACAAAAATGGTGTTTGGACAGCGGCGCTACCTCACACTTATGTAATAACGTCGCGTTCTTTTCGGACATAAATGATTCGAAGCGTGGTGTTCTTAGTCTAGCGAACAGTTCAATAACGCAAAGTGTTGCTGAAGGTACCGCCGGATTCATGGCAAACGTACGCGGTACAGTAAAGAACATTTCACTGGATCGGACCTTACACGTTCCTGATTTACGCACAAATCTTTTGTCCGTAGGTAGAATTGCCGATCAAGGTTTCGAAATTAAATTTGATAAACATAACGCATTTGTATCGGATTCAAATGGTAACGTAAAATTAATTGCAGATAGAATTGACGGACTTTATTACGCGCGTGAACGCGAAGAGTGCGCTCGTGTTACCGCATCCGAATTAGAATTTCCCAGAAAGATCACATGTACTTCGAGGATCTCATGGCACCGACGTCTCGGACATTTGAACATGTCAGACCTTCGCGAAGCGGAACGTAAAGGTACCGTGCGAGGACTGAAACGCGATGAGTTGGGTGATGGACTTGAATGTTCGGTTTGCATCAAGGGAAAAATGAACCGGACACCTTTCCCGAAGAAATCCAAACGTAAAACCGAATTATTAAATTTGATTCATTCGGATGTCTGCGGACCAATGCGCGTAGCATCCCTCAATGGGGCGAAATATTTCGTAGAATTTATCGATGACCATTCGCGTTGGTGCGAAGTTCGATTTTTGAAATCCAAGGACGAGGTATTGAAATTTACCAAGGAATTCATTGTACTCGTCGAAAACCGAAGTGGACGCAAAGTCAAATGCCTTCAAAGTGATAATGGCAGAGAATATCTGAGCAACGACTTCGATAATTTTTTGAAATCACGCGGGATCACAAGACGGCTGACCATTCCGTACAATCCTGAACAAAATGGCATCGCTGAGCGAAAGTATCGAACTTTGCTCGAAACGGCGCGATGTTTGCTGATTCAATCAGGATTGCCACCTCGATTCTGGGCAGAGGCGGTGAACGCGGCCAATCATATTAGGAATCGTTGTCCTACAAGAGTTCTGAATGGGAAAACACCCCACGAGATCTGGACGGGAAAGATTCCTGACGTGAGCTATTTACGTGATTTCGGATCTCGAGTTCATTGTCTAGATAGGAAGCCAGGAAAGGGTAAGCTAGAACCTCGCACTAAAGATGGAGTGTCGGTAGGCTTTTCAGATGAATGCAAAGGCTACAGAATCTGGTTGCCTGAGGAGAGGAAAGTTATTATTTCGCGAGATGTTAAATTTTCCGAAGATCGGTTTATCGAAGTTAGCGAGTATCAGGACTTCACTTCAAAGGACATAACTGGAGGGGAAGTTGATAATCAAGAATCTACATCCGAGCCTGGCATCGTAGAAGTCGAACTAGATTCTCCGGTACCGATTTCATTTGAAGATTCAATCAACGCCGACCAAGAACAAGTTGAAGGTACACCTAACGGCTCAGAACAAGTGGCCAAGCGAACTCGAGGCAGACCGAGGATCATACGCACCGGTAAACCGGGGCGACCACGGAAACAATACGGGGTGAGTGTACAGTCTGTTACAGAAATGGTCGAACAAGGTCAAGCATTCCTATGTGAAATACCGGTACGACAAGCTTTATCAGGTCCCGATTCCGATGATTGGAAAGATGCAATGGTCAGCGAGCTAAGATCTATCATCAAGAACGATACATGGCAATTAATCGATCGTCCTGAGAAAGCTGAGATCATAGGGAGCCGATTTGTGTTGCGCAATAAATATGGACCTGACGGCAATTTGGAAAGAAGGAAGGCAAGACTGGTGGCGCAGGGGTTTAGTCAACGACCAGGCATCCACTTCACGGATACCTTCGCACCAGTTGCTCGACTGAGTACCATCAGACTGATGACTGCACTAGCGGCTCGAAACGGAATGCACATTAGGCAATTTGATATCAACACTGCATACCTGAACGGCGACCTCGAAGAGCAAATTATGATGGAACCCCCGAAACAACTGCCTGAATTACTTCAAATAATCGCTCGCGAGGGTGGTAATGTTGATCTAGACATAAGATCAAAGGCGAGAAAAGCACTAACCGAATTGAACGGAGGGAGTAAAGTATGCCTACTGAAAAAGTCTTTATACGGACTTCGTCAAGCCGGAAGACAATGGTATACGAAGCTAAAACAGGTACTGTTGAATTGCGGCGCTACGCCATCCAGTGGCGATCCATGCTTATATTATAAGGGCCGAGGGGAAGGAATCGTCCTTATCGCGGTGTACGTGGACGACATCCTAGTTGCCTCACGAAACTCGAAATCAATCACGCAACTTGGGAGGAAACTGTCGGATAATTTCGACATCAGAGATATAGGTCCCGTTGATTATTGTTTAGGCATTAAATTCGATCATTATGAAGACCGAATCACAATGAATCAACGAGGCTATATCAACGACCTTCTGCTGCGATTTAACATGAATGATGCAAAACCACTAAGCACACCTGTCGATGTCGGTTCGAAACTGACCAAGGAGATGGACGATCCGGAAGATATGCCATATCGGGAACTTGTGGGTTGCTTAACATATCTGGGATTGGCAACTCGACCAGATATAAGCTTCGCGGCGAGCTATCTTGGACAGTTTAATAATTGTTATGGTAAGACCCATTGGAATGCTGCAAAAAGGGTATTACGATATCTCAAAGGCACCATAAATCTCGGATTGACATATTCGAAAGATTGTGATGCACTCAAAGCTTATGTTGATTCTGACTGGGGAAATTGCCCTGACGATCGACACTCATACTCAGGATTTATTTTTGTTTTAAATGGAAGTCCGATATCCTGGGATTCACGGAAACAGAGGACGGTCGCTCTATCCTCGACCGAAGCCGAATATATGGCCTTGACTGAAGGAGCCAAGGAAGTCATATATTGGAACTCTATACTTCGCGAATTAGGATTCAATGATTTAACGGAAGTGGTCGTACTAAACGACAATTTTGGTGCGATGAGACTTGCCGAGAATCCGGTTTATCATGCACGTAGCAAGCACATAGATATCCGTCATCACTTTATTCGTGAAGCTGTTAGCAACGGGCATCTCCAAGTTCGACACATCTCTTCAAGTGACAACATAGCTGACATGCTTACAAAGAGTCTCCCCAGACCTAAACTACAAAATTGTATCAACCTGTCCGGGATGCAACATATCAAGAATGGTTGTTGAATGTATAATATTCTCGCATCGAGGGGAAGTGTTGGAATTCGGATTTTGTCTTTTGTATTATTTTATATAATACAGTTTTCAATGTGGTTTATGTATTATTGAGTATGTAAAAACATTTTTCACTAAATTAAAATTGTAATAAATTATATAATATGATAATTAACATGCATTAAACAATGTAATCGTTATAAAATTCGTGAAATTAAGAAATGAAAATGAAATGTGAGACAGCGTGGTTGTAAAATAATGATTGTATAAGATTTAATTTAAGTACTTCTTAATTTTATTTCATAAACCACGTATAAATTAATTACATGTTAACTTTAATTTTACATACAAAATTTTTAAAAAATTCTTTTCTTTACGATTTTAGGCCTGATGAAGACATATTGTCGAAATCGGTAGCAAGTAAATATATAAAATAAAATTAGGTTTTATTATTTCTCAACTTCATATTCAAAAAAACTTTACTTCAAGAAAAAGAATATTTGTGTGATATTAACAAAGAAATATGCATTTATTTATTATTGTAAGTACATATATACATATACATACTTTACGTTCTCTATCGTTTGATAGCTTCTTCGGAAGTGAAAAAATATAAATAAGGTTGTCAAAATAAACAAGGTTGTCAATAGAAACAAAATCGTGTTAAATATTTGCAAAATTCAAAAATCTACAATAACTAAAAACAAACTTCAAACAAAAAATACATATCATTACCTTACATTGACCACCATATAACACATTTAAACACATATTCAAAAAACACAATTTAATTTTAGCTAGTAAATCTGTAAATAATTTAAATATTATTTTCTCAAATTTAAAACAACCTAACGTAGTTTATGAAATTAAATGTTTAAATTGTAATTCATGTTATATTGGAGAAACAAGTCAAAATTTAAAAAAACGTCTAGACCAACATAAATATCATATCCAAAAAAATAATGAAAATCATTCAATGCTTGTAGAACATTTATTAGAAAATGACCATAATTTTGATTTTGAAAATACTAATATTTTATATTGTGAGTCTAATATTTTCAAAAGACGCTTTATAGAAATGTGTGTATTTTGTAGTTTTCTAGATTCTTTAAATAGGATATAAATCTGTCAATTTTTTAACATTTAATAAAATAAAATATTCGCTATTTTAGTGTTTTCATTAAGTGTGATAATGAATTTTCATCAAGTAAAGGCCGAATCAATCCAAATTTTATTAAGTTTAAAATTAATTTTTAGACTTTATAAAAAACAAAGAAAGGTAAAAAAAATAATTTACTTTTTGAGTTTCTATTAACAACCTTGTTTCTATTGACAACCTTGTTTATTTTGACAACCTAATTTTAATTTTTTTAACTTCCGAAGAAGCTATCAAACGATAGCGAAACGTAAAATGTTTTGTGCGCTATTTAGTGTCCGTTTACAAAATTTTGTGATACAATTTTCATCGGACAAGAACCAGCTTTATTTAATATACACTGACCGGCAAAAAAAACCGGCCACCACACAAAAAATTTAAAAATCGAATCTAAAGTCGACATGGAAAGTTAATTTGATTAAATTTCATAATCAGTACTTTAAGACGTTTGATTTATTCCCACCTTTATTTTTAAATGATAAAATCCGTTTTTAACGAGATTAAGAAATTTTTGTTGTTTACCCATCAGCAGTTCATGTATTGTCTTTTATGATTTATTTGCCTAAAATCACGGAGGCTTCTTTGCATTGTTTTTAAAATGGTGTGTGACAGTTAAAGAGCTACGCAATCGAAAAAAAATGCCGTTAACTGTTGAGATTGTTGCTCGTATTGTTGGTTTAATTGAAGATGGTCGTAGCCAACGTTACGTGTCTCGTGCACTGGGAATACCCCGTACCACCGTACAGGATGTCTGGAACCGGTATTTGGAGACTGGCAGCTGCACTAGGAAAGCAGGATCCGGAAGAAGAAGAGCAACAACTGCAGTTGATGACCGTTTTGTTGTGCTCAACGCACTAAGGGATCGGAGATCAACGGCTGTTCAACTTCAACATCGCCTCCAAACAGCTCGTGGAGTTGAAGTAAGTGAGAGGACAATAAGGAGAAGGCTCGTTGAAGGAGGTCTAAAGTCACGGAGACCTGCAACAGGCCCAGAATTGTTACGAAGACATCGTCGAGCACGGTTGGAATTTGCACGACTTCATTCAAACTGGACTCCTCACCAATGGAGTAAAGTTCTCTTCACTGATGAATCGCGCTTTTGTCTACGCTCGCCTGACGGTCGCGAATGGGTGTGGAGAAGACCAAATGAGCAGTACACAGACTGCACAATTTCCGAAAGGCGATCTTTTAATGGTGGCTCTGTTATGGTGTGGGCAGGTATTTCGTCTGAGGCACGTACCGAATTTCTTTTTGTGGAAAATGGGGCTTTAAATGCCCATCGATACGTGGAAGACATTCTGCAAGAAGTTGTCGTGCCCTACTCTCACTTTATTGGAGATGGATTCATTCTAATGCACGACAATGCCAGACCACACGTGGCACGAGTGAGTAGTGACTGACTTCTTAGACGAGGTCGGAATTCAGAGACTTAACTGGCCAGCATGCAGCCCTGATCTCAATCCCATTGAGCACTTATGGGATCAACTTGAAAGAGGTATTCGTCGTCGCCCAGCTTTGCCAGACACACTGCAAGATTTAAGAGCAGTGCTTTACGAAGAGTTTGAGGCAATACCTCAAAATTCGTTGACACATTTGATTGATTCGATGTCTCGACGTTTAAATGATGTCATTCGAGCACGAGGAGGTCATACGCGTTATTAACCGTCACCAGTAACTTAACTGAAGACATTTCTTTTCAGTTTTCGAACTGCCGTTTTTGTTATTTTTTTCATATTAAACTTAATTTTGTTTAATCTCGTCTTTTTCTTGAGTAATTTTTATGTTTTTTTTTGTTAATAATGAATGGTCCTTTGATATAAAGTACATCTCAAATTAAATAAACCAGAATATCAATGGTTTTGTTATGTATTTTAGGGTGGCCGGTTTTTTTTGCCGGTCAGTATATAATTTTATTGAAAAATCATTAAAAAAAGTAAATTTGTTGATTTAAAAAAATATTCTAACCCCCCCGTAACGTTTTTCAAAGTTTTCTTGCACCAAATAATTGCACCCTTAATGCGCCCTTGTGCACCACCAAAATAAATTTTGTCACCCCTTCAAGAGAGATACTGCAGGCAAATTTCATTGGGAGGGGTCAAGTTAACCGTAGCCCCCCCCCCAGTGAAAATTTTCAAAGTTTTTTTAGTGCACCTTATTGCACCCCTTATGCACCCTTATGCACCACCTTTTTTAACTTTTGCACCGCTCAAAGAGCTGAGAAAAAAAATAAAATATAAAGTTATTTCAGTTATTTTTTTTTCTCAGCTATTTGAGCGGTGCAAGTTAAAAAAGGTGGTGCATAGGAGTGCAACACGGTGCACCAAAAAGACTTCGAAAATTTTCACGGGGGGGGGGTACGGTTAACTTGGCCCCTCCCAGTGAAATTTGCCTGCAGTTTTTCTCCTGAAGGGGTGCAAAAATTTCTTTTTGGTGGTGCATAAGGGTTCAATTACTGTTCCGTAAATATTAAAATATCTGAAGCAATAAAAACCTTTCTCTGTTTTTTATCCCAATTACAAATCTTTAAAGTTTTCATCAAAAATTTAAAAGTTTTAAATTAAGTTTTGATATGTGAAATTTTGTGAAATTCAATTTTTGCGAAAGTTAAAGAAAAAACGTTATTTTCTGACCTTGACATTGTTCAATAAGCCAAAACGCAGTAAGAAAAACCTCATTGAAATCTTGATTAATGTCCAAGAAATAACAAATCACTCGGCATAGGAGCTGAATAGGTTTCCAGATAAGCACAAATTATTGCCGTAAAAATTTTTTTCGAAAAATCAGAAACAAAAATTTTTCTCATTTGATGCCGACTTTTTGGCAAGCACTGTATATTGTTTAAAAAGAAAATTAGTAAAAAATTTTGTGGTGTCTTAAATTTGCGTTTCAGTATATTTCTCCTCTTTTTAAACGATTTTTCACCTGATTTTATGCCTTTTAACTGGAAAAATGCTAGAAATAGGCACTATAATTTTACATATGCATTTTAGAAACAGCTACAGAATATGCAAATATCGTCGCCTAACTCACGAGTAGATGTAACTGCCAAAAATTACAAATTGGAGTTATCTATGCCCTGAAAAAAAGTACGGGTTAATCTGTCACTTGATAGAGTTTTCGTTCTTGTTTTGCAGCCTGTAATGCTAAAATTATAAAATTATTTTGTGGCGTATGTATGAAAAGAATAGAGCGTCATTTTTAATTTCAACGCTCCTGAACAATTTATCGAATGGTGCTTACGCCGTGAGTTAGGCGACGGATATGTATACACTTTACATGCATTTTGCATTTTTTTCAAGCTCTAGACATAACTAGAATAAAATCATTTACTTATCTTACTACTTACCTATTCTTGTCCGCAGGGAATTAAAAAAAACTGTACTTACAATTTTTTGAATTGTTTATACACAGTTTAGCGGTAGAGCTATTTACTCCACGCCTTTCTGTACTCTCCATTTTAATTAAAAAATAACTTGTTAAACTTTCAACGCTTCACACTACTAAATTCACTCAATGTTTCCTTAATACGCCCCTGGCCCAACATAAACATACATTCGACACGAGAACTATAAATAAATGAGCTCTGCATCCCGAGATTGTGAGTCAAACCTTGCGCGGGATGTTATGCGCGAACTGAATATTTTCATGAGAGTCGCGCTACTGTGTAATCCTTATACTGTGGTATGAGTTCCCGATGACTCATATGTGTCAAGGCAGGCACATTTTAGTAGGATTTCCCGATTACTCATGCGTTACGGCATCTCTATACGTTGCTACCTACCTGAAGGTCAGCAAATTGTGCGAGTGACTGACGTTCCTCCAGCACCGCTCGGCAAAGCTCTCGGAGAAGGGAGGTTCGACCTTAAATGGGTTCGACGTAACCCCAAAGCAAAAGTGAATAATAAAAAGCACACTTGCTTTTATTTAAAATGCTCAAAAATAGTTAACGTGTAAGAAAATAATTAACAGGTATCGAGTTCGCCCCAGAAGGGGTCCCAATGAAAAGAACACGTTAGATATTACCCGATCAACAGATCTGTTCTTCGTTTACAATTATCGCTTAGGGCGATTAAAGAAATTCACACTGGATTAGTCAATAAACGAAAAGTAAAAATAAAAATAACGACGCCGGTAATTCAACAGCGTAATTAAAAAATAATTAAAATAGTTCCGACCTTGTAATGACATTATAGACAGTTTCATTTAAATTAAAGTGTTAATTGGAAGAAAAGAATTGAAGCTCGTCTGTTGTGTGTCTTAAGCAACTGCGTACAATGATATCGTTTTTAATTTAATAAATTGTTATCTCTTTGAACTCCGAATTCGTAACAATATGCCCTCTTTATTTTCAAATAATAGTATTGCTTTTATTTCAGTATCATGTTAAGTTGGTTTACATTTGAATATAAAATCGATCCAATTGAATTACAATGTTGCATTTGTGGTGCATTTGGATGGTAAATATGTATGAGGGGGGAAAAATGCTTATGCCTTGACAAGTAAATGTTCGTTATAAATTTTTAAAAACGTTATTAAAACTTTCTCATCACGTCACATCAAACATTCCCTAGGATTGATTGCAAAATACCTGTAAAAAAGTGCTAATTCCAACATGTTCTTACAAGTCGAGACCTATCTATGAACCGCGGCTCGTAGGCTCCTCCCCTTTCTCTTTGAAAACCAATCAGATTTAACAAACCATCAAAACCTCTCCGGGGAAGCTCAAGCTTCGGCACTGCGTATGAAATACGACGCCACGTTCTATAAATGCGGCAGTATAATAGGACTATAAAGTTTTTTATTGACTGCTCGCTTGCACACAACGCGAACTTGACACACATCTCAATTCATTTTATTTCACGTTTTGTTAAACGTGAACGTGGGAACGGAAGTCGGAGTTGTTTCTTTTACGCGACGTAATTATTAGTAATTTCTAAAATAATTGGAATTGCGTGTGAAATAAGGGTAACAAGTTCGCAAATGATTGTCTAAATAATTGTTTGTTAATTCTTGCGGATTTTTTACTAGAGCGGAATGCACAAAAAAAAACGCAAGGATTTAAATCTGGTGATCGCGGTGGTCAATGCATGGCCTGTAACATCCGAGGGCGCACGTTATTTTTGTTCTTTGTTTATGTGTGTTAGACAAAGCTAACGCTCAGCGAGTATGTCTCAGTCCCCCCAATTCACTTGCATCAGCTGTCGCCGTCGGAGACATAATTAATCGATCGTGGACTTTAATTAATAATCAATTAAACAAACGATAAATCAATCGAATCAAATGATAAATTTGTCAAGTAGACTTTAAACGATCGTCGTTGAATTCATCGATTAGTTGATTCAGTCGTATCTATTTTTCTTAATCGATGAATGATCAATAATCGATTGTGTACTTTAATAACCAGTTAATCAAACGATGAATTAATCAAATAATTAATTTATCAAGTAGACTTTTAAACGATTAGCTGATCAGTAGCACCTATTTTTTTAATCGACATTATTCGCTTGACTTTCTAGTAAATCGATTATCGAATCAATAAATTAAATCCTAAACAATTAATCAATGAATTCGTCGATATCCAAATGAATTTTCTTATTAGGTAATTGATTAATTAAACGGACTGGATAGTTAATTTTTCGATAATTCAATGACAGTGTAAAAGTCTGTTGTTTTTTTTTTTAATAAATAATCAGTCGAACAGAGTCGATTGAATTATTTCTGAATCAAGTCCTATTAAGTCTCGATTAATTTATTATTGATTAATCTCGCTTTTTCTTTTAATCAATGGACTAACGGAATTGATTAAAATTGAATAATTCGAATAATCCTCTCCGCGTATATACATATATTGTTCTGATCATCATTTTTCGATCAACTTTTAACCAGACTTTAAATGATCGTTGATGAATTCCTGGATTATTTTATTCAGTGACTTTTTTAAATTAATCAATTAATCAAGCGGATTCTTCAAATTCGATTACTGAAGCAATCAATTACGCAAGGCCATCGATATAATCGATAAATTCAACTTTCTTTATTCAGCAATTAATTAAACGATACAATTAATCGACTGGGTTAATTAATTTTTCCGTAATTCAATGACGGTGTAAAAATCCGTCGTTTTCCTTTTTTTTAATAATTAATCAGTCGAACCGAGTCGATTGAATTGCTTAATAATCAGATCTTAGGTGATTAAACGATGACTTTATTAAGTAGCAGAATCACTGAATCTCTCATCTCTCTTCCAATTTCTTTTCTTTTTTTGATCGATTGATTAACCGCATTGATTAATTTAATCATTCAAATAGTCCTCTCCGTGTCTAATCATTTATTAATCATCAATTAAACGATGGTTGATGAATTCATTGGTTAGCTGACTCAGTCGTACCTTTTTTTTATTAATCGTTTATTCAAGCGGATTCTGATTGATTGATGGTTTAATCTTCTTTTCTTTCAATCGATTAATTAATCGAATTGATCAATTGAATCATTCAAATAATCCACTTCGCGTATATTATTGCGATTTATCATTTTTTAATCATCAATTAATCAGACTTTAAACGATCGGTCTTTTTTTAGTAATCAATTACTCAAACGAATTCTGATTGATTGATTAATCTCTTCGCACACTTGCTTTTATTTAAAATGCTCAAAAATAGTTAACGTGTAAGAAAATAATTAACAGGTATCGAGTTCGACCCAGAAGGGGTCCCAATGAAAAGAATACGTTAGATATTACCCGATCAACAGATCTGTTCTTCGTTTACAATTATCGCTTAAGGCGATTAAAGAAATTCACACTAGATTAGCCAATAAGCGAAAAGTAAAAATAAAAATAACAACGCCGGTAATTCAACAGCGTAATTAAAAAATAATTCCGACCTTGTAATCAGGATCCGGCGTAATGTCAGACAGCTCGACAGCTGTCAGTGGTGAGAGAGCGTCCTCCAACGGAGGTATCTGCAGTCAATGACGTACTTCATCGCATGTATTTCGTCACCAAGTGGCGTCGTCTGGCAGATCCAGTCGGGCCCACTTTGTCTGCCGTGTTGCGAGGCTTAAATCGTTTCAAAACGCCAATTCCGGCCTTTTCCTGCACCCAAGGGATGACAATATTCTCAACTACCACTAAAAGTTAGAACTTGAAGCCTAATAGAAGAGAGAAATATGCATTCTCACGGGACAAAATCAAAATGGCCGCAAGACATACCTGTTCCTTGTTTCAACGACAGGACAGGCTTTCGAAAGGCTTTTCGACGAGCTTGTAATTCTCTCGACGCACGTTTGCACAAATGTCGGAGTAATTCCGGTTCCGTCTTCCTTCACAGAATCTCGTGAAAGGGAGCACATACACGAACCGTACGCTAAGAGCTCTGTAGACAAACTGTTACGGCCGCCCCTTGACGAATTAAAGCGAAACCCCATTCGTTTCTGATTGGCCAACAAACAGGATCGCATCCTCAATTTGGTTGTCAAGACAACCACCGGAGCAAACACAAAAAGACTGCACCCTGACGGATAAGATGCAGCTCTGCTCGTTGTTGATTCGAGTGTGCATTCAAACCAATGAAGCAGAATATTATTATATGTTTAATATTATTGTATATTTAAAGTAAGTTATATTAATATTTATTAGTAGTAATAAGTTATTTATACTTTATTTTATTGTTACGATAATAATTGAATTAAGGTAAATGAGGGACGTAGCTTTATAAAATAAAACATTTAATAATTAATAGACAATAAACTTACATCATCAATATACAACACAAGAGCCGTTCGCTCTAAACTGAAAGACAATCTGATACTAATCTGTGCGACATGATTTACCATTTTATATAGGGACAACTATTTTTGGATAGTGAGGGTCGCGATATAATTTGGGCTATCGTGATGAGGTTAAATCAAAATTTATATGTCATCAACTTCTCACAGCTCCTTCAATTTATATACTACAGTGTTTGTTATATGCATACGACAATCCTAACATTTATACTACACACCAAGAAATACATACTGTGAACATTAGGAACAAAAACAACGTTAGAACTGAATATTTCAGACTTAAGTCTAACAGAATCGGTACGAACTATTATGGAATGAAATGGTTCAACAAGCTCCCGCTCTGTATCAGGACGCACCCGCGTGATGTTTTTAAGATAAAGGCAAAACGCTTCTTAACAAACAAAGCTTTTTATTGTTAAAATAAATCTTTGGCCTGTAATTGGGAAATTGTATAGGTGGATACTATGTCTACTTAACAATTTTAGATTAAAATTTTAACATATACTTATCTTCTTAATATTTTTCTTAATGTGAACAAGTGACTTGTGTATTACGTTGTGTGTAGAAAGCACGAAATAAATTATTATCGTTATTATTAACGCACATCTGCCTTGGGTTGACCGACCCTCATGCAATACACATCTGCTTTGGCGCTGACCGGCCCTCGTGCAATACTGCGCCGCCTTGGTGCTGGGGTCTTTATTTTTTATATTCGTTTTTATTTGAAATAAAGTTACAATAAAGCTACTTCTTCATACTAAGTTCATATTTGTTTCGAATCTCTTAAGCAATTCTTCTCCGGTGTGCACAAATCTCGGAGTAATTCCGGTCCCGTCTTCCTTCACAGAATCTCGTGAAAGGGAGCACATAAACGAACCGTACGCTAAGAGCTCTGTAGACAAACTGAACTGCGAGCGACCGCCGCGTTCTCTCCTACCATAAGTTCCAGGGGCAGGGGTTGTTACGAATGAAATCAGATTTAACCGGGCGGCAGAGTGAAATGGAGATATACTGTAAGACTAAATAACAACGTATGATTTGGTTATGAAACATTGTGAAACATGGGGCAAAGTCACGTACGCATACGGAAGTAACACATACAGGGTGGCTGCCAATCATTACGGAATAACTTAAACGAATTTTTCAACCGTAACAACGTGTACCGAAAAAACTGATTTGTAATTCATTGCAGTGTTATTCTAGTCAGAGGGAAGTTCCCTCCTCATGTAGTGCAAGCCAAGTAAGTTTACTTATTATTACCGCCTTTCGTAATTACTTATTTATTTTATTTACTTATTATTAACTATTTCGTAACAATATGCAATTTAAACACCTACCATTTATGTACTTTCGGCAACGCGCGCGTAACCATCATTCATTAAACGGTCCAAGCAAAATCGGCCTGTTTAAGTTCCCTTCGTCCGGAAACCCGGAGTCCGTCACGTCTCGTCTAACTTAACCTCCCTGCCCCCCCCCCCTCCCCAATATTGATTCGACCGTAGCGACATTTGCACAAAAACTTTTGGGCACGCAAACAAAGCCGCCTGTTTACGGCTGCGAGGGCAAATATTTGCGATGCGGAAAATACGACTTGTTTTTTATTTACACGTAGAAGACAGCGATAATAAAAACAAAACCTTTTAAAAAATATATATCATGTACAGGATGGTTTTAAAAGTGTGGAAAGAAGAAGTTACGAATCACAATTGTTACGAGGTGTTTCCTTACTAGGAGTTTCGCAATTCTGTAACCCTTAAGTAGTAGGTATTGAGTTTGTAACACATCCCTAAAGAATTTTGGCAACGTTTCTTTGCTTTCCTTTCGAGTTCAGGCCGGCGCGCCTCCTAACGAAGCCTAATGGAAATAGCGTGCGGCCCTATTAAATTAAAGAACGTGTTTATGAGCTATTTATGGACGCAATCGGCGATTATGCACGTAAATAAGTTACGAGTTTTCGTCGGCGCTGTTAATTACGCGATAATTTATTATAATAAGAAACTTGGAGGATCCTTAATTTTAATTGAAACGAGGCAGGGATAATAGCCCAGCAAATCGCCCCGGTGAATAATTAAGGGTTTGTTTCCTTTTCAGATTTAACAAATTGAAAAAAATCTGTTAAGCTCCGTTAGCTACAGTATAGGCGTCAACGACTCGAGTCCAACAATTTCAGATAGGGGTAGCTTGAATCAAAATAATTAATAATAAAAAAATGTTATGTAATTATTTTTCTTGTTGTATGTATTAATAGCAAAGGCGACACTGACTTTCGTCCAGCAAGGTTGAAGTAGACTATCAGCTCACTTAAAAACCCACATAACTAAACATTAAACAAATCAAATTGTATGTTCACACGCAATACTTATCAGACTTGGAGACTAACCACTTCGATAGCTCTCGATCTAATAATAATAATAATAATAATAATACATTTGTTGATCCTAATGCGTTACAAGTACGAGCAATAAAAATACAATAGTAAGAAATTGGATCAAAGGGCTCAGATTCAGGTTGGAGGCGCGCCAGCCACCTGATCTACCATCTGAGCCTTCTACTAAAGTGAAGTAATGAATTATTTACAGCTTGGATTAGCGAACAATTATATATCATGTATATTTATATTTCATAATAAATATGAAACCTGAAGTAATACTTAAAAGTAAGACTTTGAAGTAAAAGTAAGACTTAAAAGTCCGTTCCCCGACTTGCGTAACAACTGACGCTTAAAACTCATAAAAGGTAATTTTTTAATTTCGTGTGGTAAACAATTCCATAGCACTGCAACGTTATAAGAAAAAGAACACCGGAAAAACATAGTGAAATGCCGTGGAATAGTAATTACATTTTTGTGTCGAATATTAATATTGTGTACGTCAGTGCGAAACGTTATTTTGTGGTAAAGATAGGCCAGGAGTTTTATTAATTATGATTTTATAGAAGATGCAGGCACAGTGAAGAAGTCGCCTGTCAGCCATATTTAACCAACTAGCTCTTTTTAACGTATGAGAAATTCTTTCATATTTACGGACGCCGTAAGAGTTTTGAACCCTTTGAATACGAGATCTATCCACTGCATCAATACAAAATATACAGAATATACACAATATACAGAATCGCAAAAATTGAAACGTGACAGTACAAGAGATTCACACAACAAGAGTTTCAATTCACGGCTAAGGAGGAATCTATTGCTGAACAAAATTTTTAAAACTGCATAAGATTTTTTAATGAGAGAATTAATGTGATTTTTAAAACGCAATTTAGTATCTAAGGACAGACCAAGAATCCTGACGCAGTCAGACAAACCTAATATTTCGCTTCCAATTTTGATTTCAGCACCTTGGTTACTAATTTTAATGAGATCGTACGAACCAAATACCAGCAAAGAAGATTTAGAATGGTTTATTTTGAGACTATGGTTTGCGGAGAGTAAATTGATGTGCTCTAATTCACGATTAACGCAATTGATGGTATCTATAGTATTTCCATCAAGAAACGAAAAAAGGATCTGAGTATCATCTGCGTAAGAATACAACTTAGAATAAGGAGTAATTGTATTAAAACAACACGCATATAATATATACAATAGGGGACCGCAAATACTACCTTGTGGAATACCACACTTTATATAATCCATTCACGATCTTTTTAGACTCAGAGTAGGCCATGTTAGGGTGACACTTTTGTTGGTACCTCCAAGTGAATATGTTCCATTTTAATTTGATGGTTATATTTTTGAAAACTGACACCAAAAAATATTGATGATTTTGAGCATTTTGACTTAATATTACAAAGTCACAAGTAATTTATTTGTTTTAATGCTATTATTTTACTTTCTTCGTGCCAACGTAGAGTATAAGAAGCAATATAGTCGATGGGACTGACGTTAAAGTGTCAGAATTTTACATTTGTCACATTTTGAGTTCTATCAAAATCCATGTACGTAACTTAACGAAAAAAAAGCATGGCCCTCTAGAGTCTAAATAGGTCGTGAACAATGTATAGACATAACTTCCGAGATTTGATTTCTAATTCTAACTTTCTGTTTCCGATCTCGAAGGTAATTACGGAAGAAGTTAATGACATGCCAACATGATAAAGAATGGACAGCAGAATATCATGATCTAATGTGTCGAAGGCTTTTGAGTAATCAAGTGACACCATTAAACTCGAAAATTTCTTGTCCAAAGAATTGATGACAGAAGAGCAACTGTGTCCAGGCCTAAAGCCAGACTGATGAGCAGGTAAAATATTGTAGTGACTCAAAAACTGTCTTAACTGTTCATTTACAATTCGCTCCAGGACTTTGGACAAAACAGGTAGAATACTAATGGGGCTTAAATGTTTGTATTCAGTAGGTTTATTTATTTTAGCAATCGGAATGACTATCGCTTCCTTCCAGCATGAAGGAAAAACATTATGTTCAAGGCAGAAGTTAATAATATGAGTCACATAAGGCACGATGAAAGGACAGCAGAGAGCTATAAGTTTGATACTGAGTCCATCTGAACCTACAGCATTACTTGATATATTACAAATTATTTTTTCTACGACTGACGGAGAAACCAGATGAAAATTGAATTCATTTACAAAATTTGGATGACGGGTACTGAGATAGGAAGAAATTACATTATCTTTGGAAACGTTAGGTGATAAAGCGGAGCTAATAAAATATTTATTCAATTCACTAGGATTATCAAAACATTCTGGTAAAGATTTGTTACTTTTGTCCAGAAGCACTTTATTCAGAGTCCTCCAAAGATGTTTAGGATTCCGATCATTAAATTGCTGTTTTATGTAAACTTTTTGTTCTTTACGAATGGCAAAAGTTGTAAAGTTTCTAATAGATTTGTAATATTCTTTATGACTTGGATTGCCTGTTCGTTTATAGCGTTTCAAGGCCTCGTCACGTAATTTGGTCATTTCACCGAGTGTATCCGTAAACCATGGAGCATTGTGTTTCCTGGGTATGAGAGTCCAAATAGGAGCATGCAGATCGAATAAGAATTGAAGGGCGTTATTAAAAAATTGTAACTTTTCATTGATATCATTCATACTCAGCATTAGATGCCAATGGATATTTTGGAGATCAGCATTAAATATGTTGTAATTAACGTATTTAAAGCAACTATAAGTTGAGTAAGTTCGAGGAGGAGCAATGAAAAGGTCGACATCACAAAAAACGAGATTGTGGTCAGAGATGTTATCCATACTGAGGGATCCGGAAGTTATAGGTTCCAGAGAGCTACTAAGAATAATAACATCGATAAGAGATGCAGTGGAAGAAGATAAACGTGTAGGCTCGCTAATCACTTGCTTAAGGCCAAAGGCATCGAACATTGAATGCATCCGAATAACGTACTGATTATTAAAGTCTGACATGTTAATATTTAAATCGCCTAAACATATTATTTCATCACACGAATATAGAAAATCAGTGATTACATTTTCAAACTCGTCGAAAAAGATTCTATAATTAAATCCAGGTGATCTATATAAGGAGCCGACGGCAATAATTTTATTGTTTAAATTGATCTTGACCCATATTTGTTCAATTGAAGTATTACCAAGAGTCGCACAGGTACAATTTAAATCATTACGAACATAAAGTCCAACACCACCTTCCCTCCCAATGCGATCAAATCTATAAAAGGTATAATTGTCAATAGCTACAGAATCACTGGGAACATCTCTGGATAACCACGTTTCTGTAACTGCAAATACGTGAGAATTAGTATTAAGAACAAGATCTTTTGAAATTAAGAAAATGCGCAATAAGTGAACGAACATTTAAGTGCATAACAGAAAGACATTCTACTTTCATAAGAGAGCAGGAGCCGCAAGAGCCACAGCAAATGAATTATAATAATACAATTCTAAGACAATTTGTAATAGGCGAAGATCAGTTGATCAGTTGATAATATGAAATTACATATTAAGCTGAAGAAGAAAAATATAATAATAAGTAAATGAACCCAGACACTAGGTATGCACACACCAAGCTAAATAAACGTAATTAACGAATTAAAGAAGAAGAATAAGAGCATTAAAGAGAGCTTAAATGAGAAGATAAAATCAAAATGCATTGCGGCTATATTGTTCGAGGCCGTCGAGTTTTTCTTCATAGCTGGCAAGAGTTTCCTTATGTGTTTTATTTAATTCAACGATCTCTTGTTGAAGTTGAACGATTTTATTTTCATAACTCTCCCTCATCTCTTGTAATTTCATATCAAGTAATTTACCAACAATGTTAGAAATACATTCTACGAATTCAGGTTTTTTAAACGCTTCGGTAAAAACCGCTTCTATATCGGCGACTTCTTGCCGTGTTAAAACCATATTGCCAGCCAACACCACACCAAGAATAAGTAAGAACACTTCACAAAATACTATTAATTATGTGACAAAAAAATCGTTAATTTGTTTTAAATTCCCGCTGCAGCTCCGCGATACGTTCACTCGCAGCCAAGCATAACACTCGAATCAATAATAATAATCGTGTAGGAAATTTATTGTGGCAACCCTGATACCCGAATGTAGGCCTGCGATTATCGAACGCCACGTGACATATCTTAATTTTCGATAATAGTGGCTTCTGATTGGTTGAAGCTGACGGCATCCACGATCATCCCGCGTCATCCTTTTTAGCCTTTCGTTTAACTTTGGTGATGCTGCGTCGTTGTGTTTCAATTATCAGAGTTTCTGCTAAAGAAAGATTAGCGAAACTCACATTCGAATTTTCAGTAGTGCATCGCTAAACGAGATCAGGGGCGATTTCCACTACACTGCCAAGGCTTGGTTTATTTAAAATCCAGATAATATTAAGCTTACAGTATGTAATTAATTCTATTGTTTCCTCTTCCTTATTGTTTTCCCTTCCGCTGCAGCTCACTTCCACTATCACAAAAAGATAAAGTAGTTTTAAGATTGTTCGTACTCGGTAATTTGTGCGTGAAGATCGTGTTTAATTACCTACCACCTCACTCTATTATCTTAAGGAACTTCTCAAAAGAGAATACTCACAAGGGATCCTTGAAGGTGGGGACCTCTATCAAGAAGGTGCGACAGCCAACGAAAGAAAAGCTTCAGTCTTACACAAACGAAATAGACGATCTAGTAACGGAACTTCAGTTTAGTTCAATTAAAAAAATTAATAAATAAAGGCAAGAAAATAGAAAGCTTGTACGGATTCAAATAAACCTGATGTCACTGAGCCAATAGGAAGGTGACTTTGAAATCGAGCATTCACCAAAAATATCCAAGCCAATTCAAACTTAACTACCTCATGTGAGGGACGGGTGATCAAATTAGATCAGTCAAAGTTTGTTCACATAAATACTAAGACATTCGGGTAATGTTAATTTCGCCTTCGGACTCTGGGAGTGATGTTACGACCACACGACTACTGGCTGTGTGATGTCTATCGTAAAACTCAGTTCCCTTTTATATCGTTTTACTCCGGAAATTCCGATTACGAAAAACTGCATGTGGGCCACTTGTCCTATGAGTGATCGTGATTTTCCTAGCCGTCCGCTCTTATTTGTGTCGGCTTTCTTGATGAGTCACATCGGCGACTGTTTGGTAATGCAATATGTAGCTGAAATTATCCGAATACAGTCCTGACTCATGACGGAAAAGCCTTTGAAAAAGCTTGTCATTGGATAAATTTTTTCGCGGTCGCGTAGGCGACGCGACGTTGTATCGAATTTAACTTACGTACTGAGCTTCATGATTTACGAAATTGCCCCATTTCTTACAGTCCAAAGAAAAGAAGGACTCCGAAACTGATTCAGATAAAAACTGAGGCAATCCAGAGAGGGGAATTAAGAAAGCCGATGAACGTGGTGGTGGAAATGGTAAAGGCAAAACCCAGATCTTTTGCCAGAACTGGTTGCAATAATAGGTCCAGATGTTTACGGCAAGTTGCACAGCTCTTCAGTTCAAAAAATAAAAGAGAAACAAGGAATCGCTCTCAAAAGAAGAAGAAGGAAGACAGACTAGGAAGAAGGAGAAGACAAGGGATCTTGCCTGCCTACAGAGTTCAGATGAATCTGATGCCAATGAACCATCAGATGGCGACCAATTAAATTTCATTCAAAGGAAAAAAGGGGTCCGAACTTGGCCCAGGTGAAAGCTAGGAGCAAATCAAAGACAACAATTAAGAAAACGGAAGATGGCGGTGATAATGAAAAAATAACTGTAAAGGTTACGCAGGACCACGAATCAAAAGACAAAATAGGAACAAGAAAGCGACTCAAAAGAAGGAAAGGAGAAAAGAAAGATTGCAAGAAGACAAGAAACCAAGCAAATAGATACCATGTAGGAGTCAGATGAATCTGATGCCAGTAAACAACAAGAAGGCGACTCTGACAACGAGTGGTCACAAAAAAAAACACTAAGTTCATTCAAAGAAAAAAAGGACTTTGAACTTGACGAAAACTGGAGCAAACCAAAGACTACAGTCAAGAAAACTGGAGATGTTGCTAGTAATGAAAAAGTAACTGGTAACGATCACATCAAGACCAAGACTCTTTGATCTGAACTCATCGTAACAGCATGACAAGTGTTCTTGACACTCACGACTTGTCAGTTCAAAAGGCAAAACGGAAATAAGAAAGCAGACTCGAAAGAAAAACAACCAAATGAGAAAAGAAGATGACAAGAGACTAAGCAAAGAAATATTTAAAAGCCTATCTACAGAGTTCAGAAGAATCTGATGCCAGTGAAGAACAAGAAGAAGAAGGATAAGTAAAGACGATGCACTAACTTCATTCAAAGGAAAAACCTTGATTCAGATGTAAACTGGGCCAAATCAAAGGCAGATACTAAGACAACTGGGGATGGTGGTGGCAATGAAAAAACAATTGACAAAGGATAGATAAGACCATGACTCTTTGATCAGAATTCAGAATTTAATGCAATAGCAGATCAAGGCAGTAGCCAAAACTTGTCACTACAAAGGAAAAAAGGAAGGAAAGAAAACAGAATCAAATAAAAAGAAGACAAAGACAGTGAAACCAAATATATGCCAACAAGGAAGCTACACTCAGTAAATCCGACTTCAATGCGTTTTCAAAAGGTGGCATCCAAATGATTGAAACTCACAAACTTCCGCCAAAAATATAAAGGGCTCAGGATTTGATTCAGATCAAAGACTATGATCCTTTGACCAGAGCCTTGCTACATTTGAAGGTCAAGGTGTTCGTTACCAAATACATAGTGGGCAAAAATGATAGAACACTTTGTCGTACTTGCCAGTTACTTCGAACTAAATTGCAAAAATTAAATACATTAAAAAATTGTCGCTCCAGACAGCTCTTTATGGAACGTTTTTAATTTTGACTAAAAAAATTTAAAAAAAAAAAAGACTTTTGACAAGGGACTTAACGCTCAGTCACTTCTCTCACTTCTCACTTCTCGCTCACTGAGTTCTCTGTGGGAAAAACAATTGAATATGTGAGATTAAAAGGGGCCCAAGTCCTGCTCCAATGATTATGATTATTTTTGAAAGTTGTTTTTTTTTTAATATGTAAACTTTTTCTTTCACCTGTTACTATATTAAATTTCTTTATGTTTAGATCACATAACCAGATCAAAACGTTATTTAAATTTTACCAAAATAATAGACATATACAATCTGGACTTGGGCCATTTTTAATCTCACATATTCAATTGTTATGTCTCGTACAGACTAACTAAACCCTAATTTGTAAGGCGAACATCAAAGGAGTGAAACTATCCAGTAGCTGCAGTAAATGAAGATGTAGTCAAACACTCCTCTCCAACAACCTACAGACAACTTGGAATTTAACGTGGTTATGGGAAAAGTGACTTGTATGCAATTAGGTGCATCGCCTTCATTATTTCCTTTCATTTTTGGGAGCCTCCTCAACCCAACCCTTTAAAACTTTAACTGGAACGACTTATCTAAATTGGATTGAACTCTAAGGGTAAGATCAACTTTTGGATTAATTATTTTTCTGATGAAATAAAGTAAAACATCAGTAATAAGCAAGAAAGAACTTTATACAGACTCGATCCTGGAAAACCTCGTATCAAGCCCAATTTTAATGGCCTCGCATTATCTCCGGAGCAAACGGCGAAACGAGTGAATCATGTTTCCATTTGCTAAAGAAAGATTAGGACAACTTGAATTCGACGTGGTCGGAATTATCTGTGCATCGCTAAACGAGATTAGGGAAGATTTCTATTACCCTATCAAGGTCTAGCTTTATTAAAAATCTATGTAATGTAGGCTAGCCACGTGACACCATCTTGTTTTTTCTTCTTTAATTCAGGATTTTCGTTCTGGTACTTTTTTACTTTCGGATACTTTTACGTTTGGATACTTCCTTTGGCCAAAGGTTACCCTTTTGGCCCTCAGTTAATTAATCGATATTTTGGAAGCTGTGCTTTCGGAACTCATCACACTCACCCCCGAAAACGACGTATATGCTCAGCTGAAGGCCGCCTCGTACTTCGCGCAGGCGTAAACGACCTTCGTCCTACAGAACACCCTCTAGAATTGCGTAAGTTCGTACCGTTTTTTTTTTTTAACTATTTCGTGACGCTGCATTATTTAAGAACGAATTTTCGACAAATCTTGCGCCTTTAATTAACCAATGCAAATTGTTGTAGTAAAAGTAAGGTGATTTAGATTTGAAGTGTTGAATAGAGTAAATAAATAAGTTGTACAACCGGTGAACCTTGTTCTACCAATACTAAGAAGGGATGAACAATGAAACTTGCTTTGTTTTGTTGTAATAGGTATCTAATTTATAAGGATTGGGAACCATTCAGAAATGACCAATATTCTATAAGTATTTTTTTTTTGGCTGATGCAAAGCCCTTTGTTAAAATGAATGAAATTTGCTTCATCAATAGGGGCGGTGGACGAAGGGATGAATAATGAAACTTACTTTGTTTTGTTGTAATATCTAATATAGGGATTGGGAACCATTCACAAATAACCATTAATTCATAAGAATTTTTTTTGACTGACGCAAAGGTCTTTGCTAGAAAGAATGAAACTTATTTCTTCACCAATAGGGGCGACCAACGAGGGGATGTTTTGTTGTAAGACCATTCAGAAATATCTAATATAAGGATTGGGGATAATTCAAAAATAACTAATATTCGATAAGAATTTTTTTTACTGACGCGAAGGTCTTTGCTACAAAGAATGAAATTTGCTCCACCAATAGGGCGACGGGCGAAGGGATGAACAATGATATTTACTTTGTTTAGTTATAGGTAACATCTAATAAGCTAGTGAGCAAATAAAAATCAGATTAGAGTAGGCAGTGCAAAGAAAATGTATGTCTGTGATTAACTGAATTAATTAATGTAATAACATTCATGGACTGTCAAATTTATTGATTTTTCATTTAATCACAGACATACATTTTCTTTGCACCGCCTGCTCTAATCTGATTTTTAGTTGCTCACAGGTTATAAGGATTGGGAACCATTCAGAAATAATCAATATTCCATAAGGATTTTTTTGGACTGATCCAAAAGTCTCTCTCTTAAAAACAATGAAACTTGTTCCTCCAATAGTAAGAAGGGATTGGAGACCATTCAGAAATATCTAATATAAGGATTGGGGAACGTTCAGAAAAATCTAATATTCCATAAGAACTTTTTTGGACTAACGCGAGGGTCTTTGTTAAGAAAATGAAATTTGCTCCACCAATTGTAAAAAGGGATGAACTGAAAATACGTGTAACGTAAAATCATCGCCGGGGGTGAATTACCTAAATATAGATTTCTCGAAAGGGAACAACCAATTTAGAACAAGGAAGCAGAAAGACGACGGTATTATTAGATTCAACAGCTCGCTGCTGACGAAGTTATTTGGACGCGGCAACGTGCTTTGACTCATGCAATTTCATCATCCCCATCAAACACATAATAAGACCATTGGCGGACGTTGCTTATCTCAAGAGGAAATCACTATGGTCATCGCCAGGCAAGCGTCTGGGGGGATGATATTCATAGTTAACGTTCCCTTACGATATTTTCTCATCTAATAGAAAACCTATGTCTATGGTGAAGCTTTGCCAAAGAGGAAAGGATAGGGGTTGAGCAATAGGTACAATATGGTAACTGATTTTTTTTAGAATCTGACAATGGGGCAATGAGGAGGCATGGGGGGTTGAATCCGATATGACCAAGTCACTAAAAACATACACTTCTCTTATAATTGAGGTTATGTCCGAACAGGGAGAATTCCCGGACGAACTAAGCGGAAGTCAGCCCACGGCGTGGGCTGATGACGAAGCGCGTCGGGGGGCGCATGCCCCCCTACAAGACGCGTAACCTTAATGCGGGCCAGGACATTTTTGAATTCTTGGCGACATTTTGTCGCATTGTATTGACCTGTTTGCCATCATGTAATGTTTTGTGCCACTACAATCAACGTACAAGTGAGTGTAGATAAAATCTCCTGTGATTGATGCGAACGATCAACTGCAAGGCCAATTTCGGATCGGCTGGGTATCTTGTTCACCCTGGCGCCAACTTTAAAATCTATTTACCCACACCCATTCTTCACTGTTGCTAGTCGAGGAGAAGATATAGCGCAGACTTGTTACTCATCAAGATAAATAATGCAAGAGTAATTCATAATCATTCAGAGTTGTGTGGTAGCAAGTGATTACTACGAAACGTTTACGAACGGACGCAAAACAGGTTTTTTTTTAATGACGGTGATGTGCGGACGTTTATTTCTTCTCTTGATTGAATCCTTCTTAATTTTCGCAATGAGCGGACATCAAAAAATAAAACCTGCGCGGATAAACTTTGTAAAACTTCTCCTCTTCGCTTTAATTAAACCCGTACAAAGGTTGCAGGAAAAATAAAGCGCGACTCGAAACTTGAACATTTACAATCGGAACATTTCTTCTGTACTTTGCACTCGTCCGCATTGATTAATAAAACTTCCCCGTGGCGCAAGGAGTAGGTAATTGCTTTTCTTTTACTTCATTTCGAAACTTAACGGCGAACGTCGTCGTAGCTCGCGATAAAACAAAACGAAAGCGGGCGAAAGCACGTTGCACTTAAGAACTTTCAAATTTTTGGACTGACTAATCGGATTGCAACTTCAATACCACGGTTCTACTTTGTACTCCATGTTATTTACAGTTTCGAGATTTTCTTTTTATAATCTCAAATGTTATTTTCTTTTATTGTATTAGAAGAGTAGGTACTCCCTGTTTACATAAACTCTAGGCCAGTCTATTCTTTTAAGTAGCTTCAAGTCATACCTTAAAGACTATTGCGTGTTTATTGTGATCGAGATCATGCGGCCTGTTTGCAAAGCGGGCGGTCACAAGACTGACGAAATCTAAATCGGGTCGGCGTGCGACGTGAACGGTTCGCGGGTGGGGGAGAGGTCTATTCTAGAATAGCGTGACTTGCTGTACAACCCCGAGGCAATGGGATATTTAAATCAATTTTATTTAGAAAGCGATGTGTGTAGCTAGCGAATTAATATTATTTTAATTATCATTAAAGTGTTTTTAATATAAACAACGATTACAATTTGTGAACCCCGACGTCTTAACAATGTAAACAGGATAGAGTAGATGGTACTAGAAGTCTCAATGCTAGATTCAACGTATCTATAAATATTTTTTAGGAAGTCATCCCATGTTCGCTCTCTCTTCTTTCATCAAATTAGTCTCATTGATAATCCCGTTGCAATTCAGGGTTGCCAACTTGGGTGATTTATCGCTGTTTGGGCAATTTTTGATTAAGCTTGGTGATCGAAAATTTTTGTTCGTCCACATCGGTGTTGCCAACCGCTTGGAGTGAAATATCGCTACAATTAGAAACAAAAGTCACTGGTTTCACTAACGAAACCTAAAAAAGTCGCTAAATTACAGGTCAGGATTGCCAGATGTTAGAAGTTAGATGTCGCACTAGAACTGAGCAGAAATCGCCCAAAATCGCGAATGACTCCAGAATTGTTCAAGATCCGAAAATTCAAGTTTTCAAAATTCGATTTTATTCAAGGCTTTTACCACTAAAATCAGTGCTTACAACTACTTCATTCTTTTTGGCTCTAAGTACATATTTAGTTGTCCACTTTGGACAAAAACTACAGATGAAGTTACCACTTTGGACAAGAAACTACATAATTAGTTACCACTTTGGACAAGAAGCTACACAATTAGTTACCACTTTGGACAACAAACACTGTTAATATGACTTCCTCCTGTTTATTCTTTACCAGTAGATAAAAACGGTGAAGATCATTAAATAATTTCTGGAGAATTCTTCAATTAAGATGTCGGTGGCGTTCCAATAATTAATTTGTATTCAAGACTTTTACCACTAAAATCAGTGTTCCCAACTAATTCATTCATTTTTGCTCTAACTACATATTTAGTTACCACTTTGGACAAAAACTACAGATGAAGTTACCACTTTTGACAAGAAACTACATAATTAGTTACCACTTTGGACAAGAAGCTACACAATTAGTTACCACTTTGGACAACAAACACTGTTAATATGACTTCCTCCTGTTTATTCTTTACCAGTAGATAAAAACGGTGAAGATCATTAAATAATTTCTGGAGAATTCTTCAATTAAGATGTCGGTGGCGTTCCAATAATTAATTTGTATTCAAGACTTTTACCACTAAAATCAGTGTTCCCAACTAATTCATTCATTTTTGCTCTAACTACATATTTAGTTACCACTTTGGACAAAAACTACAGATGAAGTTACCACTTTTGACAAGAAACTACATAATTAGTTACCACTTTGGACAAGAAGCTACACAATTAGTTACCACTTTGGACAACAAACACTGTTAGTATGACTTCCTCCTGTTTATTCTTTACCAGTAGATAAAAACGGTGAAGATCATTAAATAATTTCTGGAGAATTCTTCAATTAAGATGTCAGTGGCGTTCCAATAATTAATTTGTATTCAAGACTTTTACCACTAAAATCAGTGTTCCCAACTAATTCATTGATTTTTGCTCTAACTACATATTTAGTTACCATGTTGGACAAAAACTACAGATGAAGTTACCACTTTGGACAAGAAACTACATAATTAGTTACCACTTTGGACAAGAAGCTACACAATTAGTTACCACTTTGGACAACAAACACTGTTAGTATGACTTCCTCCTGTTTATTCTTTACCAGTAGATAAAAACGGTGAAGATCATTAAATAATTTCTGGAGAATTCTTCAATTAAGATGTCAGTGGCGTTCCAATAATTAATTTGTATTCAAGACTTTTACCACTAAAATCAGTGTTCCCAACTAATTCATTCATTTTTGCTCTAACTACATATTTAGTTACCACTTTGGACAAAAACTACAGATGAAGTTACCACTTTGGACAAGAAACTACATAATTAGTTACCACTTTGGACAAGAAGCTACACAATTAGTTACCACTTTGGACAACAAACACTGTTAGTATGACTTCCTCCTGTTTATTCTTTACCAGTAGATAAAAACGGTGAAGATCATTAAATAATTTCTGGAGAATTCTTCAATTGAGATGTCAGTGGCGTTCCAATAATTAATTTGTATTCAAGACTTTTACCACTAAAATCAGTGTTCCCAACTAATTCATTCATTTTTGCTCTAACTACATATTTAGTTACCACTTTGGACAAAAACTACAGATGAAGTTACCACTTTTGACAAGAAACTACATAATTAGTTACCACTTTGGACAAGAAGCTACACAATTAGTTACCACTTTGGACAACAAACACTGTTAGTATGACTTCCTCCTGTTTATTCTTTACCAGTACATAAAAACGGTGAAGATCATTAAATAATTTCTGGAGAATTCTTCAATTAAGATGTCAGTGGCGTTCCAATAATTAATTTGTATTCAAGACTTTTACCACTAAAATCAGTGTTCCCAACTAATTCATTCATTTTTGCTCTAACTACATATTTAGTTACCACTTTGGACAAAAACTACAGATGAAGTTACCACTTTTGACAAGAAACTACATAATTAGTTACCACTTTGGACAAGAAATCACAGATTTAGTAACCACTTTAGACAATAAAAATAAATTTTTAAAATTATTTCCAAGCTTACCATAAATGTTACATTTTTTTTTTATTTCGATTATTTTAAATCTTTTGCTTTTCCTTACGGTTCTCAGTTTTTCGTTTTTTTTATTTACTTCATTTTTTTGTCACTTTAAAAATTTTTAATCATTTCAATTTCGTTCGCCAAATAATCATAGTATTTTATTTTTCCTCTTGCTTGACAGTTCTTCAACTTTTTTTTTAATTTAAATTTTCTAAGAGAAAGTCGATTACGTTTCAGACTGCCCGGCAAAATTAATCATCGTCTTTTGTTTTTTTTATGAGACCGTACAAACAGCTTGTTATCGTTCGCGAAATAATCAACAATCTTTTGTTTTTCCTTTTGTTCTTGGTTTTCGGTTTTATTCAAGGCTTTTACCACTAAAATTAGTGCTGCCAACTATTTCACTTATTTTGGCTCTAACTATACCTAATATGTATAACTATACTAAATATATTATATTTAGTTACCACTTTGAACAAGAAACTACAGATCAAGTTACCACTTTGGACAAAAAAACCTTAACTGGAATAAATTCTTATATGTGTACGGTAGTTCCGAATGAATTGACTACGATCCTAGCAAATCGTCTTCAATACATTCTTTAACTGAAGTAAAATTTTTATGATTCATCTCTGGTCCAGAATTGGGTAATGTTTTTTTAAGTAAAACGAATGTGCATCCTAAGTTTTCTTATATTTTAAGTTAGCTACCCGTTTCGGTTTAAATAAAACCCTCTTCGGGCCTATAGGGACAAAATTGCAATAATTGTTGTATGAATAAAAATTTGGTGAGGATAAGTTTCAACGAATTAAAAACGAGATTGTATAACGAACATTTACAAATAAAATATTGACGATGTGGTTTCAATAAATTAGAAAAAATAAACAATAAACAAAAGTTTAAATATCAAACTATTCAAAATTGAAACGGCAAAGGATCGATTGCGATCCTAGCAAATCGTCTTCAATACATTCTTTAATTGAAGTAAAATTTTTGCGTTTGTATAAATCTTACGGCGGTAGTTTTCAATAAATTAATTACGATCCTAGCAAATCGTCTTCAATTATTCCTTAACCGAAATAAATGAATGAATTGACCACTATCAGTGGCGGAACTACAATGCGCCGGACCCCTGGATGCAGAGCTATAGGGGATCCAAAATCCTTCTTGTCTGCGTTTTCTTTATCCATTTTTTAAATTATCAACGTAATACAACAAACATTAAACTCACCATGAAAAGAGTGAAGCGCAGTATCGTATCGTTTCAACATCGTGTGGAATAATTTGCGAGGGGGCCAAAAATTTGAACTTCCGCCACTGACTACGATCCTAGCAAATCGTTTTCAATATATTTCTTAGCCGAGAGAAAATTTTTATGTTTGTATAAATCCTACGTCAGCAGTTTTGACTACATTAACTACGATCCTATCAAATCGTCTTCAATACATTCCTTAACTGAAATAAATTCTTATAATCCATTCATTATCTATTTACCATCGTAGTAGGTCTATTTACCATCGTAGTATTTTCTTTATGCAAATTATGACATGTTCTTAAGGAACCGTGGCTTGAAATATACGATTACAAAATTTTCAAGCCCTTAACTACTCATTATGCAGCACAATTGATGATTAACCGAAGTAAGTGTACGAAACCGCTCGACATTAAGTCCGGTCGTCTGATGCCATAAATCACGACATTTACATCGAAGTCTCGAGAGAGGGTTTTGATCCTACATGCACGTCCGAACTTTCGCGGTGTTCGATGGTAGTAGAACTAGATGACACTCGTACGGCTTTTCTGTTTACTGCCTATCACCTGCCTCGCATAACGTGAATTTGCTTCGTATAACGTGAAACTGCCTCGCACAACGTGAAACTACCCCACACAACGTGAAACTGCCCCATACAACGTGAAACTGCCGCGTACAACGTGAAACTGTTCCGTACAACGTGCTCGAGGAAGACACGTGACGACAAGTTTGACAAATTCAAAGTTGAATCGGAAGACTTACCCCTTGTCAAGTATGAAGAACTATTAAAAATAAATTTAAAATTAGTAAATATGTAGTCAAGAGTGATGAAGGACACTAAACATAGAATTAAATAATCAAGCAGTTTTACGCCTCGTAGATGTCCCTCCAAGAGTCAAGCACGTTGTAAGCGGACTAATTTTAATTCAGATTTTCTGAAGCAAGCAGCAGATGGCGTTCTAGACATGTCGTCACAACGTCGTAAATTGAAGAAGAAATTGCCAGTTACCACTTTGGACAAGAAGCTAGACTCAGTTCCCACTTTAGACAAGAAACCACTTTGGACAACAAATACTATTAGTATGACTCCCTCCTGTTTATCCTTACCAGAGGATAAAAACGGTGAAGTGTTTTTAATATAAACAACGATTACAATTTGTGAACCCCGACGTCTTAACAATGTAAACAGGATAGAGTAGATGGTACTAGAAGTCTCAATGCTAGATTCAGCGTATCTATAAATATTTTATAAATAAAGTTTGATAGTAACATCCTGAAGGATGTTGCTTTAGTACAGACTCAATTAAGCACAACCTCGTCCACGAAATGCAAACTTGCTCGTAACATCCGGCAGTTCCACGTTTCCTTTTTTACTTTTACACAAAAAAGTTTTGACTACAGCGCTGAGATATTCGGTAATTCTGAAATCTCCGCCCGACCATCCATCACTAAAGTATTAAAATTAAATTTACTCCGGAGGGAAAAAATGCATATAAAGCATCCCGTGGATTCATGAAGCCGGGAGGCCATCGATCTTAAGCTTAAGACGCATTTTAGAACTCCAGGTGTTTAATACCGCCACCGGATTTAGGGGATGTAATAAAATTCATTATGTTCAACTCGCAGATGCGCCGGGGCAGGGATTTTTATCTTAGTGCCGTTGTAACTTTCTCGTCCCCCCCTCCCCCCCTCCCGTGAAGTAAACCGGAGTATTGCAGCAGCTATTTTCTCATTTCGAAAACTTTGCCAGTTTCGAGCTTATACCGCTTGTTAACTAACGTTCGGGGCGTGGAAAGTTTGAAGATTCGGTTATCGCCGGCAACTTTCGCGAATTTTTATTGAGAAAATAAACGTACAGTCGGTAGAGTTCTTATTTTATTGGGGAAAAGTTTTATTATTAATTTACGAGGTCTAATAATAAAATTTCGGGAATACTATAGCAAGTGCCCCCATCCCCCTATGTCAATTAGTAAAAACAAAACAATATTATCACTTCAGCATTCTCGATTAATTTTTCTATGTATACAGAATCTATTTTGAGCACAATGAAAACCAAACACTTCATAATCTACTTCAGCCACAGGATTATACACACACATTGTTGTCACAGTTTTAAGCAAATCCCATCAGATTTGGGAAAGTTTAGATAACCAAGGTCATTCGGAACTGATTTATTAAAGAAAGATAACGCGACATTCCAACCTGGGGCGGCGGTACCCGAACGGTTCGAAACTGCGCCATTCCAATTGGATGTGTTGCAATGGGACTGATAATTATCACTATATATTCCAGTTGGAAATTCCAAATTATTTCACTTTTTGACGTCGTATTAAAACATAAAAACAAATATATGATATAACAATAATATGATGTAAATTGGCGTCGTGACGTTTATAGTTGAGGAAGCTCCCGGAGTCGTGGTGTTCCAACTGGGCGTCGTGACGTTCCAGTTCGGAGGAAGCGTCGTATTTAAATTCGGTATTGTACTGTTCCAATTAGGTACCGTGGTGTTCCAGTTTGGAGGAAGCGTCGTATTTAAACTTGGTATTGTGTTATTCCAACCGGGCGCCGTGGTATTCCAGGTTGGGATCGTGTTGTTCAAATTGGGCGCGGGCGTTGTTACGTTCGAAATTGGTGTGGTGACATTCCAAATGGTGGTGTTCCAATATGGAGTGGTGGTGTTCCAAGTGGGGATGGTATTGTTTCCACCGGGTATCGTGGCGTTGGGTAGCGAAGTGTTCAGGTAGATCGTGTCTGTTGATTCGACCAGAACATCTATGGGTCCTGTAAAAGAAAAAAAAAATTGAAGGATTTTGTGTGTCATCAAAAGATTTTCTCTGTTTATATTTTCGTTTTCTCAGGTAACTAACACTTTTGTATGAGTAACAGAAGCAGTTAGATAAGTGAACTGGAACTCTTTCTCTTCATTTTGTGAAGACTGTAACCCTCAGACAAACCCAATGAGGTACAAATGATCTACGAGAAGGATCAGAATAAGAACTCGGAAGAAGGTTCGTTGAATCGTCAAGGAAACCAGACGAAAAGAATTTGTGAAGGAAGAAGCATGAAAGTAGGTAGATAGGAAGGGAAGGGCAAATAAGAACCCTCTTGGTTTGAGCTCAAGAATTAAGGAGAGTGAAAAGAATTTGTCAAGGAAGAAGCACCTAAGTGAACGGATAGGAAGGACAAATAAAGATTCAGCTGGGCTGAGCTCATAAATTAAGTTGAATGAAAAAAGTAAAAGGAAAAGTTAAAGACTAATTGAAACGAAGAAGAAAGAAGACGGCTGAATTAAATAGATAGCGGAGAAAGCATGAGCACTTAGAAAGAGAAAAGGGAAAAGTAGATGACTGGATTATTTTGAAGGAAAAGAATAAAGGAAGTGATTAGGTTTCTTAGAAAAGGAAAAACAAAGTGAGTGAACCATTTCCGAAAATAGTTCGCCAGTTGGTGGTAAGAAGGGAAAGTCCAGGAGAAAGTGATTCGGCCGAGTACGAGAAGATTTAGAAGGCCTGAAACCAAAGTGAAAGGCAGAGAAGGGTAGTTGGGTCTTAGTAGTGAAAGAGAAAGGGAAGGGATTTCCTAAAATGGTCCACCAATTGATGGTAAGAAGCGAAAACCCTGGCTATGTACAAGAGGATTTGGAAGGCCTGAAACAAAAGTGAAGAAGAGCAGAGAAGGGGAAGGGCTTCCTAAAATGGTCCATCAATTGATGGTAAGAAGTGAATACGCTGGCTGTGTACAAGAGAATTTGGAAGGCCTGAAACAAAAGTGAAAGTAGAAGCAGAGTCTTGGTGAAACCAAGTCTGCATGGGGCACTCTTCCATGTGGATTTTTAACTGTCGAAGAAAAGATATGGAAAGCGCAAGAAAAAGACGTTTCCTTCTGGTCAAAACTGATCCAAACTTCGCCTGAGCCTTCTTTCTAAGTTGTCTGATCCCTAAACCCCCGGATGATGAAGAAAAATTACAAACGACTTCATTTACATCTTCATTTACATGTGGAGGAGTGGTCAGCAATCGAACCAAGAGGGATTTTGAGGTTTTGGGTAAACCCAAATCGATTTGGGGTCCTCCAGAAGAGCTACCGATATCTGCATGATTTTGCCTTATCGATGTCCTTCCTCATTAGTTGAAATTGCATGAAAAAAGTGCAAGTCCTACGCGAGTGTTTTATAAAAGAATAAAATTCAAGAAGACATTTCGGGACATGCCACAGGCCCCATGACTTCAAAACTTTTTCACAAATTCTCCAGCTTTGCAAGGTGGGCGACGGCCAAAACCGTTTGTTGCAAATCCCAAAGCATAATACCCCCCTGAGAGGAGAAATCAAAAATGAAGTCCGTCAAAAAAAATTAAGCAATTGGAACAACCAAACAATTGGAGCAAGCATACAACAAGGGCCAATTACATTAACTAGGACATAAAATGAGAATGAGACAAAACTGGCTACTAACGCAGACAGTTAAAACGAAAGACACGAGGAAAAGAAAAAAGGGGACGAGGGACATGAAGTAGCGAAGAAAAGAGGGAAATGAAGAATAGGAAGAAAGCGCAAAAAAAAGAAAAGCAAAACGTACCCCAACATGAACGCGAATCACGGGCAGCAATCCAAAGGCAAACAGACTAGAGAGTAGAAAGATGAGGTTCCTAAGAAACATGGAAAGAAAAGCACGAAAAGCTAAAATCGAAAGTGAAGTCTATCGAAAGAAATGAAACATCATATCAGTCGAAGTAGTTACATTAACTTATAATAAGAATGAAAGAAGACAATTACAGCTGAAAGTATGAGGGAAAGAAATGGGGAAGACCAAAGAGACATGGAAGGAAGAAGTAAGAATGGAACTAGAAGCTCGCTGTAGATAGAAAGGAGTGGAAAACAATATGGAAGGTGAAGCTCACAAATAATTCGACTCCAAACATACAATGAGAACAAAAGAAGACAGGCCACCAGTTGAAGCTAAAGACATAAGGGGAAAAGGGGAGAAGACCAGGACTTTGAAGGAAGAGGTAGGAACGCAGCAGAGTGAGATGGTAGGAAATAAAGAAGCTGGCTGTAGAGAGAAAGTAGAAAGTGATATGGATCTCCAAACTAGCTCTGCATACAATGTGAATGAAAGCCACTGGCAGACAGCTAAAGCTAAAGATACAAGTAAAGGAAAAAGGGGAAGACCAGAAAGGACTTAGAAGGATGAAGTAGGAGAGCAGGAAATCAAAAGCTAACTTTAGATAGAAGAAGGTGGAAAGCGACATGGAAAACGAAGCCCACAAATAATTTATTTCCAAACTAGCTTTACGCGTAAAGAGAATGAAAGAACGGCAGATGGTAAAAGCAAAAGACGTAATTAAAAGAAAAACAGGACATGGCTAAAGCTAAGAATAGAAAGAGAGCGCAAAAGAAAAAGCGAGAGCCTACTCCAACGTATTAATATGAATCATGGACAACAACCCAAAGGGAAATAGATTTGAGGGTAGAGAAATGAGGTTCCTAAAAAAGATGGAAAGAAAAACACGAAAATCAAAAAAAAGTTAAAAACACGAGGGAAAGAAAAAAGGGTACGACCAAAAGGAACATGGAAGAATGAAGCAGGAAAATAGAGGAGTGAGATGTTAGGTTAAGTCTACTCCAACGTATTGTGACAAGATGCAAGTAAATTCATGCATTGGATTTATTTAGCAAACTTGAGATAAGAGAAAATGCATCTCAGCGGCGCCAACGGAAATAACCTCGACACGTGCAAGTGCAAAAACCTGGAACAAGTTAAAACGGATTTAAAGTATCTCGTATTCTGTCAAGTCTTTCCGGTCTCGTAACAACTCGGAATTGCTCAAGTTGCACTTCCTATAAAAACCCCGCGATCTGCATAAAGTAAGAAGATTTAAACTAGTTACTATCAGAGCATGATGTAGGCTCTATTTTGTTAAAGGTGCTGTTAGGGTAAGTTGAACTTTGTACAATTATGTTTGCCTGTATTTATTTATGTTGAATATGAACCATGAAGAACAACTCAAAGACAAATAGATTTGAGAGTAGAGAAATGAAGTTCTCAAAAAAAGACAGGAAGGAAAAACACGAAAATCAAAAAAAAAGTCACGAAGGAAAGAAAAAAGAGAACAACCAAAAGGAGCATGGAAGGAAGAAGTAGGAAAGAAGGGGAGTGAGATGTTAGGAAATAAAAAGCTTGACAAGGGTAGAAGAAAGAAATTAAAAACGATATGGAAGACGAATCCCCTCCGAACTAGTTTTGAAAGGATTAAGTGGGTGCCATTTGATGAAGTTAAAATTGGGGCGGGGGGGTGCAAAAAAGTGATGAAAAGAAGATCCAAGAGGTAGAAGTTCAAGTAAACGTCTGACTTCGTACAAAACTTTCTCTTACTCTTTTTATCCGAATTTTGGCAAAAAAGAACCCAAATTGCAATTCTTTTGTTTTGGCGTTTCTGGATTTAGTTTCTTGATAGCCAGGGATTATCCTCAGCGCCCTTAATTTGTATGGAACGAGTTTTGGCCTTTTTTACCGGTCCTGTTAGTGTATAAACAATTTCAGGATCGACGAAATTTCTACCTATCCTTCCCTCTTACTTATTTATGCCTTACGAATTATTGCATTCAATAAACCTAATTATAACAACTACATTCATATAAAATACCGTATAATAGAAATTTTAAAAATGAAGAATACGAAAATTTTTTAACATAAATTAGCAGAAAATTCACAAAGCCGTGAAGCGGTGTTTATCGCACTTATGTTCAGTTGCAATCTCAGCAATTTTTTTTTGCAAGGTTTGCAGCTGCATTTCTTCAAATTAATACAATAATGCCCGGTTTCTGTAACGTTACATAAAGTTAACGGTCCGATAAAAGTAAACGTTGCTATGGCTACACATGTTAGAACTATAGGAATATTTTATTTTATCTATTACTTAACTTTATGAAACGTTTCAGAAACGTTTCACTTGTTCGAGACTTAGTTGCAAATCATTGCGCAATGGGACACGTTTGTTTTAATTTGAATTTACCTTCGTTTACGTTGATTCAGATGCACACACTCATACGTTTGAATTTAGTGATTCAATTCCTAATTTTACGCAGAATTCTAATTTCTTAACAAAGCAAAATTTTTTACTTACCAGCAAATAAGAAGGCCAAAGCGACGATACTGCAAATCATCAACCCTAAAAAAAATTGATGCCTTTTCTATCATATACAATCAACACGAAATTTGCATTTACTTACGTTCCATTGTGAATGTGCACTAATTTTGGTTTGCCAAAAGATCTCTCTGTACCTACTGCCGACTTCTCCCAGATGCACTTTCAATAATACCCAGTCTATTATCGTGGCCTTATCTCTCATTTAATTCAATCACTTATACTGGGAATACCGATAAGTGGCTCTGTAATTTTTTTTGATGGATCATAGAAGTATTAGTTTTCAGATGTATGTGGCGTGAGTAATTTTTTTTTCTAATTAATTACTTTCGAGGAGAGCGCGAGATTAGACGTGGAAGCAAACATGAAATAACAACTTAATCTGAACTAGTTTTAGATAATCTATTAAGAAGCCTGTTTTCTAGTGAAAACTGTTATGTTAATTTAGAAAATGCGGCGCGCATATTTTATCTTTAGAAACTAAACTTAACCCCTTAATTAATTTACGCGGTAGATGAGGCTTCGCCTCAGTTGAAAATGCGCAAAAGTGCAACAAGATGCAAACAAGCGACTCTCTTCTATGCAGGCGAGGGCCCTAATTATTTTAATAAATTAAGCGAACCAGAGCCATCTTACAAACAGGTACACACCAAAATATTCCCGAACGTTTAAACTTAATTAATTCAGTTCGCATCGACAACAATTTATAACAACACAAGAAACTATTGTCTAGCATAGATATGTAAGCGAAAGTTTTAAGGACTTTAGTTTGTCGAGGGGTGAAAGTAAGTCCTTGCAGCCAAACTTTACGTGATTTACGAGGGGCGACATCGGCAAAGAAAGTTGTGGCAACGTGTGAGGCAAATTTTAAAACATGACTGACATAAACACCATCCCTGAATGGGACGTATGTAACTCGCATTGTCGCAAAACGTTTCCGAAAATATAAACTTAGAAACCGAAAAAAAAATTACCGTTCGCTAGTGTTTACAGTCAAAATCAGTAAATTTTCTTTCATTGAAAGTAGTATTAAATACCTGAATATCAATCCAATAACAAATTCAACAATTTCACGACTATTAGTTCATTAACCGAAAAATACGTGAAGTACATATAACGCAACGAAAAAGAACAATATTAATTTAAATACTAATACATTCGACACAAAGAAAATATGTTGTTAATAAAACGAAAAAGAAATAGTTTGGTTTGTCCCGACCTTAAAATTCTGTGATTAGTACGCCTGCAGGAAGCGAGGTCCTCTTAGCCAGGTGAAACAGCTTTAGCCCGGTAATAATCGAGACCTGCTTAGGCCGGTGAAACGGCTTACGTCTTTCTCTCGATACGATCCACGGCGAGTTCGAAGGGGGCGTGTGGAAACAGGCAGTCACAAATACGAAGCGCAGAAGTGTAGTTAACGTAGACACGGAGAGGGGCGCAACCAAGCCAAAAAAAGAAACTCCGATGAAAGCTGGCTGTCTTGGCAGAATGCGATGAAGTCGATCGATGTGAAGTCGATCGGCTCAAGCCAAGTCAATTCTTGCTTCGAAGAAGTAAACAACGTCCACCAACTGATAAACTCCGAAGGTTGGCTTCTTATCACACAGCGAAATCAGATATCACAAAATACCGAAAGCATCAAAAATGGCCACCGTAAAGGGACGTCAGACAAACTCACACGTGCACTTCAATCAACCACCAGACGATCAATCATGGATTTCGCGTCGGTTCACGCAAGGGACCCTGGGAAATTCCGGCACACGTGCAACTTAAGGAAAATTCAAAAGAAAGGTATGCTATCCTCATCACAGGTATAGCAAACGGGAAGTATACCTAACGGTATTGTCTAAGTCGAAAATAAAATGTAACAGTGAGAGAAAGTTTTATATTCGAAGTTCTACCTCTTGTACCTTCTTTTGATCACTTTTTTGCAACCCCAACCCCTCCCCCAATTTTAACTTCATCAAATGGCACCCACTTAATCCTTTCAAAACTAGTTCGGAGGGGATTCGTCTTCCATATCGTTTTTAATTTCTTTCTTCTACCCTTGTCAAGCTTTTTATTTCCTAACATCTCACTCCCCTTCTTTCCTACTTCTTCCTTCCATGCTCCTTCTGGTTGTTCTCTTTTTTCTTTCTTTCGTGACTTTTTTTTTATTTTCGTGTTTTTCCTTCCTGTCTTTTTTGAGAACTTAATTTCTCTACTCTCAAATCTATTTGTCTTTGAGTTGTTCTTCATGTTTCATATTTATACGTTGGAGTAGGCTTAACCTAACGTCTCACTCCTCTATTTTCCTGCTTCATTCTTCCATGTTCCTTTTTTCTTTCCCTCGTGTTTTTAACTTTTTTTTGATTTTCGTGTTTTTCTTTCCATCTTTTTTGGGAACATCATTTCTCTACCCTCAAATCTATTTCCCTTTGGGTTGTTGTCCATGATTCATATTAATACGTTGGAGTAGGCTCTCGCTTTTCCTTTTGCGCTCTCTTTCTATTCTTAGCTTTAGCCATGTCCTTTCGATTGTCCTGTTTTTCTTTTACTTACGTCTTTTGCTTTTACCATTTGCCGTTCTTTCATTCTCTTTACGCGTAAAGCTAGTTCGGAAATAAATTATTTGTGGGCTTCGTTTTCCATGTCGCTTTCCACCTTCTTCTATCTAAAGTTAGCTTTTGATTTCCTGCTCTCCTACTTCATCCTTCTATGTCCTTTCTGGTCTTCCCCTTTTTCCTTTACTTGTATCTTTAGCTTTAGCTGTCTGCCAGTGGCTTTCATTCACATTATATGCAGAGCTAGTTTGGAGTTCCATGTCACTTTCTACTTTCTCTCTACAGCCAGCTTCTTTATTTCCTACCATCTCACTCTGCTGCGTTCTCACCTCTTCCTTCCAAGTCCTGGTCTTCTCCCCTTTTCCCCTTATGTCTTTAGCTTCAACTGGTGGCCTGTCTTCTTTTGTTCTCATTGTATGTTTGAAGTCGAATTATTTGTGAGCTTCACCTTCCATATTGTTTTCCACTCCTTTCTATCTACAGCGAGCTTCTAGTTCCATTCTTACTTCTTCCTTCCATGTCTCTTTGGTCTTCCCCATTTCTTTCCCTCATACTTTCAGCTGTAATTGTCTTCTTTCATTCTTATTATAAGTTAATGTAACTACTTCGACTGCTATGATGTTTCATTTCTTTCGATAGACTTCACTTTCGATTTCAGCTTTTCGTGCTTTTCCTTCCATGTTTCTTAGGAACCTCATCTTTCTACTCTCTAGTCTGTTTGCCTTTGGGTTGCTGCCCGTGATTCGCGTTCATGTCTTTTTGCACTCTCCTCCTACTCTTCATTTACCTCTTTTCTTTGCTACTTTTCTACATCTTTCTTTCATGTCCCTCGTCCCCTTTTTTCTTTTCCCCGTGTCTTTAGTTTTAACTGTCCGCGTCAGTAGCCAGTTTTCTCTCAGTCTCATTTGATGTCGTAGTTAATGTGATTGACCCTTGTTCTATGGTTGCTCCAACTGTTTGGTCGTTCCAAATATTTGATTTTTTTGGACGGACTCTATTTTTGATTTCTTCTTTGAAACTCTTTCCTTTAGGAGGCTCTTTTATGCTTTGGGATTTGCAACAAACAGTTTTGGGCGTCGCCCACCTTGCAAAGCTGGAGAATTTGTGAAAAGTTTTGAAGTCATGGGGCCTGCAGCATGTCCCGAAATGTCTTCTTGAATTTTACTCTTTTTTAAAACACTCGCCTAGGACTTGCACTCTTTTCGTGCAATTTCAACTAATGAGGAAGGACCTATTGAAAACATCGAAAAGGCAAAACCATGCAGATATCGGTAACTCTTCTGAAGGACCCCAAATCGATTTGGGTTTACTCAAAACCTCAAAATCCCTCTTGGTTCGATTGATGACCACTCCTCCACATGTAAATGAAGATGTAAATGAAGTCGTTTGTAATTTTTCTTCATCATCCGGGGGTTTAGGGATCAGACAACTTAGAAAGAAGGCTCAGGCGAAATTTGGATCAGTTTTGACCAGAAGCAAACGTCTTCTTCTTGCGCTTTCCATATATTTTCTTCGACAGTTAAAAATCCACATGGAAAAGTGCCCCATGCAGACTTGGTTTCACCAAGACTCTGCTTCTACTTTCATTTTTGTTTCAGGCCTTCCAAATTCTCTTGTACGCAGCCAGGGTTTTCACTTCTTACCATCAATTGGTGGACCATTTTTAGGAAATCCTTCCCCTTCTCTGCTCTTCTTCACTTTTGTTTCAGGCCTTCCAAATCGTCTTGTACATAGCCAAGGTTTTCGTTTCTTACCATCAATTTGGTATACCATTTTAGGAAATCCTTTCCCTTCTAAGACCCAACTATCCTTCTCTGCTTTTCACTTTGGTTTCAGGCCTTCTGAATCTTCTCGTACTCGGCCGAAGCACTTTCTCCTGGATTTATTCTTCTTACCACCAACTGGCGAACTATTTTCGGAAATCCTTTCCCTTTCTCTTTGTCTTCTTTCTCCGAAATGGTTCACTGACTTTGTTTTTCCTTTTCTAAGAAACCTAATCACTTTCTTTATTCTCTTCCTTCAAAATGATCCGGTCATCTTCTTTTCTCTTTTCTCGCTCTAAGTGCTCATGATTTCTCCTCTACCTATTTGGGTCAGCCGTCTTCTTTCTTCTTCGTTCCAAGTAGTCTTTTACTCTTCCTTTATGTCACTTTTTTTTCACTCAACTTAATTTTTGAGCTCAGCTCAGCTGTCCGTCCTATCCTCTTTCGGTATCCTCACTGATTATTGTTTTACTGACTACACACAATGTGACCTTGATACACATTCGGGTTTCGTTTTATTACATGTTTAACAGCTGGGAACGAAAGTGTGAGTTATGTTTCTTTTATGCGATGTGACTAAATGGTGTTTCACTTGCTGGGGGTGCTTGGAAATCTCAGTCACCCGCTGTATGATATTTTCGGGCCCCTTTTAAAACATCTCCTGTCCCGTCGCGGTGTTATCTCCTCGTTGCAGCGAGCGACGAGCCGGAACTGCAAGAGTTAGTTATTTTAATTCGCCACGACAAATTCCTGCGGCGTGACAACGCGTTATAATAAAGTATTTATCTTCCCTTTACGACGTGCACATCTCGGATGAAAGGGGGGAAGCACCGCGACCCACTTGAAGTTGTCGTCGACGGCAGTGAAATGTTAACGCCCCAGATGAAAAATGCGTCCGTCGTAAAGCGTGAAATCTAATTTTGAATACCTGTTTAATGACGCTGACAACGAATGAATGAAGTAATTAAAGAGCGCGAAATTGCCGGCGCGCACTGGAGGTATTTAAACCTGCTCGAAATAAAAATGCAAATTTTCCGCTTCGTCTTAACGAGCGGGATTTATTACACTCAATTCATCTAAATAGAATAATACGAAACTAACATCAACCTCAGCTTCCGAGCCAAAGCTCATTGTTAAAAAGAAACGAAACCCACCCCTCCCCCTTTATTTAGCCACGACAAAGAGTGGATAAGGTAATATACTAAGCCCTGGGGCTATTGTTGAGATCGTAAAAGAAAATAATACATCTAACAATAAAGTGCGCGTCATTATAACATACTCTGCGGTGTCTTTGTGGAAACGGCAGTAATTTAAACGCCACGTCCGTGCTTGCCCATACGAATGGATGTATTAAGAGAGTAAAGCTCCTTTACGTTTCAAAGCTCCTGTGCCCCAACTAAAACTTCCACCCTTATTTTGTTTAATATCATGTAAAAAAGTCGTTCTCCATTTGAAGGGACACACATCATAATATAACACACGTACAACATACACATCTTAGGCCAACTGTGCTGTCATTTTCATCGCACACGTGTTCCAAAATGGACGCAGGTGTTTTGCGAGTGTTACCGCATTTAGATCAAGCAAATCTATAGTACTGATTTCTTACAGCTTTAGACTTTATAATATTGTCACGATAGAATAATTATAATCATTATCTAGTATAGTTTTTAATCGGAAATAAGTTAATAGGACATTTAACAATTGCATTAACTCCAACTGAAAAGAAGTGACAAAGGAAAGAAGTCAAAATAATAAAAATCCAAGAATTAACAGATTGTAATGATTGTTTATAAAATTCCGGTACTTGATTATAGACCTAAGACTTTGATCATATGGTCCTGGATCTTGATCGTTATCTCCTGGACCTAAGACTTAGATCATAAAGTCTTGATTGTAATCTGCTGGACCTTGATTATTTGAACATAAGCTTTAATTCTAAGGACCCGCGTCTTGATTATAAGCGCGCTTGCTTCTTCTCGATTGTGTCTGTAAGATCTTGATTTTAATTTTCATTCAGAAACCTTAATCCTTAATTAATAGGCCTCTGATCTTGGCTTCGCACAAGAAATCCTTATCCTTGACTTGGAATATGAGAGGAAGGCTCTTGATTGATGATCCCTGTCCACGATTTCAATTGTGAGATCCTCGTCCTTAACTGTAATGCTCTGAATCTTAATTATAAGATCTCGAAATATGACCTAGGACTTTGATTTTATGGTCTTGTAAGCTCCTGGATTTTGATTATGTGAGTCTTAGCCTGAATCTTTTTGTATTAAAATTCCGGTACTTGATTATAGACCTAAGACTTTGATCATATGGTCCTGGATCTTGATCGTTATCTCCTGGACCTAAGACTTAGATCATAAAGTCCTGGAACTTGATTGTAATATGCTGGACCTTGATTATTTGAACATAAGCTTTAACTCTAAGGACCTGCGTCTTGATTATAAGCGCGCTTGCTTCTTCTTGATTGTGTCTGTAAGATCTTGACTTTAATTTTCATTCAGAAACCTTAATCCTTAATTAATAGGCCTCTGACCTTGGCTTCGCACAAGAAATCCTTATCCTTGACTTGGAATATGAGAGGAAGGCTCTTGGTTGATGAACCTTGTCCTCGATTTCAATTGTGAGATCCTCGTCCTTAATTGTAATGCTCTGAATCTTGATTATAAGATCTCGAAATATGACCTAGGACTTTGATTTTATGGTCTTGTAAGCTCCTGGATTTTGATTATGTGAGTCTTAGCCTGAATCTTGTTGTATTAAGATTCCGGAACTTGATTATAGACCGGAGACTTTGATCATAACGTCCTGGATCTTGATAGTAAGAGAGGTATATTTGATCGTTATCTCCTGGACCTAAGACTTTGTTCATAACGTCCTGGATCTTGATCGTTATCTCCTGGACCTAAGACTTTGATCATAAAGTCCTGGAACTTGCTTGTAATCTGCTGGACCTTGATTATTTGAACATAAGCTTTAATTCTAAGGACCTGCGTCTTGATTATAAGCGCGCTTGCTTCTTCTTGATTGTGTCTGTAAGATCTTGACTTTAATTTTCATTCAGAAACCTTAATCCTTAATTAATAGGCCTCTGAGCTTGGCTTCGCGCAAGAAATCCTTATCCTTGACTTGGAATATGAGAGGAAGGCTCTTGGTTGATGAACCTTGTCCTCGATTTCAATTCTGAGATCCTCGTCCTTAATTGTAATACTCTGAATCTTGATTATAAGATCTCGGAACATGATTATAGACCTAGGACTTTGATTTTATGGTCTTGTAAGCTCCTGGATTTTGATTATGTGAATCTTAGCCTGAATCTTGTTGTATTAAGATTCCGGAACTTGATTATAGACCGGAGACTTTGATCATAACGTCCTGGATCTTGATCGTTATCTCCTGGACCTAAGACTTTGATCATAAAGTCCTGGAGCTTGATTGTAATCTGCTGGACCTTGCTTATTTGAACATAAGCTTTAACTCTAAGGACCTGCGTCTTGATTATAAGCGCGCTTGCTTCTTCTTGATTGTGTCTGTAAGATCTTGACTTTAATTTTCATTCCGAAACCTTAATCCTTAATTAATAGGCCTTTGACCTTGGCTTCGCACAAGAAATCCTTATCCTTGACTTGGAATATGAGAGGAAGGCTCTTGGTTGATGAACCTTGTCCTCGATTTCAATTCTGAGATCCTCGTCCTTAATTGTAATACTCTGAATCTTGATTATAAGATCTCGGAACATGATTATAGACCTAGGACTTTGATTTTATGGTCTTGTAAGCTCCTGGATTTTGATTATGTGAATCTTAGCCTGAATCTTGTTGTATTAAGATTCCGGAACTTGATTATAGACCGGAGACTTTGATCATAACGTCCTGGATCTTGATCGTTATCTCCTGGACCTAAGACTTTGATCATAAAGTCCTGGAGCTTGATTGTAATCTGCTGGACCTTGCTTATTTGAACATAAGCTTTAACTCTAAGGACCTGCGTCTTGATTATAAGCGCGCTTGCTTCTTCTTGATTGTGTCTGTAAGATCTTGACTTTAATTTTCATTCCGAAACCTTAATCCTTAATTAATAGGCCTTTGACCTTGGCTTCGCACAAGAAATCCTTATCCTTGACTTGGAATATGAGAGGAAGACTCTTGATTGATGATCCTTGTCCTCGATTTCAATTGTGAGATCCTCGTCCTTAATTGCAATGCTCTGAATCTTGATTATAAGATCTCGCAACATGATTATAGACCTAGGACTTTGATTTTATGGTCACGTAAGCTCCTGGATTTTCATTGTGTGAGTCTTAGCCTGAATCTTGTTGTATTAAGATTCCGGAACTTGATTACAGACCGGAGACTTTGATCATAACGTCCTGGATCTTGATCGTTATCTCCTGGACCTAAGACTTTGGTCATAAAGTCCTGGAACTTGATTGTAATCTGCTGGACCTTGATTATTTGAACATAAGCTTTAATTCCAAGGACCTGCGTCTTGATTATAAGCGCGCTTGCTTCTTCTTGATTGTGTCTGTAAGATATTGACCTTAATTTCCATTCTGAAACCTTGACCCTTAATTAATAGATCTTTGACCTTGAGTTTGTACATGAAATCCGTATCCTTGACTTTGAATACGAGAGCTCTGAAGATCCTTGTCACCGATTTTAATTGTGAGATCCTCACCGTCGATCCTCGTTCTGAATCCTGATTATAAGATCTCGGAACTTGATTGTAGACCTAGGTCTTTGATCACAGGGTCTTGTAACCTCCTGGATTTTGATTATATAAGCCTGAGCTTGAGTTCAAAAACCTGGGCCTTGATTATAAGTGCGCTTCTCTCTTCTTGATTGTGTCTGTAAGATCTTTGGCCTTGATTTTCATTTTGTAGCCTTGATCCTTAATTAAAGGAGCCCTGACCTTGGTTTTGAACACAAATCCTTATCTTTGACTTTGAATATGAGAGTGAGAGGGGCGATCCTTGCCTTCAGTTTTGATTGTGAGATCTTCGTCCTTGATTGTAATGATGTGAATCTTGTTTATAAGTTCACGGAACTTGATTATAAACCTATGGCTTCGATCATAAGGTCCTGGATCTTGATTGTATCTTTGACTTTGAATATGAAAGTGAGAGGGGCGATCCTTGCCTTCAGTTTTGATTGTGAGATCTTCGTCCTTGATTGTAATGATGTGAATCTTGTTTATAAGTTCACGAACTTGATTATAGACCTATGGCTTCGATCATAAGGTCCTGGATCTTGATTGTGTCTTTGACTTTGAATATGAGAGTGAGAGGGGCGATCCTTGCCTTCAGTTTTGATTGTGAGATCTTCGTCCTTGATTGTAATGATGTGAATCTTGTTTATAAGTTCACGGAACTTGATTATAAACCTATGGCTTCGATCATAAGGTCCTGGATCTTGATTGTATCTTTGACTTTGAATATGAAAGTGAGAGGGGCGATCCTTGCCTTCAGTTTTGATTGTGAGATCTTCGTCCTTGATTGTAATGATGTGAATCTTGTTTATAAGTTCACGGAACTTGATTATAGACCTATGGCTTCGATCATAAGGTACTGGATCTTGATTGTGTCTTTGACTTTGAATATGAGAGTGAGAGGGGCGGTCCTTGCCTTCAGTTTTGATTGTGAGATCTTCGTCCTTGATTGTAATGATGTGAATCTTGTTTATAAGTTCACGGAACTTGATTATAGACCTATGGCTTCGATCATAAGGTCCTGGATCTTGATTGTGTCTTTGACTTTGAATATGAGAGTGAGAGGGGCGGTCCTTGCCTTCAGTTTTGATTGTGAGATCTTCGTCCTTGATTGTAATGATGTGAATCTTGTTTATAAGTTCACGGAACTTGATTATAGACCTATGGCTTCGATCATAAGGTCCTGGATCTTGATTGTGTCTTTGACTTTGAATATGAGAGTGAGAGGGGCGGTCCTTGCCTTCAGTTTTGATTGTGAGATCTTCGTCCTTGATTGTAATGATGTGAATCTTGTTTATAAGTTCACGGAACTTGATTATAGACCTATGGCTTCGTTCATAAGTGTCCTGGATCTTGATTGTAATCTCCTGGACCTTGATTATAGACCTAAGACTGAGCATAATGTCCTGGAACTTGATTATAATCAGTAGATTAATAGTACGTTTGAAAAAAAAATATATGAAAAGAATGCTAACAGAACAAAGATAACAAAATAATAAAAATTCAAAAGTAAACAAATTCGAAAAAGAAATAATAATAAAAACAAAAGGCAATCGATTTTACAACACAATTTAATAAATTAACAATGAAAGCAACGATGAAAAAGCAAAGGAAATCAAATGATAGGTCTTTTAAGAAACTACGAAATAAGGATAATTAAAAAACAATAGATTTAAATTAAAAAAACACTGTTCGGAAGGAACATATTTTTGATGAATGCACTGGTTACGTTTTATTAAACACGTAAATAATTACAAACGTTATCAAACAATTTTGTAAAAGCACGTATTAAAAATGCACGAGCACTAAATAACACGCGAAATAAATTATTCGACCGTTGTTATTAGCTTTTGCAGCTTTCACCGAAAATAAAACAATTACTATTACTGGAAAACATGTAATGAATTCAACTCTGAATTTAACGTCGCACGAACAACGAGTCATTACAGTTTTTAACTATTGTATTTTGAACATCGTTTTAATTCGATTTTGTTTTTTTTGTTTCAGGTTAACTGACTCCCAGCAACAGTGAAAACCAACAACCTAAATGAAAATTCAAAGTGAAGAAAATAAAAATGACTAAAACGACGAACATACTGAAATTAAACAAACATTTTAAATAATAGTGATGTAACAATTTAGAAGTAATATGTGTTTTAAATTAAAAAAATAAGAATGAAAATGAACAACTACACGTACAAATCGAACGAGATCCCCACGGACCCCCCAATTTTAACACCGCCGCCGAAGACGACGGCGATCTACGGCAACGTGACGGGGTCGCTGGGGAACGTGAGCGGGGGTCAGGTGCAGGCCGAAATCGGCCTCAACTACATCAACGTGACGAACGAGCTTCCCATCAATTACGCCGTGCCAATGTACGGCTACGTGATGCCCTTCCTGCTTATAATCACCATCATCGCGAACACCCTCATCGTAGTCGTGCTCAGCAAGAGGCACATGAGGACCCCCACTAACGTCGTGCTCATGGCCATGGCGCTCTGTGATATGTTTACGCTTCTATTTCCCGCCCCCTGGCTTATCTACATGTACACTTTTGGCAACCACTACAAGCCGTTGTACCCCATCAGTGTATGTTACATCTGGTTCGTCATGCATGAGGTAAGTAAGAAGAACTCGATTAATTACGAGGAAGTGTGAGCCCGATCAGGTGCCTTCGGTGGCTTGAAGGTCAGTGGCTGCGAGCCTTATTATTTTTAGGTCTTTTAAATGCGAGATCACGCCGCCGCCGCAAAGTTTTTTTACTGCGATCCCGTAAAATCGCTCTTCATTTAATTAACGACCGTGGTCTGACGACGGTATAAAAATGACTGTCCGCGGAGGAGGCGGGGGGGCGTGTTTCCCCAAAAATAATTAAGCGTGTGCGTCGACACGAGCGGTCGTTCGGAGCGTCCAGACGCGACGCTCGACCTTCCACGTGCTCCCTTTGATTTCTGTTTTCCATCAAAATCGAAATCCTATCCCCCCCCCCGTCTGAATCTCGTTACCCAAGAGAAAAAGCGTCGTTTATTTCGTCCCGGACTCGTTTGATGTGGTGGCCGCAGCCCACGGGATATATTTAGAATCGATTGTGGGCTTGAGGAAAAAGGGACGTATTTTTTTTTTCTTGATCAAGTATCAAAGACAGCTGAGAAGTATGAATTTTTATTTTTAGCGACACGTTATATTGAAGCTTTTCTATAAAAAAAAAATTATACATGTAAGATTATTTAAGATAAAGTGATTCTTATAGAGTTATGAAAGAAATTGGGTACCCAACGAGATAGGAACGAACAGACGCTCTAAAAATAGTTTGTTAAATACTCAATAGATGCACGAATTCGAAAGCTGAACACTTGTCACAAACCATTTGCTAATTCCGAAGCTCGATTGGCTCATTTACCGCCAGATGTCGCTTTTAAGTAAGAGGGAAATAAGTGTAAAGTGGGGCCAGGACTCCATCATGTGACATACGGTTATAATATGCTCCTGTAAACGCCCTCCTTCATATTTACTGACTGGATCTTGGCCAAGCACTTTGAATTTTGCGAATAAATTCATAAAACTTTGGCACTCGTGCAAAAAAAGACATTATTCCGTAACAAAAATGCAAATGCATTTTACGATTGGACGCACAAGTATTTCAAGTTTTCGACTCTTTTTTAAATCGCAGAAAATTTCGAACGTTTTTAGAATCCTCTTGTAATCGGGCAGGCACATGATTTGATGGATTCTTTACGACATGGAAGAGAGACAGAGAAATAGGAAAGAAAACGTAAACCGCACGATCCCAAAATTAAAAAAAAGAAAACGATCAGCAAACGAATCTCTTCCAATAGAAGCAGAGATTCGAACTCTTTCAGGAAAGTCAAATTCAAAAGTCAAATAGTTCAAATTAATGAAATTCAGTATCACAGTTTAAATTGGCGTAATATTCAGTATCATAGTTCAAATTGATGAAATTTTCAGTATCATAGTTGAAATTAACGAAACATTCAGTATTATAGTTCAAACGACATATTATTCCGCATAAGGATAATCTTAATCAGGATAATAATATGATGGAATTATTATCTCGAGATTGAACCTTAAAGAAATCAGGATGATAATCAAGATGAACGTTTTCCACAGGGTTAACCTTTATCAGAATCAGTATCACAGTTCAAATTCAGATGAAATATTCAGTAACATAGTTCGACTTGACGAAACGTTCAGTATCACAGTTCAAATTAACGAAAGCGATCAATCTGCAGGTAAATCAGTAGCAATCACCAGTTGTTCACGGACTCCCTTTGGGAGGTGTTGTATTAACCGTATCTCTAATCAGCCTAATTAATGGACACGTGTAGTGAGCCGATACTTCTTCTGCTACGCGATCCCGAGCGTTAATGTTATTTTTGAGAGCGGTTCAGTACCATAGTTCAAATTACATAACGACATATTGTTCCGCATAAGGATAATCTTAATCTGGATAATAATATGATGGCGATCTCGTGATTGAACCTTAAAAGATCAGGGTGATAAATCAACACGAGCGTTTTCGACAGGGTTAACCCATGTTAGAATCAACATCACAGTTCAAATTCAAATGAAACATTCAGTATCACAGTTCAAACTATTGAAATATTCAGTATCACAGTTCAAATTAAAGAGGCATTGTTCTGCATGAGGAAGATTTTTATATATAGTATTATATTATTATAGTAAGGATGCACTTGGAGGCATATTTAACTTATGTTCAACATTTTGATGCCGAATCTCGAGTCTTTTGTCATTTGAATCCAATGCCTTATTCGCAGTCAATGAACCTCTTCGTCCTGATTGATTTTGATTTTATTTTCATTTCTAATCTTAATCTTAATATACGTAGGTCATTTTGAACACAATTACAAGTTTGATTTTCATGGTTTCAGCTCCGGTCCTTGTCAAGATACTCAGGATTATATTACGCGGTTCATTTGATCGTGAACCTGATTTTGATGAGCTCAATTTTAAGAGTTGCAAAGCTAAGGAGGGGAAGGATTCATACCGGCTTTTTCGAACTGGGTCTCCTTTATTTTTAAGGCAAAAGCCAAATGACAGAAAAAATTGAGGCACAGTGGATAAGAGCCCTGCAACGTTCCGATAATTTGTTTTAAAAATAAAAAGCAATTATTGCATGTCTAATTTCTATAAACATATGATCATATTTCTCCGGGCTTGCAGCAGGGCTTTACGTGGGTGGTCAAGAATTCGGGGACTCTGTTTCTTTTTGAACGGCCAGGTTGTAACTTACCTGGCAGTTTTCGTGCACATGTACTAACATCGCCACACAGCAATTGCAGGAGCCAAGCGAAAGCCAGCGGGATGGGCAGACATCATAAACAAATCTATTTTGACGTTTTAAAGCGTTTTTCTAAATTCTCACATGCATTACCGGGTCAAATTGCAGGCTAGCGGGCCATGTGGCCGAAGGTATCGAGTTGCATTGCGAGCTGAAGTCTGTCTCGTTTAAATGTTACTTATATTTACAGGTTTCGCTTTTCCATTCTGCTATTGTAACAGCAGCGCCACCACGTATTTGGGGAGCTGTCTCCAAACTAACACCGAGTTCGCCTCCATGTTGGGGCGTCAAATTTAAAAACGTTTGAATAGTTCTATTACCTGCGGTATAACTTATTAAGTAATGTTAATAAATAACAAATAAACGTAAATTTTATTAAAGTATGAAATTATTCAGCTGCGTTGGTGAAATTAAATAACGATTTTTTCCTGCTCTGACGCGCGACTCCTTCCGTGGAATTTATTTTTTGGAAAGCGCTGTTTTTTTAATTAAAATCCGCGCGAGGGAAACGCCCGGACGTGACAGATTTAATTAGCTGCTAATTAAAAGCTGCTTTTATTCGAGTTAGCTAAAAAAAAATCGTTTGACTTGTTACAGATGTTCATTCATTCCACTGCGAATTTTGTGCTGCGATTTTTCGGAATTACAGAATACAACGAGACATTTAGTTGATAAGTGATAATACTGCGAAAAATTTTTAAACAAATTATGTGAAATTTTACAGGCACACTCTCGTCCAATCCACTCCGACCTTTGAGATACCTCTTGCTTTATTTTCGTGTTTTAATACTTTTGGAAAGCAGTGTACGTCAGTCCCAACAACAAATATTTAAAATAATTGCCCAAAATAAGCTGAACTAACGTTAATCCCGTAATCCTTAAGCCTTATAAGTTTCACTCAATTAGATTAAATGCTAATACGTCGATAAGCAGGGGGGTTTTAAAAAGGAATTGTTATTTTACATTGCTCTTGCTATTTTTATATTCAGCTAAAAATAAAAATTACTAACATTATACGGGGTGATTTTCAATGGAGGAGGTGTAGTTCAGAATAAGCGCTAAGCCCAACTGTTTTTGAGTGATAGCGAAGCAAATGGTAAAATGAGGAAAACTAAAAGAAAGAAATATAAAATAAGAATATTTTTATAAACTTCAAAAATAAAATACTTGACACACGAATTTGCATGAAGTTCGTTGATCCAGATCGAGGACAATAAACTAAGAACTTAAAAAGAAATCAGATTTATTATCAACTTGTAATCAGCACGCAACTGCACAGTGAAAATGCAATAAAATTAACTTAATTCTTCCATCTTGCATCTAATTTGCTGCTCGTTAATCAATGAGGGGCTTGCTCGTTCAGAATAAGTTCTAAAACCAATTGTTTTTGATGCAAAAGCGAAACAAATTATATTCTAATTATATTACAGTAAAGTCCGGTTATAACAAACCCGTTTGTAACGAACTTCCGGCTATAACGTACTATATTTCAAGCAACGAAATTTTTTCCATAAGCTCAATGTATTTTCTTTCCGGTTATAGCGAACCCGCTTTTAACGAACTTTCGGATATAGTGAACCAGATATGACTTAAAATGTGATACAATTTTCCTTTTATAACGAACTTTAGAGGGGTTTCCCCGATTTACGCGCTATTCAAAATGAATAAACAAAAACGTAAAGCTTTCACTTTAAAGGACAAATACGACATTATTCAAAAGATACAAAGTGGTGTTAAACAAAGTGATATTTGCCACGAAATGAATTTAACAAAATCTACCGTCTCCACAATTTGGAAAAAGCGCGAACAAATTTTATCATCGTACGGTAAAGTTAATTACAAAAGAAAAAAAATAAGAAAACCGACACATGAAGTGGTGAATAAAGGGATTCTTAAATGGTTTACACAGAAAAGACAAGAAAACATACCATTAAGTGGTGTTATTCTACAAGAAAAAGCTAGTGAAATAGGTAGTAAAGTGGAAGAAATAGATTTTAAGTGTTCTAGAAGTTGGATCGAACGGTTTAAAAAAAGATATAGTATTCTCAGAGGAAAAATTGTTGGTGAATCTGCGAACGTTGATACGAATGTTGTTACTGAATGGTTAACTAATGTGTGGCCTGGTATTCGAAAAAAACATTGAAGACATTTTTAATGCCGACGAAAATGGACTTTTTTACCACATGACGCCTGATAAGACATTGAAGTTTGTAGGAGAAAGTTCTGCTGGTGGAAAGCTGCCTAAAGTAAGGGTAACTGTTTTAGTAGCTGCTAACATGGCTGGAAGTAAAAAAAGAAGATTGTTGGTTATAGGCAAATCTGCCAATCCAAGATGTTTCAAAAACAAACAATTACTCGTAAAATACCAACAGTAAGGCATGGATGACGTCCGAAATTTTCGTAAATGAACTGCTTAAATGGGATGAACATCTGAAGCGAAAAGATAGGAGAATTGTACTTTTAGTCGACAACTGCCCGGCTCATCCTGAAGTTAAACTAAATCAAATTAAATTGGTTTTTATGCCTCCCAACACTAGTTCGAAACTACAACCCTTGGACCAAGGCGTGATACATTCTTTAAAATGTCATTACAGGAAAATTTTACTAATGAAGATGATCGAGGCAATTGATAATGGAAAAACATTTACAGTTAGCCTTTTGGATGCTGTAAATTTTATCCACGTGGCTTGGCAGAAGGTCAGCACGGAAACTATAGCAAACTGCTTCAAGCATGCTGGATTTTCTGGAGAGGACGATGAATTTGAGTCAGATGATGAACTTCCACTGAATCAATGGTTGAAAAGACATGAAAGAAACCCTGATGTCGTTTCTGCTACTGTGGTGCAAAATGCGATTGAAATAGAAGTGAGAAAAAAATTTAATGAATTTAACTTTGAAGAATATGTTGGGGTTGATAATGACATAGCAGCAAGAGAAGTGTTAACTGATGAGCAGATTATCGAAACAGTGACTGCAAACATTTTAACCAGTGACGAGAAAGAAGAAAATGAATCAAATGAAAATGTTGATGTTCCTTCTGTTACTGAAATGCTCCAAAAAATGACAGAAAACATTTTTTTAGAATCACGTACAGTTCCAGAATATATTTGGAATAGTTTCTGTGTTTTTCAAAACTATGTAAATAATAATGTCCATTATGTAAATAACGTTAACTTTTCGAACAAATATATGCAAACAAAAATAACCGATTTTATTACTGTATAACTGTTTCGCAAAGGCCTCGTGTTATTTTTTACAATATTATTTAATGTAAAATAAGAAATGACTATTAAAAATACACTTTGTTTTAATTTATCTATTATAGCGAACTTCGGATATAGCGAACATATTTTGATACAATTTCTGGGTTCGTTATAACCGGACTTTACTGTATATTATATTCTACGCCTTGAGTCACATGGCGCCAAATTCAAACTTGCCAATCGCTATGTATATTTTTAATACTAAAGAAATAGAAGGTAAGACCAGTGAGTATATAGGTACTAATAAGAGAGATCACGACGGGTTAAAAATGCGTATACCTACTAGTGAGTCGCTGGATAGATGGCTCTTCGTGAACTCCTCTGTTAGTTGAGTCGTTATATAGATGGCGTGTCGCTATGAGAGTCTTTAGAGTCTAGTACAGTTGGTGATTACAGATTACTATTATGCGTTATGCCCTCTAGTGTCAAACGTAAAAATGTTAGTTATTAAAAATGATTATAAATTAATTATTGGTGTACATTCCCAGTAAATGCCGTAGCCGTAAATAAAGTAGCCGATGCACTGTTTGCGAAACTGTAGAATTAGGTGAACAAAAGTCGAAATAATCAAATCAAACCTATTGCCACATAAGGCTGCGCAAATAAGCTCCGCCCACAGGTCCTTATATGACAGTAAAATAGTATTTTGAGATTAAGGGGCCTGACTTCCTTCCCGATATACGCCTAAAACACATACACAATAAAGAATCAATATAACAGAATTAATATTCATTGTATTAATTCAAATTTTTTTCTACGTATAGTAAACATTATAATCTACACGGGTCTGCAGCATTTGTAGCAAAATTTGACAGGAAATCAACATTGTTTTTCTAAATAAATTGGATCTTTTTATAAATAATGACGACAGCCCCATGTCATATAATTTTGCTTTTATAATAAGTTTACTTTTTTTTCCTAAAAGAAAAACTTTAAAATGTTTCCTACAAACATTATTCGTAAACTATGATTTTCATTTACTTTGATCCTCGAACTGAAACGTACGTTTATATAAAAATAGCTGATTGGTGATTACATTTCCCGTTTTTATTGATTTCAGCTGTAAGTGCCAGCATGTATATATGTCAAAACTGTAATATAATGGTAACGGGAAATAAAGAATCCCGTTTTTCGTTTTGTCCAAAAAAATTAAGGCAAATCTTGACAATTTCAGGGAAAAAGCGTAAAAGAGAGTTTTTGACTCAAAAACACTTTTCACATCCCACTTGTAAGTACAGTGTGAAAAATGCACCTGTCGTCATGGAAATAGTGTAAACACAAGACTTCTTAAAACAGATGAGAGAGACACAAAATATATTAAAAATCGTGAGTGAGAGATGCGATTATATGCCCAAAATGATCCAGGAGGTGTAATTTGCGAACGTAACAACATAGGAATACAATTGATATTTCTCGCATCTTATTTAGTTAAACTTAATATAGTAAGTGTTTTATAAACAATATTGAACTGTGGGTTTTGTGGACGTTCCAGAATTTTGTAAAACGACTGTGTGCGCCTTTGAGCCAGTTGTATAAAACGAGGTAATCACTCGGTCAAGTTAATTGTGGAGGAAAGTTGATCGAATGGTTAACTCATTTTATACAACTGGCCCTATGAAATACAGCGACTATATTTAGTGACCAGTTTGGACGAGAAACTACTGAAAACTAAGTTTGATCGAGTGGTTGACTCGTTTTATACGTACAACTGGCCCTATGACACACAGCGACCATATTTAGTGACCAGTTTGGACGAGAAACTACTGAAAACTTTAAGTTTGATCGAGTGGTTAACTCGTTTTATACGTACAACTGGCCCTATGACACACAGCGACCATATTTAATGACCAGTTTGGACGAGAAACTACTGTTAGTATAGCCCTCCTGTTATTCTTAACTCGTTAGTCAACACTGAATGCACATGGAAAATTTCAACGGCGACAGATACATGCATTTGTCTTTTTTGGTGAGGGTTCATCAGCGACACGCCTACTGACAGTTCCTTCCCCTCACCCTTTAGCCCCTAAGAAACGCGTATCATCTATCGGTGAAATGTGATACTCGTAATTCTCGTCATCCAACAAGTGATGCATCAAACCCAAACATAGCAGTTCAAAACTGTCCGACAGCGGCAGCATTTTACATACACACTCTCTTCACGTTGCTTCCCCCTCGCCTACATTTTACTATGTACGCTGAAACCTATCGCACGATCTCTCTTAATAGTACCTATATACTCACTGGTAAGACGTTAAATTAAGATTATTTTTATCGTTGCAAAAATAAAACGCTTACGGAGTTAACTGACAGTCTGTATGTTACAAAAATATATTACGACGTTGATTGATTCAGATTGACGACAATAAACTAAGAATTAAAAAAATTAGCTACGCGCAGTAAAAGATTCTAACTAATTCTTCTATCTTGCATGTAATTTGCTGCTCGTCAATCAATAAGGGGCCCACCAAATGGCGAGGCGTGTTTGCAGTCTTGCTCGCAGTGATATACACAGTGTTCATAATAAAATAACAAAACTGTTCTTCTTGCGACCGTTGCGCTATGCAAAGAGCCAGAAGGAATCGTCATAAGCTTTTGATGCTGAAATTTTATTTAGAAACCTTGAAAAAATGCCATTTCTTTTCTTTTCTCCATGTAATCATGGAGATTGTTAATTGATTCTGAAGTTCCTCGGGGTCCTGTCTTGGGACATTTACATTAACGATTTACCTGTTGCCACCTACCTGACGGACAGAAAATTGTGCGAGTAACTTCAAAGTTCCCCAGCACCGCCGGCTAAACTCCTGGAGGGGAGGAACGAAACCCCTAAAGCAAAGGGGGGACAAGTTAAATAAAATAAAAGTCACCAGCTGAGCACACTTGTTTTTTTTTTTTGAAAAGCTCAAAAATTAGTGAAAAGAAAATAAGTAATTAATTAACAAGTAATGAGGGTGACCCAGAAGGGGTCTCAATGAGTCGAACAAGAATTAAATAAACTTGTTATCAATCTGTGATTAAGTTAAACTTTGTCGGAGAAACAGATCTGCTTTTCGTTTACAGCAAAAACTTAAAATAAATATTTAAAGTAAAAATAAAAAGAAAATAAATAATTAATTAACAAGTAAGGAGTACGACCCAGAAGGGGTCTCAATGAGTCGAACGAGATATAAATAAACTTGTTATCAATCCATGATTAAGTTAAACTTTGTCGGAGAAACAGATCTGCTTTTCGTTTACAGCAAAAACTTAAAATAAATATTTAAAGTAAAAAGTAAAAAGAAAATAAATAATTAATTAACAAGTAACGAGTACGACCCAGAAGGAGTCTCAATGAGTCGAACGAGAAATAAATAAACTTGTTATCAATCTGTGATTAAGTTCAACTTTGTCGGAGAAACAGATCTGCTTTTCGTTCACAGCAAAAGCTTCAAATAAATAACACCGCGTTTATATGACGTGCCAACAAATAAATAAAAAATAAAATATTTCTGACCTTATAACCAAAATTCAAAGTACAAACAAACAGTTGTCAAAAGTGGCATGGAAGAATCCAAGCGAGCGCCCTCCGGCGGAGGATAGTGCTGCCTATGACGTAGAACGGCGTTAAGTATTACGTCACGAACTCTATCTTCTACCGGACGAAGGGGGTGGCCGTTAGGCCAGGACTTTTGTCAGTCACGACTCGGATTATGGCTTTCTCCACATCAAAGGTCGTTGTTAATTATCAGAACAAGGTATAACTACCACTGGAGCCTAAGAGTAGGGGAAAGATACGAGTTACAAACAGAAAATACGCACAAAGTTGCCGATCAAACCTAACTGTTCTTTGTCCCAGGAACAGGTTTAGAGAAGCTTATAAAGAGCTTGAATTTTACTTGGCGTGCATCTCGGAGTAAATTCCGTTTCAGGCTTCAAACAAAAGATTCACATGCAAAAAAAACACAAAAATCGTGAACACACACAAACAATAGATGTGCACGCCGAGAGATCTTCAGCAGTAATGCGTGCGTGGCGGAAAGGACGAGTTCTGCCCAACTATGCTGGGACGGGGGTCGTTACGAGATGAACTCATTTTTACCCGGGCGAAAGAGTGAGATGGACTGATACCGTAGGGCTAGGTAGCAACGTATGGTTTTCTGGCGCAATATGGTGAGACAGACTGACCTTTTGATTCCCGCGCAAATACAGGGCGATTGGCAAATATTGTGAATAACTTAACTGAATTTTTCAACCGTAACATATATACGTGTATAATGAGGATGCCGTCAAACAGGAGCAATTTTATCAAATAGGGGCAGTTTCCATCAAACAGGGATAGTTGTTATTAAAACAGGCGCAGTTTCTATTAAAACAAGAGCGCCAGTTTCTATTAAACAGAGGAGAAGCTTTTATTAAACAGAGGAGAAGCTTTTATTAAACAGAGGAGAAGCTTTTATTAAACAGAGGAGAAGCTTTTATTAAACAGATGAGAAGCTTTCATTAAACAGAGGAGAAGCTTTTATTAAACTGAGGAGAAGCTTTTATTAAACTGAGGAGAAGCTTTTATTAAACAGAGATGGGTTAATGAAAACTGTCCCTATTTGGTAAAAAGTACCTCTGTTTAATAAAAACGGTCCCTGTTTGATAAAAACTGCTCCCTCAGCACGCCGCCGTCGCCACCCTCGCATTTACTGCCATACTCCCCCGGGCTCAGCGCGCCTCCTGCACCGAGCGCCTGTCAGAACTACGATAGGCAACCATACGTACACATTTGATACGTAACGTTAAGTCTCCATAAGAAAGTGGCGCTTCGAACCCCCACAGCTACACTACTACTATCCACGACCATTTCTATCTACTATCCACGACTACTACTATTACTATCTACTACTATCCACTGCTACTATCCACGACATTTCACCAGACAGAGCTCTTATCTGGCTTGAACAATATTTCTATTTAGCACATTTTTTCTCCGTTTTGGCGCTAGCTATCCGAACAAGAATCAGAATCAATTGAGCAAAAAAAAGAACAACTTTACGCGCTGTAAACCGCAAAATTTGACTTTACTTGAAAATAAAGTGGCGCCAGAGGAGAAATATTTGAACTAATACATTTCGCAGGCCGAATAAGTCACTGTGTCACTTGAAATCTAGTTGGCCGTGCTGCTATCAAACGACGCGACGCGACGCTAGGCAACCTTACGTACACATTTGGCACGTAACGTTAATTCTCCATGAGAAAGTGGTTTCGAAACCCCATTGCTATACTACCGTGTTTCTTATTGTGACGATATAAATCGGAACAAGGGACATAGCTAGGTTAAATAAATAAATAAAGTCAAACTAACAATTGTACAAAGTTTGGTCAGCCTAACGCCATACCTTAACTAAAAGAGAGCTTACATGCTCTGAGAACAACTAGATCGTGTTCTTATTTGAATCTCTCTGATTTGGGAAACTGCGAGGTTTTTATATAGTTTGGGAGTCGAACAATTCCGACTGTTGACGAGGGAAAGATGCGCTTCGCTTCGAACAAAAGTCAACATGTCCGAAGTTTATGCACACCTGCATATGAGTCATAATTGAAGTCGCGTATTGTTTACGTTACGGCGACGTGACGCCCCTGACACTTGCAAAATGAATGTCTCCACACGGCCCCTTCGAACTCGCCGTGAATCGCATCGAGGGAAGGACGTAAAGCCGTTTCACCGGCCTAAGCAGGCCTCGATTATTACCGGTCTAAAGCTGTTGCACCGGCCTAAGAGGACCTCGCTTCCTGCAGGCGTACTAATCACGGAATTTTAAGGTCGGGACAAACCAAATTATTTCTTTTCCTTTTTATCAACAACACATTTTCTTTGTGTTGAATGTATTAATATTTAAATTAGTATTGTTATTTTTCGTTGCGTTATAGTTCACGTATTTTTCGGTTAATGAACTAATAGTCGTGAAATTGTTGAATTTATTATTGGATTTAATATTCACGTACTTAATATTACTTTCAATGAAACAAAATTTCCTGATTTTGACTGTAAACGCTAGCGAAGAGGCCTAATCGCGAACGGTAATATTTTCGGTTTGTAATTTTATATTTCTGGAAACGTTTTGCGACAATTTGCAACTTTGGTTTACATTTTCTGTGGTGTGCAATATACGACTTTCAACCCTTTCATCTTTGTTTCGGTGTTTCATTTCGGATATACCCTTTCCCTTATATCGGTTGCTCTCTTAACTGTGGTACGACGTTTCGACCGTCCCTTCCAGTGGGGAACTGCAACTATTTCAATACCCCATAACACCTTGTGTGTAGCTTGAGTCACCTTCAATCGCTGGTGGCGCCCTTTTCCGAAAACGACGTTTTATGGTCACGGCTCTTTGGTCCCCATCTTGGCCCACGACCGTCTCCACGTGGCTCGGGTACAAAAAGTTCGACCCAGGTAATGTTAACTCCACGGTATGCAGCAACTGAACATTTGGTAAGTTTCAGTTAGCTAAGATATTCTGGCCAAACCCATGACAATAGGCAACCATACATACACGTTTGGTACATAGTGCTAACTTTACATAAGAAAGTGGCTTCGAACCCCCGTATCTATACTATCGTGTTTCTTATTTCAATCTTTCTTGCTTTTTCTTCTCTTAACTTAAATATTTCACTTTTAATCTCTTTAAACAAAAATTTTTGCCAAAGATTAGCCTGTGAAAGTATGTTTGTCTTAAAGATCTTTGGATCATACATACATATAATCATCTTTATTATTGATGCCGAACGAACATGCCAAACTTGCTCATCTTAATGTTAGATCGTTATTAAATAATCTTCAAGAAATTAAGGATATCATACAGATTAATGATTATGACATACTGTTTTTGAGTGAGACATGGTTAACTAGCAACATTGCAACCGATTCAGTTAACATACCTAACTTTACATTCATCAGATGCGATCGTGTCGGATTCGGAGGTGGTGTAGGTGCCTACATTAGAAAATCTTTAAAATTTGAAATAGTTAAAGCGGAGATTTCAAGCGTCTTGGAACACATGTAGTTTAAAGTTACTTTGGGCTCAGTTACCATGATAGCTGGTGTTGTATACAGACCGCCTAATTACAACTTTAATCAATTTTTTCCGAATTTTGAGGAAACATTACTTACGCTGTCTAGGAGATTCTAGGAGATTTTAATATCAACTTATTGTCACCCTACGAAACTACCGTATTGAAGTATCATGAAATTTTGGATTCTTTTAATATGAAGCAAATTATTACTGACGCCACACGTACCACCAACTTCACTGCCACGCTCATTGATCACATTATAACTAACAAGGATAATACCGTTTTGGATTCTGGAATTCTTGATGTACATACTGCTTCAGATCATTCTTTAATCTGGTGTTTGACTTCATTAACTAAACCGTGTAAAGCTGAAGCTATGCCGTTCACTTATCGTGACTTCAAAAATATTAACTTGCAACATTTTAACGCTGATCTAGAATCTTTACCCTGGCACATTATTTATGAAATGGATAATATTAATGACAAAGTAAATTTTTTAAAGAATAATTTGCTATTTCTATTCAACTCACACATGCCATTAAAAACTGTTAGATGCTTAAAAAGACACTCCCCATGGATGACGGACAACTTAAAGTTCATGATGAATCTAAAGGACCGGGCAGTATCACGCTTTAAATCTTCGAATTCTCCAGCACACTGGTGTTATTATAAAACATTGAGAAACTTAGTCACTAAATCTGTCAAATCAGAGAAGAAAGCTTATCTAGAAAACAAAATTAAAAATTCTAAACCATCTAATGCCTGGAAACAGTTGAAGGAATTTGGTGTTATTGGTAATAGGAAACCTGTTCTTCCTGAGAACTTGTGCGACCCAAATAAAATCAATGAATTTTTTGTTAACTCCTTGAAAAGCTTCAATCAACATTTCCCAGACACTATTTCTTCTTATTTAAGTGGTACTTCTGCGTTAACTGAAGATTTTGCATTTTCTCCAGTGTCTGAGAATGATGTAGCACAACTTCTTTTAAAGTTTCCAAGCAAAGCATGTGGTACTGCTAATCTAAGTATTGACCTTATATATTTCTGTTGTCCGTATCTGCTACCGGTGTTCACGCATTTAATTAATTTTTGTATTACTAATGGAGTGTTTCCCGATTGCTGGAAAGAAGCTCGCATTTTACCAACGGCTAAAATCCACAATCCTCAATCTTTTAAAGACATACGGCCCATCAGCATTTTACCAGTTCTATCTAAAGTGTTAGAAAAAATTGTAGAGTTTATCTCTCACTGCATAACATTATTCCTCAAATGCAATCCGGATTTCGACCAAGATATAGCTGCTCAACTGCTCTTTCCAATGTTATTGATGACATAATTAATGAAATTGATGATAATAAAATGGTCCTTCTTGTTTTACTAGATTACACAAAAGCATTTGATCTTATAAATCACAACATTCTGCTTGCCATTCTAAAGTTCATTGGCTTAGGTCAATGTGCGTTAAACTTTTTCTGTAGCTACCTCACAGATAGAACTCAGACAGTGCATTACAATAATATAACATCAAAATTGTTACCAGTTCATTCGGGTGTGCCTCAAGGGTCGATTCTAGGACCGTTGTTATATGCTATTTATACTTTTAAACTAATGGAATCTCTGAAATACTGCAAGTATCACCTTTACGCGGACGATACACAATTATATTACTCCTTTGACCCTAGGGATATTCATACTGCTTGTGCGCATGTAAATGCAGATATTCAAAACATAATTAAAATTTCAAATGATCATGGTTTGTATTTAAATGCTGCTAAAACTAATGTGATGCTTTTCGGTAAGAAGAAATTGCGGGCACAATTAAAGGATTCCGTTAAATTATATATGGATAATGTAACACTGCCGTTGTCTGATTGTTGTAGGAATTTGGGTTTGTATATTGACGTTGATCATAAATTCTCCTTTCGCATTACCAAACTGATTCAAAGAGCCTATGCTAACTTAAAATTGATTTACATTAATCGTTGTTATCTCTCCAACCACATTAAACGCTTGCTATGTGACTCCATAGTACTGTCTCATTTTAACTTTTGTGATGCTGTGTACGGGTCATGTATAGACTATTCTGACACATCAAGAATTCAAATAGTTCAAAATAATTGCATGCGATTAATATGTGGTATCAGACGTAGACAGCACATATCATACAAATTACAGGAGCTCCAATGGCTCAATATGAAGAATAGGCGTCACCTACACATTGCTCAATTTTTTCATAAAATTTTATATTATAAATGTCCACCATATTTATATAATAAAATACGGTTTCGTACTGACGTTCACAATATTAATATTAGGAGCAGAGGTCTGTTAACAATACCACGTCATAAGACTGAATTCTATAAACGATGTTTCAGTTATAAAATCACCTCTGTTCTAAATAACTTACCCGATTGTATTGTAGACTCATCATCTTCCGTTTTCAAAATCAAATTGAAGACTTTGCTATTTAATAGTCAATGCTCTTAACCATTTCTCTCTCTTTAATTTGCGTCTGATATCTTTTTCTTATTGCTTATATTTCTGTTGATATTTTTGTTTACATAATTTATAAGTACAGAAATGCGTTGCGTGTTATGTTTACAAGTTTTCTTTGTAAATTAGAATTCCTTTGTTTTCTTTCTTTTTTTTTGTTTCTGTTGTTAAGTTTTGTGCGCATAGTGCATTATATTTAGTTGGTTACTTATGCGTGTGTAAGGGGAAGATCAAAGAAATATTCTCTATTTATTTGACCTTACACCATTTAAGCATGATAGTTTTTGTTAAAAATCTTGCTTGTGCATTATTTCACCTTTGTAGATTTATTGTACTTTTTTTTCCCTCGTCATGCTTAATAAACTTTTCATTATTAATATTATTATTATTATTATTATTATTATTATTATCATTGCAAAAACTGTCAACTTTTTGAGGAAATAATAAATAAATGGGTCAAAATAGTTACTGCTTTTTTTTAACTCGGTCGACCTCGTCTGATAAAAGCGGTTCATGCGTTTTGACATTGATTCTCAAAAAAAATTAAATTATTTTTCATGTGGGAACGACATGCTCGTCTGCATACATGTCTTCTTACACGCCTCCACGTTTTGTAGGCCCCTTAAGGTTATAAATTATACAAATTAATACGTAATAAAATCCGGAATAATTTAATCGATTCATAATTCCGGAAAACAAGTTTTACGCCTTGCGTAATCCCCCCCTTACCCCCTCATAGCTCCCTATCGTGAAGTGGCTGCAATAAAAGAAATAAACTCCTGCTTCCCGTCGTCAACTGTTACGCAACTTATTATTCGATTTTACGTCCCGCTTATTACGTATTCCGAAGGCGATTTTTCCATTCGCGAGCGCGTTTCGTAAACGCCCGAAATTTCCGGCACGTCGCGTCGGGTAACGTCGTTACGTAATTTCCACGAGGCGGCGACGTTCGCTCTTCTTCTGTTGTTTAACTAATTTTTCTTTAGTCGCAATAAAAACCGGGGGAAATTTATTTATTTGGCAATTTGTTTCGTTTTTTTTTGCGTTCGTGCGTGTCGCAGACGTGCGTAAATTAGTTTTATTTAGCCCGGACGTTTCGACAAGAAAAAAAAATGCGACGGGGTCTTCGTTTTGTTTCAATTTGAATTCTTTTTTTTTTTGGCGGGTACATGTTTTGAATACGATAAACATAGAATGAGAATTCACTCGAAAGTTGCTTACGTATATTGATGTTGATTTTTTTTTATTTGTATCGATTTAATACTCTAAATAGGGGTGGGTAAATACTTATGAGCGGTAGTGTACATCTCATCTTTTTCTTTGTTTATAAAATTATGCGTAGCACCCCCTGATGGAAACTATTCATAATTTTTAATTAGTTTATCGAATGATCAAGTATTTTTTTATTACTTATATAGGGTGTTCCTTAATCCTCGACTAATCGTAAGTAATAATAATAATAATAATAATAATAATGACTTTATTCAACTATGCTACAATACTCACAAATACAAAAGAAAACTATAACCCTACCTACAATAGAGAAATCTAAAATAGAAATAAATAAATAAAGACCATACGCATAAGCACAAGCAGGCATAGCTGAATCACAGGGCGAGCTTCAGATAATAGGAAGACCTACATCTGCTTTTCAAGCTAACCCTAGTGAAGTAAATGAAATAATAAAAAGAATAATTGCCTATAGTATAAAAACATTCTGCGATGAGGAAAATCATTACGCAACAAAACAATTAACAAGAGAAAAGAAAATAAAAAAAAAATAGAAAAAGTAAATATATATTCATAACGATTAGTAACTATTAGTAACTACCGCTCACATCAACATTGCTCCAAAAATAGTTTATTATGAATCGCCTTTTTAAATCTTGCCAGGTTTAGAGATTTTACAGAATCACTTAATGCGTTATACAATTTACAAATTTGATAACGAAACGAACGTTCGAAAAAAGTAGATTTATGCAAAGCAGGTGAAATTAGGCCTCTAAACCTGGTAGTAATGTTGTGGACATCACATCGAAACTTTATCTTATTATATAAATAAGGTGGTGTTTTAAGCAACATGACTTTCTGATAAAGCACAAGACATTGCAATTTTCTCCGGTTATACATGTTCAACCATTTAGCGTCTTTCAATTTGTGACTAATATGATCATACTTTCTTAAGCCATAGATGTATCGCAAACACGAATTTTGAATCATTTGAATTCTATTGGAAGTGAAGAGATCTATTGCAGAATGATAAATTTGAGCACAATAAGAAAAGTGAGCTAGCACAAAGACTTCACATAACTGCTTTTTTAAATTAATAGATAGTACGCGTCTATGCGGGTAGAGTTTTTTAAGGTTCATATAAGCAAGTCGAATATAATTAGAAATTTGACCTCTAAAACGCAAGGTGTTGTCAAGAATTAATCCAAGACTTTTAGCGGATTGCACATGGGGAATATAAATATTATTAACAGTAATATTAAAGAGGGGTTGAATGGTTAGGCAAGCGGATTTATTGCCAAACAGTAGGAGAGCCGACTTATCAGGATTCAGTTTCAGTAAATGATCAGTAGATGCTTGAGAGATATATTCCAGATCAGACACAATCTGCTCCGCTGCAGTTGCCCATTCAGAAGGTTTGAAAGATTTGTAAAGTTGCGTATCGTCTGCGAACAAGTGTACATTACAAAACTGAAGATGCTTAACTATGTCACTAGTATAAATGGAGAACAGCAGCGGACCAAGAATAGAGCCCTGTGGAACACCTCTCACCACTGGTAAACATCGCGAAGAATCCTCACCCAGTACCACACTCTGAGATCTATCAGTTAAGAACGACCTTAGCAGTACAACAGCATTGGTGCTTAAACCTATCAACTTCAAAATTGAACATAATACTTCACTACTGATCGTGTCAAACGCTTTAGTGTAATCCAATAGGACCAAAGTCGTAATTTTACCATCATCTGTTGCAGTAATAATGTCATCTAGCACGTTCAACAGAGCAGTAGTACAACTGAAATTCTTTCGAAAACCAGACTGAACTGGTGGTAAAATGTTGTTGTCATTAATAAAAGTTAAAAGTTGATGTTGAATTACTTTTTCAAAGATTTTGGATAAAGCAAGCAAGATACTGATCGGGCGCAAATGCTTGTACTGAGAAGGTTGGGCAATCTTAGGTATGGGTGTTACAAGAGCATGCTTCCATATGTTTGGAAATTTATTGAGAGAAATACAGGCATTGATTATATGCGTAATGAAAGGAACAATGTAGGGACAACACAGGTTTAACATGGTAATATTAATGCCATCATCTCCCATGGAGGAGGATTTAATCGACTTTAGAATATTAATGATGTGAGTAGGCTCGACAAAGCGAAACTCAAAATTATTGTTGTTTAGATATGGAGGCTCGTATTGACTTAAGGTGTGCTGACCCGAAAAGGAGGGAACAGATTTTATGAAAAAGTCATTTATATCATTTACGTTTGACAAGTGAGAAGGGATATTGACCGTACTTTTCTTACGCAAATTAAGGTGATCTAGATGTTTCCATAAGGACCTCGAATTTTTATTTCGTTCAATATATTGGAAATATGCTTTTTTCTCTCTTTGGAAAGTAGAGTTAGTCAAATTGCGCAAGGATTTGTAGTAGTTCCAATGATGTTGAAGTTTAGATTTCCGAAATATTGATTTTGCTTTGTCTCGAAGAGACATAAGCAACCGAAGATTAGGTGTCAGCCATGGCATATAACGTTTAGTAAAGCGCTTGGTAATCAATGGGGCGTGTTTGTCAAACAAATTCAAAATTTGCGAATTAAAAAATAACAATTTATCTTCTACGGAACCCATGTGAAAAATATAATGAAAAGGAATGCGTTGTAGGTCAGTAAAAAATAAATCGTAGTTGATATTAGAAAACGACCTGAAAGTCCGATATTGAGTAGGCGATGGATTTTCACAGGCTACTGTGCAGAATACTACATCGTGATCAGAAAGATAACAATTAATAATACCACATTTTGAAACAACCACATCATCGGTACAAATGATTAAGTCAATGAGGGACATTGAAGTTTCAGTAATACGACGTTCATTAATTATTTGCTTAACACCTACTGTGTCTAAGAGATCAAAAAGGCAAACTGAATCGGGTTCATCTGTTTTTAGAATATCGATATTTAAATCTCCACAGCAAATAATCTGTACCGACATTGGAAAATACGCTGCTAGAGAAATTTCAAATTCACTAATAAAAAATTTGTAGCATTCTTGAGGAGGCAGTTTTCTTGTAAGCTCTAAATTTTAGAGTTAATCATAGCAATTAAAAAAGGTGCTTGTGCTTTTTGTTCCAGGTAATCCCCAACTTATTCCACACGGCGAGCATCTGGTTGACGTTAGCGCTGGCCATCCAGAGATACATCTACGTGTGCCACGCTCCCCTGGCCAGGAAATTCTGCACGATGCCGAACGTCTACAAGTGTCTGTTCTACATCATGTGCATGGCGACGCTACATCAAAGCACGAGGTTGTCGGAATCACACTACGAGGAGGTAATTCTACAGAGCGGGCCCTGCCCAATTAGGGCAAATCACACGTCGCCCAACCGAAACGCGAGTGGCACTCGTGACACGCGATAATTGCAAATTTAAATCGGCGTCTGTCAGATATACGCCGGGCGTCCGTCGAAGGAAACCTGATGATGAAATTCCACGTCGCCGGGTACACTGTCAACGACAGTTCATTAAAGATTACGTCAAAGGGTAGCCTGATACTGTACAATTGGCTCACAATTCGCTAGTTAGTGTAGCTGCTAGCTTTTCTCTTTATGCCACGTATAAACGGGATTTACGATGCAGTAAATGAATTTACGCATCCCCCTGTAATAGATATGTAATTGAAGCTTACGTTTCCTTCCTTTGATTAAAGTAACGCACATAATTCAGCTCATTATTTATGTATTAATATTAGGTCGGGTTTTTCACAAAACCTTCCCAACTTATACGTATCGCAATTTATTTGCAAACAAATTACCTACCTACGAAAAGTCTACGCGTCGAACTTAAGCATTTCGTCATCCTCGAAACGGCTCCAATCACGTTTAACCCCTCGCCATCTACATTTCCCGAGCAACCCCCGCAACAAGCGATTTATTACGTCGACGAATTTATCATTAGGTACGTCCTCGTGTAATTTGAACGCACGGGGTGCGTTTCGGGCCGGAGAAGCCGACTTATAAATGGGGCGTCATTAATTTTCGGGGCGACCCCTGACGAATGTCTCTGCGCCCTTACAGAAATCGCAACAGCCCTTAAATTATACGAGATCAGCACTAGGTACTCTTTGACTTAAAAAATGCTTTCAATTTTAGACTATAATTTCAAACCACAATTCGGTATATAAAGTAAAGTTCCACTCTATATTGTTACGGTATTAATTTAAGTAACATGAAATAAGGGACGTAGCTTAATATAACAAAACATTTATTATCAACATTTTACAACTAATACTCACATATCATTTTGGGGCACTAAAAGACAACTAGACTACATGACACTCTTGAAGAGATTTGTTCTAATACTCTCTACTAGCGTTCGCTCTATCGGCTTTTTATCGGGGTGTGACGTCAATTGTTACCTTGACATTTTGTTTTCGCGATTCCGCTCTGATCTGTGCCTGCAGATGATTCATTAGATTTTGCGCACGACCCGTACGAGTGCAGCTGCATCTCGGGTGAGTCATACGTTATATAATTTCGACGGAGGCATCTTTTGTTTATGTTATCGTTTTATGTTTACGTTATGCTTGACTTAATTTCAACTGTACATCTTTGCTGATTCTCTTATCCTAGTTACATTATAGGGTGTTCAGATTCTTCGGCAACATCTCGCAATGTCTTGCCTTAAACGTAGATGTCCGTAAATGAGAAAAACGAACGTAATAGTAATGATTTGTTGCAGGTTCAGATAATATGGAACAACCAAACGGTGAACGTCTGCAACCGATCAACGGCCGACTGGATAAAGAACTACATCACAGAGGACGTGTACTTCCTTTCGTACTACATGTTCCGGATACTCTTCATCCACCTGATACCTTGCATAGCCCTGGTGGTGCTCAACGTGCTTCTATTTCGCGCCCTAAAGCAGGCCCAGCAAAGACGAGACTTGCTCCTGTCGAAGAAGAACCAAAAATCCGAATGCAAGAAGTTGAGAGACTCGAACTGTACGACCCTCATGCTCATCGTGGTGGTGACCGTATTCCTCATCGTGGAAATCCCCCTCGCCGTCGTGACGCTCCTGCACGTGCTCTCCTCGTCAATTATCTCCGAATTCCTGGACTACCACGTGGCGAACGTCCTCATCCTGTTCACGAACTTCTTCATCATCCTGAGCTACCCGATCAACTTCGCCATCTACTGCGGCATGTCGAGGCAGTTCCGGGAGACCTTCAAAGAACTTTTTATACGCGGTGCCATCACCAATAGGAACGGAGGTTCTTCCAGGTATTCTCTGGTCAACGGGCCGAGAACCTGCACGAATGAGACTGTTTTATAAGATGTTCGTTCGGTCAACCCCGATCGAATGCGAATGTGAATGTGAATGTGAATGTGAATGTGAGAGCGTCCAGTTTGGAGCTGGACGCTCGCACGCCGCTTCAAAAAGAACCCCCCCGCCCCCCCAAGTCATTTGTGCTACTAGCTGTGTACATAAGAGGTATAAATATTAAGATCCTTAGTGTGAAGATGTAATAACTAATTCGGGCCAAGTCCGGCGAATATTTTCAATGAAGTGAGCCCTATCTTGAAAATATTCGGCCGTTTGACGCGTCCAGGGACGTCCTGGCGCGTCCTGAGCGCGCGCCAGGACGTCCGGCGCGGCCGACTCTGTGTTTTGTATGAAATGCTGTAACAAATTTTTGTATAAAGAATATGCTGTATAAATGTAAGATAAATGTAACTGATCATTGAACGTAATAAAGATGTTAAATGTCGACGTCTTGTTTATCGATTAAAGTATGTTCGCAACATGTGCACTTTTTACAAAAAAATCTAATTAATATTCTCATGCCTGCGAGCAGAACGAATCCATTTCGAACCAAAATAAATTAAAAATTAACAAGAAGAAAGTTACATCAACTTGTAGTAATCGCTCCAAGTCGTCTAGATGTAATCTCATTGTAATTGTTAAATAAAATATTCAAGAACAATTGCTTACGATTTTGGAACAAATGAAAGCGTGGATTACGATAGAATTGCTCTTTTGTCGGCATTTCACTTTGATAAGTTTGACAGTTAATAAAGAATATAGGAATTAGATAAACAAGTGACATTGAGCTCAACCCCACATTAAAAAAAAAAAAAGATTAACTTCTTCATACAAAGTGCTTGAGAAAATTGATTACTCTTTTATAGGAATTTCACTTTGACAGGTTTGACAGGTAATTTAAAAAAAAATAAGAAATTCGTGGTAACTAAAATGCAACTGACGTTCGTACTCGCCTCGAGATTTAAAAAAATAATGGATGCTTTTAAGAAATTTAACTGCCGTCATTTGACTATGACAAGTTTGACAGTTAATAAAGAAAATATGAAAAGTAAATTAGTAGAACAACATACGTATTTGCTCACCTCCATATTACAAAAAAAATTAAAGAGTTGATAGCTGTTTTATCGATATTTCACTTTGACAAGTTTGACAGATTATTTTACAAAAAAAAAACATGAAATGTACCATAACTTAGAAGGCGACTGATATTTGTGCACACTTCCAATCTAAAAAAAATAAAACTCGTATAAAGGATGCCTTTCATAAAATTGATAATTTTTTTGTCGACGTTTGCCTACAAGTTTGACAGTTAACAAAAGAGTAAATTAGGAATTGGAAATTGGAAATTGGAATTGGAATTAGGAAAGTAAATTAGGAATTCAACTGATGTGCTCACCTCCAGATTAGAAGAACAATGCTTCAAACAATTGGATGCTGCTTATCAACATTTCACTTTGACAGGTTTGACAGCTAATTAAAAAAAAGATAAGGAATGTGCGGCAACTAAGAAGACATCTGCCATTTGTGCTCGCTTTCAGTTAAATAAAAAGAAAATTAATTAAACTCTTATAAAGGATGCTTTTCAGACACTCAATTGTTTCTTGTCGACGTTTTGACAGTTAATAAAAACGTTATAAACAACATGAGATTTAGGAAAGTAACGATATTTGTAATTATCTTCTTATTTAAAAAAATGAAACTATACAGAACGCTTCAGAAAATTGATCACTCTTTTATAGACATTTCACTTTGACAGGTTTGACAGATAACTAAAAAAAATAAGAAAGGCGTGGTAACCAAGAGGTAACTGACGTTCGTGCTCACCTCGATATTTAGAAAATAAACTCTTCATAAAGGATGTTTTTGAGAAACTTAGCTGCCGCCATTTAACTACGACAAGTTTGACAGTTAATAAAGAAAGTGTAACAAGTAAATTAGTAAAACGACTGATGTTTGTTCTCACCTCCACATTACAAAAAAAAAATCAAAAAATTGTTTGCTGCTTTATCGATATTTCAGTTTGACAGGTTTGACCGTTTATTTGGAAATTGCGGTAGCTAAGAAGACAACTGCTATTTGTGCTGGCTTTCAGTTTAAAAAATAGGAAATATACACAGTGCTTCAGAAAATTGATTAGTCTTGTAGATATTTCACTTTGACAGGTTTGACAGATAATTTTTAAAAAAATAAAAAAGGCTTGATAACTTAAAAGCAACTGACGTTTGTACTCCCTTCGAGATTAAAAAAAAAACTCTTCATAAAGAATGTTTTTCAGAAACTTAACTGCCGTCATTTGACCGTGACAAATTTGACAGTTAGAAAATATGAAAAGTAATTTAGTAGGACAACAAACTGATGTTTGTGCTCACCCTCCAGATTACAAAAAAATAAAAAAATTGATTGCCGTTTTATCGATATTCCAATTTGACAGGTTTGACAGGTAATCTTAAAAAAAACATGAAATGTACGGTAACTAAGAAGGCGACTGATATTTGCGCTCACTTCCAGTCTAAAAATAAAAATAAAAGTCTTGCTTTTGGACGTTCTTCATGCTTCTTTTTCTACGTTTGGCTACCACAAGTTTGACAGTTAGATAAAAAAAAAGTAAATTAGTGAAACAACTGATGTTTGTGCTGACCTCCAGATTAGAAAAGAATGCTACAAAAAAATTGATTGCTACTGTATCGATATTTCACTTTGACAAGTTTGACAGCTAATTAAAAAAAACACGAAACGTACGGTAACTAAGAAGACAACTGCTATTTGTACTCGCTTTCGGTTCCAAAAAGAAAAAATATACAGAATGCTTCAGAAAATTGATTACTCTTTTCCAGACATATCATTTGGACAGGTTTGACAAATAATTAAAAAGAAGAAAAAGAAAGCCGTGGCAACTAGAAAGCAACTGACATTTGTACTCCCCTTGAGATTAAAAATAGATAAACTCTTCATAAAGGATGGCTTTCAGAAACTTAACTGCCGACATTTGACTATGACAAGTTTGACAGTTAGTAAAGAATATAGGAATTAGATAGACAAGTGACGTTGAGCTCAACTCCAATTAAAAAAGGAACAAATGACTTCTTCTTTATATATGGTGCTTGATTACTCTTTTATAGACGTTTCACTTCGACAGGTTTGACAGATGATTTTTAAAAAAATAACAAAGGCGTTGTAACTAGAAAGCAACTGACGTTTGCATTCGTCTCGAGATTGAAAAAAAAATAAACCTTTCATAAAGGATGCTTTTGAGAAAGTTAACTACCGACACTTGACTATGACAAGTTTGACAGTTAATAAAAACATATGAACAGTAAATTAGTAAAACAATTGATGTTTGTGCTTACCTCCAGATTACAAAAAAAATCAAAAAATTGATTGCTGCTTCATCGATATTTCACTTTGATAAATTTGACAGATAATTTTTAAAAAAACATGAAACGAGCGGTACCTAAAAAGGCAACTGATATTTGTGCTTCCGGTTTAACAAAAGAAAAAAAATTAAACTCGTAAAGGCTACTTTTCAGACAATTGATTGTTTTTGTCGACATTTGACAGTTGAAGTTTGACAGTTAATAAAGATAATATGGAAAGTACGTTAGTAAAACAACTGATGCTTGTGCTCACCTCCACCAAATTGAAGACTGCTTCAAAAAGTTGATTGCTGCTTTATCTACATTTCACCTTGACAGGTTTGACAGTTAATTAAAAAAAAAACCTGGAAAATACGGTATTTAAAAAGACAACTGATACATATTCCACACTTCCACATTTGCATTTAAAAAAATTAAACTCATGAAGGATACTTTTCAGACACTCGATTGTTTTTTATCAACATTTTGCGTTGGTAAGTTTGACAGTTAATAAAAAATATAAACGATATAAAAATTAGGAAAACAATGATATCTGTGCTCACTTTCACATTAGAAAAAGAAAAGAATATATACAGAATATTTCAGAAAACTGATTACTCTTTTAGAGACCTTTTACTTGGATAAGTTTGACAGGTAATTAAAAAAAATAAGAGAAGTACGGAATTAAAAAAACAACTGATGTTTGTACTCGCCTTGAGATTAAAAAAAGAGAAGAAAAATTTAACGCTTTGTTCAAAAATGTAATTGCTTTTTGTCGCCATTAGACGATGACAAGTTTGACAGTTATTTAAAAAAAATATGAAAGGTAAATTGGTAAAACAAGTGAGTTTCTGTTCACCTCCAGATTGGAAGAAGGATTCAACAAATTGATCCCTGCTTTATCGATGTTTCGCTTTGACAAGTTTGACAGATAATTAAAAAAAAAAACATGAAAAGTACGGCGACTATATTAAAAAAAAAACAATCTTATAAAGGATGCCTTTCAGACACTCGATTGTTTTTCATCGACATTTTACTTTGATAAGTTTGACAGTTAATAAAAAATATATATCAACGTTGTTATGAAAATTAGGAAAACAACGATATTCATATTAGAAAAGCATAAAAAATGAAAGTACTTATACAATATGATCACAAAGTTTTCCAGTAAAAGAAAGAATGTCTTCGATTTACTCGTAGGATAGTGATTAATTTGACAGTTGTCAAAGTTGTTTTTATATGCAAAAAACGTAATCTTGTTTTCGAAACGGGCGTATTCTGAGAGAAATGTCCATTTTTGCAACAATACTTGCACTTTGACACCTGTCAAATTACAAAAACACTCTTACTTTTAAAGATAAGCCTTTCAGTTTTTGACAATTTGATAGATAGTAACCATTAAGTATTTATACAATGTGATCACAAAGTTTTCCAATAAAAGAAAGAATGTCTTCATTTTATTCGTAGAGTAGTAATTAATTTGACAGTTGTCAAAGTTGTTTTTATATGCAAAACCCTAATCTCACTTTCAAAATGGGCGAATTCTGAGAGAAATTTTCATTTTTGCAAAATACTCGCACTTTGACATCTGTCTGTTTTCTGATAAAGGTTGACTGTAGAAACGATAAAGAATATTCTTGATTGGTTCGTAGAGACACATGTAATTAATTTGACAGTTGTCAAAATTGTTATTATAAACATGGTGCTTATGCAAGAACGGAATGTATTTTCGAAATAAGTGATTTCTGAGAGAAACTTCGACTTTTTATATTAACACTTCGATTTGATACCTGTCAAATGACAAAAAAACTTTCTTTTGCCTTTAAGGAGAAGCTTTCTAGTTTTTGATGATTTGTAAAATAGTAACCGTTAAGTACTTCCGTAACGTGTCCACAAAGTTTTTCCGTTGAAAAACAAAGAATGTCTTTGATTGGTTCGCAGAGTCGTAATAAATTTGACTGTTGTCAAAACCGTTATTGTAAAGTTCGCGCTTGTACAAGTACGCAAAATATTCAATCCTAATTTCGACATTGGTGAATTCTGACAAAATTTTTCATCTCTAAAACAAAACTTCACTTTGATACCTGTCAGGTTATAAAAAAAAATCTCGTTTTTCTTGGTTATTTGAGTGGCAAATTCTACAATGTGATCAAAAAGTTCTGTGATGAAAACGGTAAAGAATATATTCGATTGGTTCATAGAATCGTAATTAATTTGTTTTCGAAATGGATCAATTCTGAAAAAAAATCACCTTTACAATAATACTTCGTTTTGACACCTGTCAAAATATTCTTGTTTTAAAGAGAAACCTTTCATTTTTTGATGATTTGTTTTTTTCTTTTTGGTGATCACAAAGTTCCGTTAAATATATACTGTGGAAAATGTTAAGAACATCTCTGATTGGTTCCTAAAGTCAAAATTAATTTGACAGTTGTCAAAATTGTTATTGTAAAGTCGGCGCTTGTACGAGTACGCAAGGTATCAAAATGGGTGAATTCTGACCATTTTTTTTTCATCTTTAAAACAAAACTTCACTTTGACACCTGTCAAGTTATAAAAGAATCTCGCTTTTTCTTGGTAATTTGGGTGGCGAATTCTACAATGTGATCAAAAAGTTCTGTGATGAAATCGGTAAAGAATATTTTCGATTGGTTCATAGGGTCGTAATTAATTTGACGTTCTTATGCACGAACGCATGATTTCAATACTATTTTCGAAACGGACCAATTCTAAAAAAAATCGCCTTTACAATAATACTTCGCTTTGGCACCTGTCAAAATATTTTTTGTTCTAAAGAGAAGACTTTGATTTTCTGATGATTTGATTGTTAATAAACATTAAGTGCTGTACAGTGTGAACGGGTGTGACGTGGAAAAAAAAACAACTTCGATAGGTTCATAGAGCCATAATTAATTTCACAGTTGTCAAAACTGTTATTTACAGACTGTTTCTTATGCAGGAACGCAAGATATTCAATCGTATGTATTTTTGAAATGGAGGTTTTTTTTTTGAAAAAAATCTTTACAATAATACTACGCTTTGATAGCTGTCAAAATATTTTTGCTTTGAAGAAAAACCATTCCATTTTTTATGATTCGACTGTTAATAACCATTAAGTAACATCTAGAATGTGATCGCAAAGTTTTCTGATAAAGTCGACTGCGGAAAGTACATATAAAGAAAATCTTTGACTGGTTCATAAAGTTACAATTACTTTGACAGCTATCAAAACCGTTATTGATAAACTGTTCTTATGCACGTTCGCAAGATACTATTCAATACTATTTTGGAAATGCACCACTTCTGAAAAAAATTTTTTTTTTACAATACTTCGCTTTGGCACCTGTCAAAATATTCTTGTTTTAAAGAAACGCCTTTCATTTTGATGATTTGGTTGTTAATAACCATTAAGTACTCTATAATGTGATCGTAAAATTATCTGATAAAGGGTAACTGCGAAAACAATAAAGAATAACTATGATAGGTTCATAGAGTTGCAATTAATTTGACAGTTGTCAAAACTTTTATTGACAAGTTGTTCTTATGCACGACCATTTCTGAAACAAAAATCATGTGTTAGAGAGAAGCCTTTCATTTTTGATTATTTGATAGTTAATAAGTATTCTGCAGTGTTACTCTGTTAAAGGGCGACAAAGGACTTCTATGATTGGTTCATAAAGACATAATTAATTTGACAGTTGTCCTAAGCAGGAACTTAGGACATCCAATCGTATTTTTGAAATGGGTGAATTCTGAGGAAGATCTCCATTTTGACAACAATATTCTGTTTTGACAGCTGTCATATTGCGAAAACTATCTAGTAGAAATATCTTGAACCTTTGAAATAAAGCGCTTCGGAAAATGTATTGCACTTTTTGACAAGTTTGACAGATTATTAAAAAAGATGAAAACAGTAGCGGACAATATAAACCGAGCAAGAATTTTGTCAAATTTTAGTTAATCCAGGCGTTTATTGAGATTATACTTCTGATAAAATTTGAAATGTCAAACTGAAGAAACCAAAATCTCGCAGTAACACGTTTCCTGTCCAACCTTCACGCAGCAGTCGGCAACGTTTGACAGTTTGTATATGTACTGAACGTTAAAAAGATTAAAGTAAGGTTTTCAATGCACAAGTGACATGCCCAGATTTTATTGTTGATAAATTGTTAAAAAAAAAATATAAGCAAAATAGATTTAAGAACAAACGAAGAAAAAGTGGAAAAAAAGTAAATGTGAAGAAAACTAGAATGACGAGAAAACAAAAATAATTCAAAAATAGAACAATAAAATTAAATGAAAGAAATTTTAAAAAAATAATTTTAACATAGTTTCCGACGTCTCGATCACTGTTAAAAGGTACTTCGTCAGAGCAGCTCTGCTTATTGCTGTAACCTGCAGGGTTCTTCTTGCTTCACAGAAGCCATTCCTACGACTTCAAAAGAGTAACAGACTTGAATTAATAATGAGGCAGTGACTTCAGTTCAATGACTTATAGCTTATTTATAGTAAACATCTTAAGATTCAAGAGCTATCATGGAGCATATAACTTACTAAGTTTATATCAACTAGAAATTGAATCAATTTAAAAAAAGAAAGGAATTAAAACAAATTAAAAAAAAAACAAGGACACCGATAAGAAGGTACTAAATAAATTTAAAAAGAAATAAGGTTGAAGTCGTTATTGGAAATTTAATGTTAAAGGGAAGGGTTAACGAAATCTGATTTTCGATCAAATCGACCAAACTTCGGTCTCCCGGCAACCTTGCCGCCGCAACAGAGAAATTTCAAGGTGCCACACACTCTTTATTTGACGTTTGCGTTTTCTGTGAGTCCACCTCGAAAGCGTGACATGGTAAGCGGCAAAGAATTTCGCGCCACGCTACACAAGCCCCTTCCGAACGCCCCCAGGTCCCATGGCTGTCGGGTGGTCCCGGCCTTCACCATACAGGCCATGCAGAAGGGCACGTGCGTCCCGCCGCCACCCAAGTGCTATCCTTTCAAGGAGAAGCCGCCCAAGTCCACGAATTTCAGGTCGAACTACAACCGAGGAGAATTCCCCATTTTGATGGATGCGAATAAGACCAGCATAACTTGGAAGGTAAGGAAATAATAGATAATTTTGAATATCAATTATGGGAATTCTTTGATCGTTTATATAAAAAAAGAAACAAATTTGAAAACAGGAAGAGAAATAAATTTTAGAAAAAGAGATTTCAATCTTTTTTTATTTGACTATAGGTAGATATAAACAAATTGGATTACCATCATTATTTGCCCTTGTTCTTCGAAGGACTGTGCGAAACGGAAGAGCCGTACAAATTCATCGCCCAGCAGGGGATACACGACATGTTGACCCACGGCGGCAAGAAAATCTTCCCCTGCATTCCCCAGCTGATCATACCGCTCAAAAGTAAGTGCGAACGAATTCGCCGAGGAAATTGTACCGTTTCTCAGTTGTTTCAGAAATAATTACGGCGAATGTGCGAACATAAAATCGAGGAATCTCGATGCACGCAGCCGTTCCGATCACTCAAGACTCATCAGTCGAGAGTATCCTCGAAAATATGTAAGCACAACACGTCGCAGTTTTTTTTGTTTCTTTTTCGTTTTTGGTTTTTTTTATTCAAAAAATGTCTTGCTGGTTTACAAAACATTGAAAGTTTTGATGATCATTCTTAAAAATTCACGTCTCAACTCTTATAAATAATGCTTTTCATACGCGTGATTGGTTTTTGTCGGCTGCGACAAGTTTGACAGTTAACAAAAAAAAATACGAAAAGTAACTTAGTTTTCACGTGGTTCTCACCTCCAAATTAGAAGAAGAATGCTTCAAAAAAACTGATTGCTGCTTTATCGATATTTCACATTGACAGGTTTGACAGCTAATTAAAAAAAAAAAAAACATGGAAAGTGCAGTAACTAAGAAGACTATTTGTGCTCGCTTTCAGTTTAAAAGAAAAAGAAAAAAAACTCTTATAAAGGATGCTTTTCAGACACTTAATTGTTTCTTGTGGACGTTTTGACAGTTAATAAAAAAATTATAAACAACATGACATTTAGAAAAACAACGTTACTTGTACTTACTCTCTTATTAGAAAAAGAAAAAACAAAATGCTTCAGAAAATTGATTACTCTTTTATAGACATTTCATTTGGACAGGTTTAACAGATAATTTAAAAAATAAATAAGAAAGGCGTGGTAACTAAAACGCAACTGACGTTTGTAGAAAAAGATGAAAAAATAAAGTCTTCATATGGGATGCCTTTCAGAAACTTAACTGTCGACATTTGACTATGACTAGTTTGACAGTTAATAAAGAAATTATGAAAAATGAATTAGTAAAAAAACTGATGTCTGTGTTCACCTCCAGATTACAAACAAAATCAAGAAATTGATTGCTGCTTCATCGATATTTCACTTTGACAAGTTTGACACATCATTTTAAAAAAATATACGAAATGTACGATAACTAAGAAGGCGACTGATATTTGTGCTCACCCTCAGTTTAATTTTTAAAAAAATTAAACTCATAAAGGATACTTTTCAGACACTTGATTGTTTTTTTGTCGACATTTGACAGTTAAAGTTTGACAGTTAAATAAATGAAAAGTAAATTAGTAGAACAATTTCTGTTTATGTTTATGGTCACCTCCAGGTTACAGAAAAATCAAGAAATTGCTCGCTGCTTTATCGATATTTCACTTTGACAAGTTTGACAGAAAATTTAAAAAAAACACATGAAATATACCCATACAAAGAAGGCGACTTCCAGTCTAAAAAAAAAATAAAACTCTTATAAAAGATGTCTTTGATGCCAATTGGCTGTTTTCTTTTGTCAACGTTTGACTATGACAAGTTTGACAGTTTGTTAGATTAAAAAAAAAACGAAAAATAAATTAGGAAAATAACTGATGTTTGTGCTCACCTCCAGATTAGAAAAAGAATACTTCAAAAAATTTATTGCTGTATCGATTTTACTTTGACAGGTTTGACAGCTAATTTAAAAAAAAACATAAAAATGCAGTAACTAAGAAGACAACTGCTATTTGTACTCCCTTTCAGTTTAAAAAGTAGAAAATAAACAGAATGCTTCAGAAAATTGGTTACCCTTTTATAGGCATTTTTTTTGACAGGTTTGACAGATAATTAAAATGAGAAAACTAGAAAGCAACTGACGTTTATACTCGCCGCGAGATTAAAAAAAATAAACTCTTCATAAAGGATGCTTTTCAGAAACTTAACTGCCGACATTTGACTATGACAAGTTTGACAGTTAACAAAAATATATGAAAAGTAAATTAGTAAAACAATTGATGATTGTGTTCATCTCCAGATTACAAAAGAATTTAAAAAATGATTATGCTGTTTTATCAACATTTCGCTGCAAAAAGTTTGACAGATAATTTTTAAAAAAACAAGAAATGTAAATGTACGGTAATTAAGGTGACTGATATTTGTGCTCGCTCTCAATTTAACAAAAGAAAAAAAAATTAAACTCATAAAGAATACCTTCCAGACACTTGACTATTTTTTGTCGACATTTGACAGTTGAAGTTTGACAGTTAATAAATATGAAAAGTATATTAATAGAATAAACTGATGTTTGTGGTCACCTCCAGGTTACAGAAAAATCATAAAATTGTTTGCTGCTTTATCGATATTTCACTTTGACAAGTTTGACATATACTTAAAAAAAACATGAAATTTACCAATGTACGATAACTATGAAGACGACTGATATTGGCGCTTACTTCCAGTAAAAAAAAATAAAACTCTTATAAAAGATGTCTTTAATGCCATTTGTTTTTTTTTTGTCCACATTTGGCTATAGCAAGTTTGACAGTTATCAAAAAAAAATACGAAAAGTCATTTAGGAAAACAACTAACTGTGCTCATCTCCAGATGCTCTCAAAAAATTGATTGCTGCTTTACTGATATTTCACTTTGACAGGTTTGACAGCTAATTTTAAAAAACCATGGAAAGTGCAGTAACTAAGAAGACCACTACTATTTGTGCTCGCTTTCAGTTTAAAAAAAAAAAAGAAAAATACACTCTTATGGAAGTTGCTTTTCAAACATTCAATTGTTTCTTATCGACGTTTTAGTTTGATAAGTTTGACAGTTAATAAAAAAAATAAAGGTTTAAAAAACAACGTTATTTGTACTTACCTTCTTTTTAGAAAAAGAAAAAAAATGAAACTATACAGAATGCTTCAGAAAATTGATTACACTTTCATTTGGACAGGTCTGACAGATAATTTAAAAAAAAAACATTTAACTATGACAAGTTTGACAGTTAATAAAGAAAACATTATAAGTAAATTAGTAAAACAACTGATGTTTGTGGTCACTTCCAGATTATAAAAAAAATTAAAAATAGATTGCTGCTCTATCGATATTTCAGTTTGCTAAGTTTGACAGATAATTTTAAAAAATATATGAAATGTACGGTAACTCATATTTGTGCTCGTTCCCAGTTTAACAAAAGAAAAAAAAACTAAACTCGCAAAGTATACTTTCAGACACTTGATTGTTTCTTTGTCAACATTTGACAGTTGAAGATCGACAATTAATGAAGAAAATATGAAAAGTAAATTGATAAAGCAGCTGATCTTCACCCTCACCTCCAGATTATTTAGAAATTTCACTTTGACAAGTTTGACAGGTAATTTAAAAAAAAAAAACTGAAAAATAAGGTAAACTAAGAAGACAACTCACTTCCAGTTTAAAAAGAAAAAGAAAAAATACACTCATGAACCATGCTTTTCAGACACGATTGTTTTTTCATCAACATTTTGCTTTGATAAGTTTGACAGTTAACAAAAAATATATATAAACGCTATGAAAGTTAGGAAACTTTCATATTAGAAAAAAAAAACTTGTACATACAAAACATTGAAAGTTTTGATTCTCAGTATACAACGGCATTCTTAAAAATTCACGTCGCAACACTTTTGTCTGACAGTGTACGTACTTATTTTTTTAAAACCGGTTATTTTTTAGAACTAAAAAAATACTACTTTAAAATCATTTCCATTGTAGGCTATGTCATAATCAGTGGAAAAGTAAATGCCAATTCAATTAAATGAAACTTACTTCATCAACAATGCGGGTACGTGTCAAATTTCACGTTTGACAGTTGGCTATCGTGCGAAAGTCACTAGCGCAGTTGCCAATTTAATTTTAACCTCACTTTCAATCTTAGCCCCGGGCAGAAAATTGGTTTATTCAAAACTACTTACGCATTAATTGCATATATACCAAAATATTTGTGCGACAGGACACAACATCTGACATACATACGTTTTGAATTTTTAGCAAATGAGCAAATGCATTTATTTGCATGTGACAACGTCGGAAACTGTATACGTAACACAAACGATGACGTACATCGATTTCAATTGACTGCACTAGTGCGCACTCAGAATGTCTTTATCTCGTGTTATTACATGAGGTTAAAATAAGATGCAAATACACTGAGTGCAGATGAATCGAAAACGCTAAAAGTTACACAGACTATGTAGAATAGAAGCAGCGTTTAGTGACTCTCCCTGTATATAATGCTAAATGAAGGGAAACGTTTATGATTGACGTAAAACGAGATAGTAATTTTTCTATACACGTAATTTTCCAATTTTCAAGGTTGCGAAAACTGGGGTACGTTCAGAAACTGTACCATGAAATGCACTTCGGCTACGTACACTCATACGCATCTTAAATGCACCTCCCGCACGCGAACCTCACCCTTAAAATCTTGTGATACAAGGCTCACAAAACTGTCAAATTGGAGCACTTAAGCTGCGTATGAATGTACCTATACATGTGCCTCTCACTTATAATGATTAGCCTATTTTGCATGTAACTTTCGTTTTAAAATCTCGTTTCCATAGCAACCGATTAATTTTAATTAATTTTGCATTTCATCGATTGTCTTTTGTTTCCTGTTGCCGGTTGTCAAATTAATTCTTGTATTGTATTGGCTCTAATTCGACAAAGAAGAACTGAAACAAAGGACGTGGATGTACGAAAAAATAAGGTGAAAAAAAAAAAACAAAAGGTTTGTTTTCTGTTTTGTTTTACAGGTTAATATGAATTAATCATCTGCTGTGTTTTTCTAAAAAAAATTTAATGTTTAATCGTTTTTTTTTCGACGCTGAGGTTTTTATCCGCTCTTACTCAACCAAGCCTGCTAGCGCCCTCTGAGAAGCTAACGCGAAACTCTCCCGGAAAGATGCAGTCAATCATACAGCGCCCTCTCAAATATTGATTTATAAAAACCTCAAACAGAACGCTGCTTACCGTTAAGTCTTCAATTGAACATTGAACAATCATAGAAATTTATGACAAAATTATTTCAAAAGATTAAGTACCATCGCCGGCACTAAAAACGAAACGCTACAGCCAAGACCACAGCTGTAAGAAGGTAATAAATAAGATTCATTTTCAAACTAGTTTATAGCTTTTCGTTCCGTTTTTAGTGCCGGCGATGATACCTATATTAAAAACTTAAATGAACGCAAAATAATTAATCACGCTTAAGGCGATCCCACTACTTTATTTTTAATTAATACGCATCTTGACGCACATCTATCGGTTGTAAATTCTGGTACGGCATCATTAACCTCGTTGATGTCCTAACGAATATTAATATGCATAAAAAATATCGATTTTATTCTTCCGGACCAGCTGGTACCCGTACCCAAATCTGTTTTATTTGCAAAACGTCGCGTTGTACTTCTTAGGTAGTGATTTAGGCAAATTTTTAATTCATTATAATCTATCAATTAGAATTTTTTAAACTTCGTTTCATTTACTCGCTTTATTTTGTCGAGTATTATTACAGTCAGACTCTAAGCGCACTTGCAAAGACAAAAGAAACAAATACAATGCGAAGCCATTGCCAACCCTCCACATTTCCGATGCATTTTTTTTATTTAAATAAGTTGTACTTCAATGATTTGTATCAGCTCAATTAAACCCTTGAAAGAACTGCAATGAAGTTATATTTTTAACTCGCAAACTAAGCTAAAACTGCTAAATTATTTCCAGATGCACTAAACACCAAGAACCGCAAAGTGATGTGCGCAACACTGCGAGTCTTGCAGCACCTGGTGAAGTCGGGGGATATGATCGGCGAGGCCCTCGTCCCCTACTACCGCCAACTCCTGCCCGTCCTAAACCTGTTCAAAGAGAGAAACGTCAACTGCGGAGACGGAATCGACTACAGCCAGATGCGAGGTGAAAACCTCGCGGACATAATCAACGAGACCTTGGAGACGCTGGAGCAGTACGGAGGAGAAGACGCCTTCATCAACATTAAGTACTTGCTGCCGACGTACGAGTCATGCATCATGAATTAAACTGTCACCGTGGACTTTGTGCTTGTGAAGTACTTACTTGAAGTTTTCGGCTTGCCATTGCGTTGTTTTGGAAATAAATTATTCAGGAAGTTCATATTTACAGAATTTATTAGAAACTACTTAATTTAATTAAGAAATACAGCTCGGCGAGGGCGGCGCTCATTTGGCAGCCGGTTTCGTCTTCTGCTTCTCTAGCTGTGCCCTAAAAGAAACATTAATGGTGACTTTGAGGTTATGTTGCCGGCGAGGAATTTACTACCGTAATTGTTTGTTGAAATCGTCTTCGATGTTGTCGTCCTCCCAGTTATCTTCCCAGACGCTGATATCTTGGTCGTCCTTCTCTTTAGCCGTCCAATCTGCGTTTACATACAAAAATAAGACGCAAGTCATGAATACATAACCTCAAACGCCAACTCACCTTCTACGGGGAACTCTTCGAATTCGTCGTCCTCTTCCAGGACGCCCAAGTCCAACTTTGGCTTTTCGTTGGACATTTTGTATGAGGATGAGGATTTTACTTGGAGAAATTCGATCCAAATAGGAACAACAAAACTCGAAATTTAAAAGTCACTTGCCAAGTACTCAGTGTTGCCAATAGACTTTCTTCACCAGGTACGTCTAAACTCTAAACATAGAAAGTCACTAAAAATAATTTATTTAGGCCCGATATTACAATCGTCAATTAAACACTATTCTTGGAATAACGTGACGTGGATATAGAAGAATGTTAAAGGCTATTCGGCGAATAGTCCTCATTTCACGATTGTAAATTATACAACTTAAATTGTACAACGTGATCGAAAATAAAATGATTTAGAGCAGGCCATGAAAATTGAAAAAAAAAATACTGCCTGTCGAATTTAATAGCTGCAATGGTGTTTCAAAATGTTCAAATTGGAACACAAAACATTAATTCTTGAAAATTATTTGGGAAGTGGATACGGCGCATTCCTAAAAAATTTATAGTTTTCTTTTCTTTCATTTTTCCTCCGCGCTTTACGTGGAAAGTTCTTTACGTGGAAACTCTTCTTCTTCCTCATTTTAAAATTTAGTTCATAAGTTTCGAATTTTGTAAATCCTCCTGGACGACGGCCGCGGAAGCCTCCAAATTAAAGGTCTGTTCGATAACTCTACACTTTCTACACTTTTGCCATCTTTACTCTATTTTTCTCATTCCTACTTATATTATGTCACATACATCGCTCTCTCAGGAGCGGTTGGTGCAAAAAATGCAGAAAAGTGCAGAGCTATCCGAATAGACCTTAAATTACTCTTCGATTGCAGTGTAGTGAAAAACAGCCCCATCTGTTGTATAGTGTGGGAACAGTTTTAATTATAGTGCCGCTTTCTGATTAAAAAATAACGCAAGAATTAAATCACAAACTCTTTTAAACGGACACTAAATGGCGCATAAACACTTAACGTTTCGCAGTCGTTCGACAGCTTCGTCAGAAGTGAAAAATTAAAATTAAGAATTAAAGATGAGAAGTTTAAATTGCGACATCTTGCGATCCCTTTTTGACCTAATATTGCATTAGAATTGACAAATTGCAGGTTCTGCTGACGAGGTCCCAAATAGGGCCGAAACGGCTGTGCAGGGGAAGCTCGAGGAATCCATTGCAATCTAAACCGATTTGCAACAAACATTTTTAAAAGAATTAAAGTTGAAAGTTTTTATTTTTTTTCTTTCTCCTCTTCGTTTCGTATTAAAATTATAGTGGTTTTATATTAAGACAGTGGCGACCTTGGTGGTGGATATCTTCATTGGTTGCCTATGTCACTTGGTTCTGCCGACCATGCGAAACTAACTTACACCATCACTATTATCACCACTGACTTAATAAAACCACTCTAAAAAAAAATTAGCAGCGCCATCTGTTGAAGAACAGAGGAAGTAATTAATTTTCTTTTAATTTCTCGCCTTTTTGAATTTCAAATCGACTTTTAACGTTCGACTGTACCAAAGCAATTGCATTTCATTTTTTTTTTTTAATTTGAGAAAGAGTTCTTTGTTGAAGAATAACGAATTCTTTAGAATTAATTTTATCTTTTGCTTTTTTATTCAACGATTTATTTTGAAAACTTTTCAGTTGCGGCAAGAAATAGCAGCGCCATCTGCAGTAGAGCAGGGGAACGATTTAATCACAATTCATTTTCTATACATTTTTTAAAATTCAAATTAACTTTAAACTCCTGTTTATTCCCATGGTATCAATTTTGAAAGCAATTGTTTCTATGGAAATAAGCAGGAGTTTAAAGTTAAACTAGGACTAAGGGCCAGTTGCACAAAGTAGGTTTAAACTGACGCTCACCTGAACCAGGTTCAAAGTAAACAAATCCGCATAGGATCTTATTGATATATGGCAATTAATGCATTCATAAATAAAATTTGATGCGACTTTTTTCACTTTGAACCTGGTTCAGTTGAGCGTCAGTTTAAACCTCCTACTGGCCCTTTGAAACCCAGCCTTAGTATTTATTTCAAATTTGCAAAATTTGCATGTTTGTAAGGAGGATAGATTAGCAGCGCCATCTGTTAAATGGTAGAAGAAGTACATCATCAATGTCACTGTAAAAAGAAGAAATTATCAACACCATCTGTTGAAGGAGAGAGGAAGTAATTAATTTTTTTGTTGAATGAAGTCCATAATTAGGTGAATTTAATGTATGAAGAAAAAGGCACTTCCTAATTTCTTAATCTTATTTATTCTAGCGACCGGTTTCGGTGAAAATCACCTTCATCAGGCCTGCAAATTTGGAAAGAAAAGAAGTTTGAGTGATGATACATATTTTGTAGAAAAATTGTGTATAAATACAATAAAATTGAATTGACTGAAAATTGTGTTCATAATATTAAGTTAACATTTTTTGTAAAAGAGTAATTGGATTGAAAATTGTTAGTGACAATGTGTGAAAATATAATAATTAGAAGTGAATTTGAAAAATGAATAGACTGGAAAACGTGTTCTTAAAATTAGGTTAGATTTTGTAAAATATATAATTAGAGAGTTAATGTTAGTATCAGATTTTGGTAATGTTCTTGATTGATTAGGATACTTACTGCTAACGTCGAAAATAATTGATTAAAATTGAATAAATTGCAAATATTGGAGAAGAAAATAATAACGTATATGTCAAATCAGTGGTTGCGAGAAACTGAATGAAAAAGTATGTGGTGAAGTTAGTTATTAAGTGACATGAATATAGGTTCAAATTGTAATTTTAATTGGTCGTTTAGGCAAATTATGTTATTATTTTGTTTTAATTTGTAGATTTCATATGCTTCCAGTAATGTTAATTTGTAGCTTTTAGGGCATTCGTGTAATAATTCGGTATTAGTGAGGTTAAGTTTATGACCTGTTTCATGTAAATGTCTACCAACATTAGAATTTATTTTGTCTCTTGTGTGTTCTTTTATCCGTTTATTTATGTTTCTGCCTGTTTCACCTATATATGTAGCTTTACAATTTTCACATTCTAGTTTATATAGGTACACCGCTTTTTTCAAGTTTGTTAATTTTATCTTTGTTATTTTGTAAATTAGTTAGTAAATTTGTTTTTTGTGATGTGGCACATTTTATATCATATTTGTTTAGGATTTTATCTATTTTGTAATTTATTGTACCTTGAAAAGTGAGTTTTGTGTAATGTGTATGTTTATTATTATCAGAGTTAGTATTATTTAGAGTTTTGTTATTAATGTTGTTGTAGATTTTGTTTAAATTGTTTAGATTATAATTGTTGTTTGTAGCTATTTGTTTGATGTAATTTATTTCTTTGTTTTTATTTTCTGTCGATAGGGGAATGTTTTTTATTCGATTAAAATAATATTGGAAAGCTTGTTGTTTGTTTTTATGTGGATGGTTTGAGTTGTGTGGTTTTATGATATCTGTGGTTGTGGGTTTGTGGTATATATTAAAATTAAAATTGTTGTTGTCTTTTTTAATTGTTAAGTCTAGGAAGTTTAAAGTGTTATTATTTTCTTTTTCTATTGTGAATTGAATATTTTTATGTAAGCTGTTAATGTAGTTGTGAAATTGTGTTAAATTATGATTATCTCCTGTCCAGATGCATATGATATCATCAACGTAGCGTTTCCAAAGTTTTATGTATTGTGAAAAAGTATTGTTGTTGAGAATTATATTTTCTAAGTGATTAATGTATATATTAGCAATGAGGTATGCATTGGGTGCTCCCATTGGCAAGCCATCGGTCATTTTGTAATATTTGTTATTAAATTGGCAGTAATTTGCTGTTGTGGTAAGTTCAAAAAGTTTTATTATGTTATCTAAGTCTTGTTGATTAGTTATGTGTTGTTTTAATATATCATGTATTAAGTTTAATGTTTCTGGTATTGGTATGTTGGTATATAAATTGGTTATGTCGAATGATATTAACTGTTCGTTGTTATGTATGGTTGTGGATTCTAGGATGTTTATAAGTTCTATTGAGTTATTTAAAGTATGTTCAGTTTTGAAATTGGTGGTGTTATTAAATATGTCGATGAGTGTTTTATTTAAAAGATGGGTAGGTGAATTTATTGGGTTAACTATGGGTCGGATTGGTATGTTTGGTTTGTGCAGTTTTGGTTGACCGTATAAGCGTGGTAAAGTTGGGTTCATTGGTATGAGTTTCTTGTAAGAATATTGATCAATATATTTTAAAAGTGTATTTTGTGTGTTTTGAATTGTGATTTTTGTGTTGTTTAAAAAATTTGTTAAAGGATTTTTGTGAAGTTGTGTGAAATTATTATTTAGTAGAAAATTTTCTGTTTTCATTATGTAAGTGTCGGTATCAATCAAGACCATACCTGCGTTTTTGTCTGCTTTTACTATGGTGATTTTGTTCTTGTGGATTTTAGATTTGAGATTTTTTAGTGTTTTAAGTTCTTGAGAGTTTTCTTGGTTGTTGTCTTTTCTGAGTCTTCTTTCTTCATTTTTGATGGCTTTGGTACATTCGATGCGGATTTGTTTTTCTTTAGGGTGATTTCTTATGGCTGTGTCTATTTCTATGGCTAGCAAATTTAGATTTGGTGAAGTTGGAATTGAATATTTGTATCCTTTTTGTAGTAATTGTTCTTCTTGGTTTGATAGTTGTAGTGATGAGAGGTTGGTTACTCTTGGAAAAAAGTTGATTGTGTTGACAGGTTTGGCCGGTCGTGTAGAATGAGTCTCTCGCAACCGCTGCAGTTTATTGTTTTCCTTTCTTCTGTTTTCCTGCATCAAAGGTGTGATGTTTGTATCTATTTCATTTTTGATATGTTCAATTTCAATAAAGTGTAGACGTTTTGTTAGTTCTATGTGATAGTTTTTTAGCTGTAGTTCTGTTCTTGCTAAGCCTTCTGTTCTTTGCAGGCCTGATGAAGGTGATTTTCACCGAAACCGGTCGCTAGAATAAATAAGATTAAGAAATTAGGAAGTGCCTTTTTCTTCATACATAATTAATTTTTATTAATTTTTTTGCCAGTTTTGAATCTCTAATCGACTTTTTACGATCGACTGTACTTAGGCAATTGCATTTCAGTTTTTTTTTAATTAGAGTAAAATCTGAAAAATTGTTGTCTTTTGTCGAACAATAACGAAATTAATTCTTTACAGTTAATTTTTCTCTTATTTAACTTTGTTTCTCTACTCAAGGGTTTATTTTGAAAGTTGTTTTCAGTTCCGATAAGAAATAGCAGCGCCAGCTGTAGTACAATAGAGGAACGATTTCGTTGCAATTCATTTTCTGTCAATTTTTTAAAATTCAAGTTTATTTTATCCTCTTACTATTTGTTATAATAAATTCGTTACAAGAAATATCATCGTGTAATATGGCTTTTAGTATTTGCTTGTTTATTTCGCTCATATTTGTAAGAAGAATAAATTAGCAGCGCCGTGTGTTAAATGGTAGGAGAAGTGCATCATCAAAGTCACCGTAAAAAGAAGAAATTAGAAACGTACAGAGGCAATTGTAGTTGTTTTTTCTTTTTTATTTGAGTAAAACCGGAAAAATTATCGTCCTTTGTTGGCTAATAACGAAACTAATTCTTCAGAGTTAATTTTTGTTTTATTTTCCTTTGGTTCTTTACTCAACGATTTTACTTTGAAAGTTTTCCAGTTGCGGTAAGAATTAGCAGCGCACTCTGTAGTAGAGTAGGGGCACGATTTCGTCACAATTCATTTTCTGTCGATTGTTTCTCAAATTGGCTTTATTTTCTTAATATTTGTTGTTTATTTCGCTCATGTTTACAAGAAGAATAAATTAGCAACGCCATTTGTTGAGTGGTAGAGGAAGTACATCATCAAAGTCATTGTAAAACGAAGAAATTAGCAACGCCATCTGTTGAAGGGCAGAGGAAGCAATAATTTTTTATTTAATTTCTCGCCAATTTCGAATTTCTAATCGCCTTTTTACGTTCGACTGCACCGATGCAATTGCATTTCAGTTTTCTTTTTTTTTTAACTTTCTTTAATTTGAGTAAAATCGGAAAGAATGTCGTCCTTTGTCGAACAATAAGGAAAGTAATTCTTCACAGCTAATTTTTGTTTCATTTTACTTTGCTTCTTCACTTAAGGATTTATTTTGAAAGTTGTTTTCAATTACGGTAAGAAATAACAGCGCCATCTGTAGTAGAGTGGGGAAACGATTTCGTCACAATTCATTTTCTGTCAATTATTTTTTTTTAATTCAAACTGATTTTATTTTCTTAGTATTTGTTGTTCATTTCGCTCATGTTTGCAAAGTTTGCATATTTATAAGAAGAATAAATTGGCAGCGCCATCTGTTAAAGTTTAGAAAAAGTACATCATCAAAGTACTTAATTAATAGTGCACTCGACTGGGACTAAATTGTGCACTTAGTGCGCATTCAGAATATTCTCATCTTATTTTAACCTCATGTAATGAAACGGGATGGAGATATTCTGAGTGCGCACTCAGTGCACAATTTAGTCCCAGTCGAATGCACTATAATTTTCGTTTAAATTTCGCGCCAATTTCGAATTTCAAATCGACTTTTACGTTTGACTTTAGCGACTATTGTAGCATTATAGTATTTTTTGTTTTACTGTGAACGGGTGGAAGAAGTGCATCATCAAAGTAATTCGTCTTGTTTTAATTTCTGGCCAATTTCGAATTCCAAATCGACTTTTTACGGTTTTCTTCTTTTTCAAACTTGAGTAAAACCGAAAATAGTGTCGTGCTTTGTTGAACAATAACGAAATTAATTCTCTGCGGTTATCTTTCGTTTCATTTTCTTTTATTCAACGATTTATTTTGAATTTCTTTTGCAGCTGCAAGAAAAGAAAATAGCAGCGCCATCTGCAGTAGAGTAAGCGAACGATTTTAAATTGTTTCTTTTTCTTAATACTCAGTGTCAATTTGCATTTTCAGTTTAGACAACTTGAAATTACTTAATAATTTCAAATTAGTTCGGCTACAAGTTTAAATTTTAATTAAAAGAAAAATAAATGCGGTTCTGTCATTAAACCTTAAACGCAGTTTAGGTTGGCATTCCTGACGTTTGCAACATAACCTCAAAAATCAACATGAACTCAACGAAACCACTTCTAAATTATGTCAGCGACAAGAAGCAAATAATAAATTCGATCAGCGACGTTAATTACAACGTATTTAACACATTTAGTGAATGCTGTGATGTATGTTTTAATAACGAAAGCGCTCCCCCGTCTGCAGATTTTAGGTTAAAAATTGATTCTGTGATAGACTACTTACATGAAGAATTACACACGGGCCACTGGAGTAACGTCCCCCTGCCAGTCCAAACCGGCTTTACAGGTGCCAGTTTCATCAAGGTATTAGTACGCAATGTTTAACAAGAAACTATTAATACAATGTTTTGTCGTTACAGGCAGTTATGATACTGAAGGGGGATGTAAACATCCTCAGTTTAACCGACGCTTTAAAATGCTTGGACATGGGGATTCTCCTAGGCGCCCCCTTGCAAGATAACGAGAACTTACTGACGAATTCTGCCAAGTACGTAGCGAAGCAAATAAGCGCCTTAACGCTGAAAGCAGACGACGTGGAGACGTCGAAGCGATCGAAAAGAAAAAGAAGTGACGATTCCTACAAAGAATATGAAGGCGTGAAAGGCATCGAAGTGGATCGTAAATCCGTACCTTCGTTGGAGCACTTCCGGAAGAATTATTTAATGCCCGAAGTACCGGTCATCGTGCAAGATTGCATAAGTCACTGGCCGGCGTGTGAGAAATGGCTCGACGTGAACTACCTGCTCAAAGTAGCCGGGGAACGCACCGTGCCGATCGAGATCGGTTCGCAATACTCCGACGAGAATTGGTCGCAGCAATTAATGAAGCTCAGCGAATTCATTGAGAAGTATTACCTGGAAAAAAGCAGCGACGTGGGGTACTTAGCGCAGCATAACTTGCTGGATCAAATTCCGGAATTGAAGGACGACGTCAGCATCCCCGTATACTGTTGCGTCAGCCGTGACTTTACTGAAGCAGATGCCACCTCAGAGCCGGAAATTAACGCGTGGTTTGGGCCGAAAGGGACTGTGTCATCGTTGCACTATGACCCAAAGGACAATCTACTTGCACAGGTTTTCGGTACTAAATTCATAATCTTATTTCCGCCGTCGGATAGTGATTGTTTGTATCCGCATGATACTTTATTGTTGTCGAATACTGCCCAGGTTGATCCTGTGCGCCCCGACTTGGTGAGTTACCCCAAGTTTAAAGAGGCGACGCTTTATAAGTGCTTCTTAAATGCGGGGGAGATGTTGTACATTCCACCGAAGTGGTGGCATCATATAACAGCGCTCGAAAAGAGTTTCTCCATCAATTTCTGGTGGAGTTAAATCGTACCTGCTGCAATAAATAAGTAAATTGTGAATGTGTGTCAAGTACCTAGAACCGCTCTACCCAACTTCGAGGAATTTCACAAACATTGATTAGTTTTTAAGGGCTAGTATTCAAAAGATTCTAATAATTAATCATCACTTTTCAATCATATCTAAATGTTGTTTTCTTTTCCTTTAATTAAACGAAAGAATAAAGTTAGAAGTACAATTTCATTGATATTTTTATGGATGGTATGGGGGGGTGTTGCGTTGCCTGGTCCGCTCAAACGGTTCTCCCTAGATTCCTCTAACCTATCCCATTTCAATACTTTGAAATTTAAATAATGGGCCCTCCCTGACCAGTGTTGCCAGGTGTCTACCACAAAAATTCCCTAATAAAATGTTGAATTTTCCCTTTTTGTAACTTCATTTCCCTTTTTATATACTTACACCTTTTCATTGCAAAATTTTCCTTGTAGGGGTTAAAAAAATAGGCAAAAATATAATCACTACTTTGCACGTTTCTTTTGTGTTACTGTTTACTCTTTATAACTTGTCACTTGTCAATCTTAGCTTGCCACATTAGTTGTCTTTTATTTGCAATGGAGATCAGTTCACTTTTACCCAGGATCACATTTTCATTAGGTTTGTCTATTTTATTTGTCGAAGTGATCTAATCCAAAGTGACCCAGTTCACTTCCCCCCTTAGCGATGCTGCACCTACCGGATATAAAGATCAGTTGGTTCAGTTTAGGAGGGGATACGATATTGCAGCTAAAAGCTGCTAAAACTGTCATCATACACTTACTTAATTCTTTTTATGAAATACTTGTTAAAAATGACTTCTTCGTTTGAATGAAAATATAATTTTGACGACTAGACTTTGGAATGTTTTATTTGTAACTAAAGCGGATCAGTTAGATCAGTTCACTTTAACTCAAAGTGAACTGACCAAAGCTGCAAATAAAAGACAACTATAATTTTCACTCTAAAGCTATCTCGCAAGATCGCACGTGGCAGGCATGTTGTCTAGGAAACGAGTAACCAACAAACCATAAGAACGACGAACGAAACCGTGATTGGATTGGTTCGTCTCCATATTCACGGCTGCAGCATTTTAGTTGCAACTTTAAAATCATTGCTGTGATGTTTCGATTGAGTGAATGTCCCTCTTTTCTAAAGGTATTCCCTGCATCCCTTTTTGTTCGATTTTTCCCTGCAAAACGGGATTTTCCCTGCAACCTGGCAACACTGTCCCTGACAGTCATTTTTGGACGGTAACAAAAAATGACTTGCGTTGTTTGTTAATTGTTAACATTCAACAACGCCATCTGCTAAAATATGCCGAAAGTTTTTTTTTTTCATCAGTAAAGGAAGAAATGAATTTATTGTATGTATTTGCAGTTTTTTGTAAATAGTCTGTTGACCATGTGGTAGGCAAATAAATAATTCTTTGTTTTGGCATTATTTGTTTCTGATTTCTAATCTCCTGAATCGTACTGTAAAATCGTTTGTCTTTTGTTTTTATTTTTTGAAATATGTATTGTTATTCGTTTTCTTTTTAAATTTGGTTCGTTTGGTTCCTTTGCTTTTTATCACCTTTCCTCTCAAACAGTTATCTTTCATTTTCATTAATCTATAGAGAATTGTGTTGTGTAACACGCCGACGTGCCACCTTGTTTATTGACTTTTATGGACAACTAAATAACCAATAAAACTGTCCAAACAAAAAACAAATTAAAGTTATTGCCAAATTAATTAACTGAACTGAATTGCAGAGAACTTCCTAAAGGGTCACCAAAAGGTTTCACTACTACAATTAGACATGCGCTACCCTACCCGTCTAGACACTCGGCTACAGACTACCTGGGATTTACTGCCGGCGCTAAAGGAAATGCCCTACTGACCTACTCTACCTGGCCTACGTTTGAGGCGATCTTTCGGGAATCCGCAATAAACCTTATAATGTTTAGCTCGTGATCATCAATGCAACACCTGGCCTTACGTTGTTGTAACCCAATTCTTTTGGTGCGTCGGTGAATAACTTGAGAGATTAAGGAACTAAATACGTTTAAATAAAATGCGGAAATTAGATTTAATTAATTATTTATTGAGAGAAAAAAAAAGGTAAAAACTCCTTATACCAGCCACTGCGGGATCTGATACAAAAAAAAACCATGCGTTTTAAACCAACACAGAGAAAACAAAATTACGGTTATTAGGAAGTACACTAGAATTCGCTTAACGGATTTCACTTTCGAGTATCGTAGCGACCGAACTGACTTCATCACACAGCTGGTGGCTTTGTGCGCACGCAAATAGTTTTTGGAGAACTCTGTTCCTCAATTAAATTAACAATTAATTTAAGTTCAACTTAGATTGGTCTTGGTACTAGTGTTTGCCACTTCAGATCGTACTCTAAGACACAATCTGCTCAATCAACCAACGCACAGTGTGACACAATGGGTCTAATACTCTGACTGTCTCGCCATCACTCAAACCTACAAGTGTCTATACTTGACATTTTAATCTACTTGCGATTGAAACATTAAGCAGACAAAGCGAACTGCTCTCCACTTGCAATGTAATTGACATGTTCTAAAATTTAGTGTGACCAATTCATACAAAAATCTGAACCAACACAAAGCTAGAATGTCAAGCTGACTTGTTTATGAAGGCAGAGAACCAGAACGATTACCAATTACCGTACGATCAAAAAAAAATTGTTTAACTTTCCTGTAACAATAGTAATAAACCGTGTGATCTAAAAAAATGATTCAGAGTGGGCCGTTTCACCTATAGAATTGGCGGCAGCGCGCAGAATGTCATCGGACTCAAAACATTCACTTTTTTTTTTCATTTAATTAACGTAATCAAAACATGTCTTAATTTCCGGAGATTTTTAAACGAAATAATGCCAAAATCAGTTTGCTACATAATTAATAAATCATCCCAAGCAAGGCGGCCATGCGTGCTGCTAAGCGTAATGAAAGTTTTCTGCTGACGAAGGCCCAATTAGGCCTGAAACAGCACTGAGGCCTGAATCCTCTGGAATCAAAACCGACTTGCAAGAAAATTCTTCAAAACCTTAGAGTTTGTAAGCAGATAGAGGATCACTGAAGCCAAAATAGAAACAACAAAAGATTAGGAAATTGGTAACGCAAAAACGAAACGTAACAGTGAGCGCCGTCTCTTGGAGCGAAACAAAGAATTTTGCGTTACGATTCATTAAATTTCAGGTCTTTTTTTCTATTTCTATTTTTCTAATAATGACAGAGTGCGTTGTTTTTTTAATATGTAAAAATGTTATAATTAAAAAAAAATTATCATAAATGTTGAACGGCGCTGTTTTTATAATTTCATCAACAATGAAGACGATTTGACAAAACGATCGACGCAGTATGAGCGCCATCTATTGGAGCGAAAGAAAAAGTTTTGCGTTACGATTCAATTACCTAAATTTCAGGATTTTTTTTCAAATTGATGGCGCTTTTATATGCAAAGTCACAGTGGACGAGCGGACAATAACAGCGCCATCTGTTGAGAGACAGCGAGGATTTTAGAGTATCTTTTAAATTCTAAAACTGTTTTCTTTTTGATGCAATTTTATTTCAATCAAAAAAATGATCACAAAAGGCTATTTTTCAAATTTCATCGACAATGAAGACGATTTGCTAAAACGCTCGATGAAGTACGAGCGCCATCTATTGGAGCGAAACAAAATCGCCCAAAATCACGCCTACTCCACATTTCCTATCCCATATCATAAGTTAAGAAAACTCCAATTAGCTTGTCAGACAAGGATCGTCGACGGGTGGTCTTTTGCATTTGAAACTTTCCTGACTCTCTCGCCGTCACTCTAACCTACAAGTGTCTATACTTGACATTTTAATCTACTTGCGATTGAAACATTAAGCAGACAAAGCGAACTACTCTCCACTTGCAATGTAATCGACATGTTCTAAAATTTAGTGTGACCAATTCATACAAAAATCTGAACCAACACAAAGCTAGAATGTCAAGCTGACTTGTTTATGAAGGCAGAGAACCAGGAGTGTCATTTGAGCAGGGCCTAACGTAACAAATTTTTATGACTCGCGCTTTGCGATGTAAAATCGCCCGTCTTTTGTTTGTTTTCTTTAACTTTATGTATTTTTAATATGAATATTTTAATTCTTTTTTTGTTTTTATTTATGCCTGAATCTAATGAGGAATTTTCTATGTTGAAAAGGGATTTCTTGGCAACTCTCGAGGGATTTCTGCCTTTTGCACGTTGGGGACACTGGTTAGAACCTAGCAGTGTTGCCAACTCGGTGATTTTTTCACCAGATCTGGTGATTTGCGACTTGTCTCAAAGCGGGTGAATTTTAAAGTAATGTGTTACTTCTATGAAAAATAAAAATTGACTACATGAATAAGTAAAAGAAAAAGGTCCGGGTACATACATTTATGATTTGGGATATAAAATGAAAGTTTTCAAATTTCGCGCGAAATTCTTCACATTTCAGATTTAAAATTTGTCAAACATTCAAATTCATGAAATTCACAAATTAAGAAAAGGAAAACAAATGATAATCGCAACGTTTATGCGAAAAAAAAGACTTAAAAGAAAGAAGAATGGAGACAATTAAAAAAAAGCATTTTGACGTTGAGAAACACAATCGAAATGGAAAACATTAAAAATCCTAAGGCCCAATTTTACAATCGTCGGATAAGCACTATTATTGGTATAACCTGTGGTATAACGTGACGTAGGTGTGACGTAGATATGGAGGAACATTAAAGGATATTTGGCGCACAGTTATTCGGTTCTTATTCCACGATTGTAAAATTGGGCCTAAATAAAGTAAGAAAAACAAATGACGATCGTCAATAAAAAAGTAAATAACAAAAAAAATCATTAATAATAAACATTCACAAGTTCACAAAGAAAGAGACAAGGAAACAGCGACTTTGACAATGACAAGATTGTAGGTTACGTGAATAAAAGTTACCGCTTGTAAAGTGACGGCTGCCAGTGTCAAGTCGACAACAACCGGAAGTTACTCCAGTTGTACCATTTAAAAAAAAAATCAGCACTGCCAACTCAAACAGTGATTATTGACCACTTTATACTTGAGCGCGAATTTCAAACTTAAAAGCAATCAATTAATATTGCTATTAAACATCAAATCGGGATATAATTTTGAACGGCAAAATACGATATTTTCTCCAAAAAATACTGCGTGAAAATTGATGAATTGGTAACACTGCTCAAGATGGAGACATTGGAATTTGACCAGTCTTGCCAACTCGATGATTTTTTTCACCAGATCTGGTGATTTCTTTCAAGTAGTTGCGACTTGTCTCTAAACTGGTGAGTTTTAAACTGACATGTGACTTCTATGAAAAATCAAAATTGACTTCATAAGTAAGTAAAGAGAAAAAACAATGGTCCGGGTACGTACAGGGTGTTTTATAGAATGTAGAAAGTATTGTTTATTTAATGAAATTTTTTTATTTTTTTGTCATTTTATTTAATGAGATTTCTTTTATTTTTATTGTTTTTTTCTAATTTTATTCAATGAAATTTTTTTTAATTTTATTTTTTTAAATTTTATAATAATAATTTTATAAATTTTCTTTATTTCTCGATCGTCTTTTGTTTTATTTTACGTCAAAAATTGCGCAAATGTCAAATCTCAATTTTAGAAAGTTTTGTTTATTTGCTAAGAATTTTTTAATTTTATAAATTTTTTTTATTTCTCGATCGTCTTTTGTTTTCTTTAGCGTCAAAAATTGCACAATAACTGTCAAATGTCAATTTTTTTAATTTTTTTAAATGGTTTTCAAAAATAAAAATCGCCTGAATAAAATCAGTGATTTTAAATATGATTTTAATCAAGTGATTTAAATTAGCTCAACCGAAATTCATCTATCGGAATTTTTCACAACTATCTTCCGAAATGCTTCGTTTGGTCGGTTGGCAGCACTGTTGCCTTCCACAGTCGCACAGTCCCACACAAGATGACTTTAACTTGAAAAATCTGTCGTGCAACGTCCGTTGTCCATATGTGTAAGTCCAATAATATTTAGGTATTTAAATAAAATAAATTTTGTACCATTTCATTCATTTCAATTTCATTACTCAATGCAGGTAAGAGCGGGTTTTTTAAAATTTGAAAAGGGTAATTGGCTTAGAGTGGATTGGCAACACTGGACAGGACCACTAGATGGCGTGGTGACAGCCAACTTCACGGCATAGACTGTACACTGACAGATATCGGTCAGGAGGTAATCATTTACAGTTCTTGTAAACTTCCAGCCAACTTTTGTCATTCATATTTATGACGTAATGCTATAACAATGTTGGCAAGTATTGAAGTGTTTCCATATGATCAGCGGTTGATGATGTATAGGTTATGTACGTGCTGTATATTCACAGTAAACACATCTGACGTTAGTGATAATTGAAGCGGTGGCAACATTGTCATTGGTCGCGTTCAGACGACCACAGCAGCTGAGTTGCTAACTCAGCAATCGTTTGTGATTGGCTATTATCTTAATGTGAGCCAATCACAAACGATTGCTGAGTTAGCAACTCAGCTGCTGTGGTCGTCTGAACGCGACCATTTTCACAAACTTGTAGTAATAAAATGTTACTAAGTTTCAACTAAGCTACATCTTGAGTTCAGTTGGTACTGGTTTAACGTCATTAATGACGAAAGTTGGCTGGAAGTTTACAAGACCTTTAAATTTATTGCGCATGCATTTTTAAGAGCGAATTAAGGCTTCTTTATGCGGATTGAAATAAAAAATCGCTTTATCACTGTTGCGTCCCCGCGTTAATTATTTAGAATATTTATTTTTTTTTAGTTGCGTTGTGTGTTGCCAATGTTTCTTTCTTTTTCTTTTGTTTATTGGCTCGAAGTTTTGTTTTGTTTCTTTTCTTTTTTTTGTGGATAATTCTTTATTCATTGGCGATGGAAAAACGGGTCGTTTTACATGTGACCCACACAGTTTGTTAAAACTCGTCGCTCGACAAACATCTGCAGCCCTTGGTTTGAAGCATGCGAAGCCTGGAGTCGACTCCGAAACCTGTAACTTCCGGAATCAAAGGTGAGAAAGAATTGTCCACTTATCTCACGTATTTTTTTGAGCCAATTTCTCAAAATTACTGAATAAGCAACCTCTTGTAATTGTGTAACGTGTTGTGTGTTTGAATTGTTTAATTAAACGCTTATAATTAGTGTTGTGTGTTCTTGTTTAAACTTTCACGCACACCAGTGAGTAAAGTCTCGCCTCTGATTTATTAGTGATTCAATTTTCTGCGCGATCTGGTCGATTGGATCGATTACGTTTGGCTGAAGAGTTGTCTTCTGGCGCCCTTAATAAGTTTAATAACCGCCTTTAATAACCCGCCCCTTTCTTCACTGTTGCTAGCTGGGGCTCAGCTGATACGGTCTCATCAGCAGAAGCTTGTCATCTGATCTGTGGTAAGTAAGAGGCAAGTAAATTAAATTTAAAACTTAGTGACAATGTCTAAGAAGTGATCGTTAAAGATTTGGATGAGAAACTAAAAAAAAAGGAGTGTATTAAACAGACCTAACTAACGATACGCGATGGGTTAAACATCTTTCCCCCAAATATGATACGTTACAATGTTCCGTTACGCACCTTTAGAAGAACATTTTCATTTGTAATTCCCGTAGATCACAAACAGTGGCTCTTAAAATTGAAAAAATTGTTACTGGAAAATGGTAAGACATACGAGAAAAATTTACTGGAAGAAAAGTTTCATTTCGTCTGTTTCCGCATACACGAAAAGTTTGTTACCTTACATCCCAAACACTCTGTATGTAGTAATTTTTCTAATATTAATGTTGGTAGTCAACATGATCACACTTCGCTCTTCTCCTTCTCACTTGTTTGAATATGTATAGACGCGGGCAAGAAAAGTGGACACTTGGTCGCGACAAATTGTTTCATTTAGATCACAAATGCTTTCTGGTATTCAATATAAAAGTTTGGAGATTTCTCGTATAACGTTGTCTCAATTTGGTGATTTGAAATTGAGATTTTCCATCTTATTCTGTTGGCAACACTGGAACCTAGTTATTTGACAGCGCCATCTAACGGCAGAGATTGAACTTCATCAACTGTCAAAATTTTTCGGATTTCATTGCACAACGATAAATATATCGCATCGTCCTATGAGTCAGAGACGATCGCACTTTAAGCTCCGAGCGCCGTTATAAAAATAACCGCTTAAGACCACATCAGTGTTTGGTGAACATAAATTCCAGAAAGGTACCGTTGCGCAGCGTAATTTATTGCTGCGACATCGACCTGTCAACACGTACATTCGGCACTTTTTTCAATTCAAGGTTTTTGATACGCCCGACCACGAACGCTTAGTAGAAATTCACAGTTAGGCAAAATGAGTCTCCAGTGGACGTTAATCGCCGGCTTCCTTTACCTGGAAATCTTCGTGGTGTTACTGTTGGTCCTACCCATCGCAAGCCCCAAGAGATGGAACAGCTTCTTCAAGTCGAAGTTCCTGCAGGGCCTCCAACAGCAAGCCGGCATTTACTTCATGATTCTGTTGGGCGTGCTCGTGCTATTCTTGGTTGATGCCATCAGGGAAATGAGGAAATACTCGGGGACCGGTGAGTTTCTTCAGTTTGATTTCAACTTGTCTTAGATGCTTGCGCAAGCAGCACTTGTCTTATGTCCATATTCATAGTGCTACCTTGAATGAGGAACCCGTTAGAACGGGATTGTTGTAATGCAACTGCATTAGTAGCTGCATTCGATTCGCAGCCGAAATCAATTTGTTTTTATCAGTAGATCACTCAGAAGTGATCTGGATCAGTTTCTTTACATTTAGCTTATGGTGAATCCTGCACGAATCGAACGCATAAATTCTTTTTGAATCGATTTAAATCAATAAAAATTGGTGAATCGAATGCAGCTACTGCTGTTTCTCATTCAAGGAAGCCTCGACGAACCCCTATGAACTCCGGCATTCGTTTTTTGCTTTGTATTGTTATATGCAATGCTTCGCGTGTGCGTTTCGTTTATCGCATTCTTATACTTCATGCTTCAGAAGCAGACGAACATAAGCACTTGGACGCCGAGATGCAGGGAAGTATGCGCCTGTTCCGTGCCCAGCGCAACTTCTACATCTCCGGCTTCGCCCTATTCTTGTCGCTCGTCATTCGGAGACTCGTGATCCTGATCTCGTCACAGGCGGCTCTGCTCGCTCAATCCGAGGCTTCCATGAGGCAGGCCCAAAGCGCTACCACGGCCGCCAGGTCTTTGCTGGCACAGAAAGGGGAACAAGCGCAGAATGACAGCAACGAAGCTCATTCCAAGGATAAAGAGGTATTGCATTATGAATTTAATTTTTTCATTATTAAGTACCTACCAGATTCCTCATGATTCATTCTTTTATCTACATAAAATCTCTCTGGCAAATGAAATTGGCCATTAACAAAACAAAATGTTATAGAGAAAGAACGCTGTTTACTTTCCTTACAATACTTAAATGGAAGGACGAGTTCCTTCGAGGCTTTTCTTTGAGACTTGATTTTGTTTCTGAAAAGATTTATTAAAGATATCTCTTCGTTTCATTAGAAATGAGAGTCGAATGACTCAAAAGAGTCAAAATGAAACCCCTTGAGAACTAGACAAAGACATTTCACCTATTTATTTCTTAAGCTTGCACAACTTAAACTTCGTTTTCAAATCTGCACCTCTAATCTGATTTCTCATCAGATTTTGGAATTGAAAGAGCACGTCAAGGAATTGCAAGATAAACTAAACCACGAGATTAAAGATAAGACGGCAGTCAAGGAGCAGGCGGAGAATTTAAACAAAGAATACGACCGTCTGGCCGAGGAACACAGCAAGTTGCAGAAGCAAGTTCTCGCATCCGGGGATGGCGCAAAGAAGGATGACTAATCCACTCGTTTGTATCCCTTTATTAATCATATTTACAAACTTGTATGTACTAAACGCAATGCAAATTCTATTGAGAACAGCATAAACCCTGCCTTGGAACACTTGTTTTCTCACTTAAAACTTAGTTTCTTTATTAATGTTATTGTTGTGGGAATAAAAATCGTTGTTTTTTTTTTTTTTGTTTTGTAGTAACTGTAATTATTATTATATCATTAGTGGCATTGACTGATGAGGTTTCTCTAATATTATTATTATTAGATTGTTAAGAGGCGAGCTCATTTTTTTTAAATAAATCTATTATTCATAGATTGGTCGTTTTAATTGGACAGCGAAACGTTGTCAGATTCACTCAACCATAGTCCTTCAATGTAAACATAAAATTGTTACTTAATTCTTTTTTATTTCCAAATTAACATTGACAATATTTCACGAGTCTTCTTTTACATTTGTAAATATACATATACAGTAATAATGATCAACCAAAAAATTCAAAAAATAGTTATATCTTGACTATCTTGTTACACGTTATCAATAAATTAATATTTGAAGTAAAATTGGGCTTACTCGCATTACATTAGAATTAGCTAGTTTTAACCTACTATAAGCGTGCCTTCGTCGGGAAACACGTACTCTGGAACTTCTAAGTTAAGAGGAGCCGGGCCCTTGCGGATGCGTCCGGAGGCGTCGTAATGCGAACCGTGACACGGGCAGTAATACCCGCCGAAGTCGCCGGCGTTCGCGATCGGGACGCAGCCGAGGTGTGTGCACACTCCCAGCACAACCAGCCACTCGGGGCGTTGTGTACGCTCGTGGTCGTGTTGTGGGTCTCGCAGGGTGCCAACGGCCACTGATTTTTCCGCATCGATTTCTTCGGCCGTTCTATGTCTTATAAACAAGGGTTTACCTGAAATGATACCAAGCAAAATGAAATAGTTCGGGGAAAAAACCTGAAATTACTAGAATTATCCGGCTATAACATAAAAAAGGACATACTTCTGTTAATATTGAATAAAAATAATATTGAAAAAAAAAAGTACCGGCAAGCACCGCGGAGGTTCGGGAATTCATGTAAATTCCGTGTCACATTTCGTGGCTTCGATGTAAGAATTTGGAATCGAGCCAGCGTCGTAAGTTGTGACCCCCCCCCCCCCCCAGACGACGCGAACTTAGCGTAGTGTGGTATTGTACAAACTCTTTGTTTACTTCTCTTATTAATTGCTTGCGTCTCTGAAATTGAATAATGGGTGCCTTCATATCAAGCAAATTGAAATAGTTTGGGGAAAAAACCTGAAATTACTAGAATTATCCGGCTATAATATAAAAAAGGACATACTTCTGTTAATATTGAATAAAAATAATATTGAAAAAAAAAGTACCGGCAAGCACCGCGGAGGTTCGGGAATTCATGTAAATTCCGTGTCACATTTCGTGGCTTCGATGTAAGAATTTGGAATCGAGCCAGCGTCGTAAGTTGTGACCCCCCCCCCAGACGACGCGAACTTAGCGTAGTGTGGTATTGTACAAACTCTCTGTTTACTTCTCTTATTAATTGCTTGCGTCTCTGAAATTGAATAATGGGTGCCTTCATACCAAGCAAATTGAAATAGTTTGGGGAAAAAACCTGAAATTACTAGAATTATCCGGCTATAATATAATAAAGGACATACTTCCGTTAATATTGAATAAAAATAATATTGAAAAAAAAAAGTACCGGCAAGCACCGCGGAGGTTCGGGAATTCATGTAAATTCCGTGTCACATTTCGTGGCTTCGATGTAAGAATTTGGAATCGAGCCAGCGTCGTAAGTTGTGACACCCCCCCCCCCAGACGACGCGAACTTAGCGTAGTGTGGTATTGTACAAACTCTCTGTTTACTTCTCTTATTAATTGCTTGCGTCTCTGAAATTGAATAATGGGTGCCTTCATACCAAGCAAATTGAAATAGTTTGGGGAAAAAACCTGAAATTACTAGAATTATCCGGCTATAATATAATAAAGGACATACTTCCGTTAATATTGAATAAAAATAATATTGAAAAAAAAAAGTACCGGCAAGCACCGCGGAGGTTCGGGAATTCATGTAAATTCCGTGTCACATTTCGTGGCTTCGATGTAAGAATTTGGAATCGAGCCAGCGTCGTAAGTTGTGACCCCCCCCCCCCAGACGACGCGAACTTAGCGTAGTGTGGTATTGTACAAACTCTCTGTTTACTTCTCTTATTAATTGCTTGCGTCTCTGAAATTGAATAATGGGTGCCTTCATACCAAGCAAATTGAAATAGTTTGGGGAAAAAACCTGAAATTACTAGAATTATCCGGCTATAATATAAAAAAGGACATACTTCTGTTAATATTGAATAAAAATAATATTGAAAAAAAAAAGTACCGGCAAGCACCGCGGAGGTTCGGGAATTCATGTAAATTCCGTGTCACATTTCGTGGCTTCGATGTAAGAATTTGGAATCGAGCCAGCGTCGTAAGTTGTGACCCCCCCCCCCCCCCCCAGACGACGCGAACTTAGCGTAGTGTGGTATTGCACAAACTCTCCGTTTACTTCTCTTATTAATTGCTTGCGTCTCTAAATTGAATAATGGGTGCCTTCAGTGCCTTGTGATACTGTACAGTCGTGTACAGAATTTGTACTGTGTAAACTTGTATGTGCATTCATGAAGTCAAAAAATTGTCGTACAAGTTGTTTTGTTACACATACGGTTTCTGAAAATAATAATATCATTGAACACAACAATGGAAAAGCCAACTGCCGCTCAAAAGCAAGGATATTTAAATTGTAGCCGTATAACACCTTTTTGAACACAACTGTACCTGCATGCTTCAGGCCCGAACTGGGCATAATTCCAGGTAAGTCTTTCGCCAACAGCAACGAGTTTCCCCCAGCGTTCGCAATTCACGCAAGGTGAACTAAAGCTGCGTTCGTTTATTCAACTCCGATCACTCTATTTACTCCTTTCGCACTTTTGTCTCACTCTTACTTGTATTAAAACTTATTCGCTCTCACTCTTTAGAGTGCGAAAAGTGTAAATAGAGTGAACGGAGTTGAATAAACGAACGCAGCTTTAAGTTTTATACCGATAGGTATCAGATTAGAGTAGGCGGTGTAAAGAAAATGTATGTCTGCGATTAAACAAAAAGTCAATAAATTTGACTTGACTGCCTTCGGATCACCGTGCGACTTAACAACTCAAAAGTGCGTTCACTTTAGTATGCTAAATCGCAAATGGAAAGACGAACGCCATCTCTTGACTGGTGTATAGAACTACGCTCACCTCAGTTGCAACGTGTTTCTTCCAAAACGCAATTCATTTTTTGGAAAAGTAAACAAAAGCAACGTTGTAACAACTGAAAAACGGGTGCGAATCGACGCCCAAACGACCGTACATAAATGAGCGCCATCTTTCGGGTTAAAAGAGGAAACTCGAAGGATTTCTTTTTCAAGGTACGTTTAGTGTTTTTTTAATTATTAAAAAAAATAAACGGAAATAACTTTAGTAATCATTAAGAGACGAGTTCGAGACAGATCCTGAATGGAACAGAAGTGAACGCCATCTCTCGGTTCAAAAAGAAAAATTCAGTGGGCACAGCGTTTCGAGGGATTCCTTTCAAAACATGTTCTTTAGAAAATAAACAGACACGACTTTACAACCAGATGTAAAAACGAGCGTGAGTCAAACTTGAGACGAAGGATTGCGAGCGCCATCTCACCGCTTAAAGTAAGCATTACGTTTCAGAGGATTTTTTCGAAACGTAATTAAATTTTTGAAAAATAAACAAATTACTTTGCAATCAGATTTAAAAACAAGTGTGAGTCAAACGTTGAAACGAACGGAAACGAGCGCCATCTCTCGGATTGAAATAAGCATCACATTTTAGGTGATTTTTTCGAAATTAAATTGTTGGAAAATAAACCAGAACGACCTTGTAACCAGATGTAAAAACAAGTGCGAGTCAAATGTTGAAACGAACGGAAGCGAGCGCCATCTCTCGGCTTAAAGTAAGCATTATGTTTTAGAGGATTTTTTCGAAACATAATTAAATTTTTGAAAAATAAACAGAAATTATTTTGTAACCAGATTTAAAAACAAGTGTGAGTGAAACGTTGAAACGAACGGAAACGAGCGCCATCTCTCGGATTGAAATAAGCATCACATTTTAGGTGATTTTTTCGAAATTAAATTGTTGAAAAATAAACAGGAACGACTTTGTAACCACAGATGTAAAAACAAGTGCGAGTCAAATGTTGAAACGAACGGAAGCGAGCGCCATCTCTCGGCTTAAAGTAAGCATTACGTTTCAGAGGATTTTTTCGAAACGTAATTAAATTTTTGAAAAATAAACAGAAATTATTTTGTAACCAGATTTAAAAACAAGTGCGAATGAAACGAACGTTGAAGCGAGCGCCATCTCTCGGATTGAAGTAAGCATCATATTTTAGGGGATTTTTCGAAACGAAATTAAATTGTTGAAAAACAAATAGGAACGACCTTGTAACCAGATGTAAAAACAAGTACGAGTCAAACGTTGAAACGAACGGTTGAGAGCGCCATCTCTCGGATTAAAGTAACCATCACGTTTCAGAGGATTTCTTTCGAAACGCAGTAAAATTTTTGAAAAATAAACCGAAGCGATCTTGTAACCAGACGTAAAAACAAGTGCGACTCAAACGTTGAAACAAACGGAAGTGAGCGCCATCTCTCGGCTTAAAATAAGTATTACGTTTCAGAGGATTTTTTCGAAACGTAATTAAATTTTTGAAAAATCAACAGAAATTACTTTGTAACCAGATGTAAAAACAAGTGCGATTCAAACGTTAAAACGAACGGAAGCAAGCGCCATCTCTCGGCTTACAGTAAGCATCACGTTTCAGAGGATTTCTTTCGAAACGCAGTTGAATTTTTTAAAAATAAACAGAAATGACAACTATTAAAAACCAGGTGTCACTCAAACGCTAAAACGAATACAGTTACTAAATAAATACAGTATCGCAATCCGTATGCTTAATGTGTAAGATAAAGAAACCACGTTCTTGCACTAAAATGGCTGACTTTCCACTTACGTCAACTTTAGTGACCACTTTAGTCAATTCAGTGACCACTTTGGTCAACTTCAGTAACCACTTTGGTCAACTTCAGTGATCACTTTGGTCAACTTCAGTGACCACTTTGGCCAACTCCGGTGACTACTTTAGTCAACTTTAGCGACCATTTTCGTTCATATGCTTAATGTGTAAGATAAAGAAAACGTTTTTGCACTAAAATGACCGTCTTTTCTAGTTATTTTCTTTCCGGCAAGCTTAAATGATCAACATTTCTAGTGATTTTTTTTTCCGGCAAGTTTAAATTGCCGACTTTTCTAGTGATTTTCTTTCTGGTAAGTTTAATCAAATTTAACGCCTGTCAAATAAAAGTTTAAAATGTTAGATGTTTAAATTTGCCGTCAATATTTTGCACTAAAATGGCGGCTAATTGCGGTAGCGGTACTGTAATTATTTAGTGACGGTAGAAACGAATGCCGAAAATAAATTCCGCCGACAAGAAAGCGTTTATCAAAAGAACCACCGAAAAATCAACCTAACCTAAAATATATTTACTCTGACAAACAACAATACTACCAACTGAAATGTTCGATTTTCATAGATAGTTCGAATTTGAAACAATCGTGAACAGAGTATTATTTATATCTTTGTAATATGTGATCCATCCTCAGAAGGCCATGCAATAATTAAAAATCAGGTTTTGGCTAGACTCATGCAGGATTAAATTACTTAAATTTAATCATGCGTTAAAAGTAAACGTTGCTATGGTTACATGTGCTGAAGGCATAGGAATGATTATTCTTTAACCAATGATTAAATTTAATTGGCTTTTATGAAACCTAGCAGAAGGCAAATAAATGTAAACGTTAAAACCTCAATTTTCTGAATCTAGCTAAGACATGATTTGTAATTACTGCATGGCCTTCTGAGGATGACTTTAAATAAATGTTAATGCCATCAATTAGCTCACCAAAGAAAAAAAAAACAAATTTAATTTGACAATTAATTAAAACATGAACACGTTCAGAAACTCTCTTTGAGTGCAAGTAGTGTATGCAATAGTATCTTTTTCATTTGATCCTTTTGCATTTTGTTCACTGCTTTAAAAAAATCAAGTGTATACCTTGTGTTCAGTTTTTCGAGTAAAAGGCACATCTGATTTACTTTTTTCTTATAATTCTGAGGTGTTTCATTTTAAGATCGCAGCGCTACCTTGGATAAATCTGAACCTGTGTAAGCGATGCGGAATTTTTGTAATGCACGTGATTAAGTGCGTACCAATACAAATACCCAAGTTAATTTAATGTAAATATCACATATAACACAATCCTGATACATCATACACTCAGGATCGGCGCCAAAACACGAAATGTTATGTAGCTTACAAGGGTTTGTTTAGTTCACACAAGGTGGCGAACGCTTAGCTGCAAACTCCTATTATACAAGAGGGAGTGCTATGTGATCCAAAAGTGAGTCCAGTTTCTGAACGTACCCCAACGTGTACTACCAAATATTTCATCAAAATCAGAGCCCGCTGCCCCAAATAAGTGATCAAGCGATCCAATTTAAAGTCATCCTCAGAAGGCCATCGAGGCTCTAGTCTCGGGAAATGAAACGTAAATGTCAAAATCTCAAATTTTCTGAATCTAGCTAAGACGTGACTTTTAATTATTGCATGGCCCTCTCAGGATGACTAAATAAAAAAAAACAAAAACCTCTTAAACTCTTACCTCTCCATTTAAAGGTAACAGATTTTCCTTCTGGAATATCGCCGAGCTTGATCTCGATCTTGGCCAAGGCGAGTACATCGGCCGAGGCGCTCATGCTCGAAATGAACTGAGTAACGACGGCCTTGGATGAGTAGGTCGCAGCGACGGCAGCTGCCCCGACCACCAGGTAAGTGATGTTCTTGCGGGCTTCTTCGCTCTCTGAGCTTTTAACATCCGGCGACTGGACTTGGCTCTTTCTGTACGCGGTCCAATCGGGGACACTGATGTCGGTATGTGCGAATCTCACCTGCGTGGTCGTCGGAGTCGTTAGGCCAGATTTGATGCTGACGTTGCCCAGGGGCAAAGACTGGCTCAATGAATAACTGGTGAGCAGTTGCACAGGTGTTTTGGTGACGTCCCTCTTGGTAACTATCGCCGCTGGGGATGTTGGCTTCAAGCTTGTGCTTACGACCTGGCTGGTCGCTTTAATAAACGACGAGATGTTGCCCGGTTTAATCATTTTACGGAGAATTTTGCAAGTCGAACTAAAATATTATGCAACCAGGTAGCTGCGCACCATTGATGTTAGTTGTGAAGTTAGCTTCAGGCAACTGCAGCGCCTTAACTTCATGCTAGTTCCTAACCTGTCACCTGTCATTTGTTGCTTAACGTGGCGGCGGTACTTTAGCTTATTTCGAAATTGCCGATAAGCATCGATAAGGTAAAAGCGCAACCAAAAAACATGACCCAGGACACTGAAACAACGACGATAAAAGCGTTCGTGGGCCTCGGTTTAAGCGAGCAGAAGGCGAAGGAGACGTTAAAAAACGCGAACGTGACCAAGACTTTAAATTTCATCCTGAACGAGGTAGGCCATGCAATCATCTTCACGATTGCACAACTGTCAATCATTTTTGCAACTCGACAGATTCGAGGCGTCGTCTTACCCGAGGGTGCAGGCACCCTACTGTATCACTTGGCGACGAAAGCCAAGCCACAGATCAGCGAACACGTCCCCCTCATCGTCAAATACGTAGCCACGAATAAACTCAACTCGACGCTGCGAGTGGACAAGGCGATTGAATATGTGCTGTCGCACGTTAATAAGGTGGACACGAACGAGCTGGAGAAGTTTTGCGGTGTGGGAATCGTCGTTAGCCCCGAAGAAATCGAGAAGTCCGTCGAGAAGCAAATCGGGGCGATCAGAGTCGAGTTGGTAGAGAAGCGGTACAGGTATAATATGGGCTTGCTGATGCAGAAGGTGCGCAGTGAACTGCCGTGGGCCGACGGGAAGGACGTTAAGAATGAAATTGACGTGCAAGTAATTGTTTCAAACATTTCTTGTTCATAAAAATTGAGAGCCAGCTTCAAATAGTACGTTGAGAGCCGTGTTGTCAGACGATCAAAATTTAAGTCACCGGATTAGCTGACCAAGGAGTCAGCAGTTTAATTTTTTGTTTTCTTTGTGATTTATTTCAATTTTTAATTTTAACATTATTAGCTTAAAAAATTATGCTAAATATTATTTAGGTATTGTCCGTTTACTTGACATCTGCATCTGCATTGTCAAACGTCAAACTGATAGTATGTTGACAGTTGGCATCACTGTACACGTGTGACACTTGGGCTGTGTTCATAAAAGACACTCGAGTTACTCTTGGCTAATAGTTGACTAATATTGCAGTCTCCTCAAGTGTTAAGTGATCGTTTGCTGGTGCTCCCCTCAAAACACTCATTTTCCACTTGATATAAAAGTGTTTAAATTTAATCTGCACTACCAAATATGAAATAGTGAATATATATTTATGAAACTGCTACAAATATATTTAAAAAAAGTCCGGAAAATATATAAAAGAACATTAATTTATTCCGAGTGAGGTGCGGTATAAAGTGCAAAATACTCGTACGTCCAGACAAGACAAGTTTTTCTCCCTTTCTCTCATGCGCGAAATTATGCCAAACGTCTCAATTACCGGCCTAGTAAAACCAAATGCCAAATTAAATAACGTGGTTGAAAATCTAGTCAGATTAACAAAGGATTTTGATAAATCTGATCTTATATACTTGGCAGCAGGTTCAAATGACATTTACAAATGCTATGATAGTGATACTATCAGTGCACTATTAAAAGAATTATTATGTTATAAATAAAACAAACCACACTAATATCGTAATATCTACTTTACCTTTTACATGCAACAGCAAGACACTTAATAATATGATTGAACATGTAAATTATGGCATTTATAATCTGGCTTCCAAATTTGACCATGTGAAAGTCTTCTGTGTTAACACCGTGATCACAGTTGATGATTATGCTTTTGATGGTATTCATCTGAATTTACGAGCAAAGCGTGGGATTTGTCGTCTACTGTACAACTTTACTGCCCTAGAAAACTTCCCTTTAAGTCGTAGGACATCCGAAATAGTTGAAAATCTGGAAGTAAATTCTCAATTTGGATTAGTCGATAACAATCATTTTTTAACAATTGGAAAAACATTGGAAAGCTCAATGTAATTAACATATTACACCAAAATATCCAGTGTCTGGGGAATAAAGTAGAAGAAATGGAGGTTTTTCTAAATGATTGTAACTTCGACATTTTATGTCTTTGTGAGCATTTTGAAGCATCTCAAAAGATCTGTAAATTCCGATGTATTGAGAATGTATTATTTTTCAAATTTTCATTCGTTGATTTCATATGCCACAATAGTGTGGGGATCAAGTAGCGAACTTGAGCGCGTTTTAATATTACAAAAGAGAGCGCTACGTTTCATGGAAGAAGTAAACTCTTGAACAAGTTGTCGAGATATTTTCAGAAAATGGAAAATAATGACAGTAACAGGAATTTTCATTTTTCAGTTGCTAAATTATGCGAAAGAAAATGCACCTCGGTGGAATACACTAAATTCATACCATAGTTATAATACTCGAAATGGCTTTTCACTGGAAATCCCTCGCCACAAATTGTCATTTTATAAAAGATCACCTAAGTACAGTTATTAGCTATAATAAAATTCCACAAAATTTTAAGGTCTTGAATGATAAGACATTTAGAACGAAACTAACTAATTTATTAATTCAGAAGTGTTATTACACTTTCAGTGAGTTCTTGGATGACAATTCGTTTCCTGAGTAACTTTCATTCTGTGATATTTTGTTCTTTACACCTAACTAATAATGTTCTAATGTTCAATGTTGAGTAACTTGCATTTCTGTGATATTTTGTCCCTATACCTAACTAATAATGTGCAATTTCAATGTTTAATGTTCAAATCTGACAAATTTTTATGCAAATTTTTCTTTTTATTTAATGTGTTATACTATTACGCCATTTAAATGTATTTTGACGTGTCCAATATCATGTTACATGGATATAAATGTTACTGGATATAAATAAATATTATTATTATTATTATTATTATTATAAATGAATTTATGTATTTTGTTTCAAAATCTATAAATCATAAAAAACTAAATCAGCTGTGGTTTCCATAGCAACAAACACACTTTCTACACCCTACTTAAAAGTGTGCCCGTAGTCATGGTAATAATGTAAACACAAGACTTCTTGAAACAGATAAGCGAGACGCAAAATAAGCAAATAATCATGATTAAGAGAGATACGATTACACGCCAAGGTGCACTCGAAGGTATATTTTATGAACGCAACCTTGCTGTTTTTAAACAGTATGTTGGCAGTTGGCATAACTGTACACGTGACACTTGCTGTTTTTAAACAGTATTTTTTAATTCATTCATAATAATTTAATATATTTTAGACAGGCGTTGTTCATTTTGAGAATAAACAAATACATATATTCTAACGTTAATTAGACGCCATACACCATACTATACCTAATTTGACTTATCCACTGACGTGTTATTAACTGAATGTACAGTTGCGAGCGATAAATTTTGGTCATCATTGATTGTCAAAGGTTGGTACCTGACCTGCATTTTATCAAAAATAAGCAGGCTGATGTCTTAATTTTGAATGCTGGGAATGATCTGTCAAAAATTTAATTTATTTTCGACACTTTTTCGGTAAAAGATGGGATATTTATCTGACGTTCTGATTGACAGTAGCGACCAAAATATTTTATGCTCACGACTGTACAAGTACACTCAAAATCATGAATTTTTTTTTTTCAAATTTTGACACCTGACACTGGAGTAAGGACAAAATAACTATTCGCCGAATATCCTTTAACATTCCTCCATATCTACGTCACGTTTTCCAAGAATAGTGTTTAATTGACGATTGTAATATCGGGCCTAAATAAATTAATTTTAGTGACTTTCTATATTTAGAGTTTAGACGTTCTTGGTGAAGAAAGTCTATTGGCAACACTGAGTAGTTAGCAAGTGACTTTTAAATTTCGAGTTTTGTAGTTCCTATACTCAGTTTATCCGACGATTGTCCAGGCCTAAGAGTGCAGATGTCAAGTTAAAGGACAATACAAATTTTAATTTACTGCGCAATTCAGTAGATTAATAACAAATTTTTTTAAAAAATTGAAAGAATGGTGACAAAACAAAGAAAACAAAATGCATAATAAAAATTCGAAAATAATCAAATGAAAAAATAAAATAAAAACAAAAGACAATCGATTTTACATAACAATTTAATAGTTCAATGCCCGGTTGCATCAACTTTTTAAGTGGAGCTTAAATTCTAGTGGTATTCAGACTATGACATTATTTATAGATTTAACAAATTTAAATTTAACAGTATTAGAAGTACATAAAACCTCATTGCGCAGGACTAATCCGTCATCGTTTACCGAAGTAAAATCCGTTGGCGTCAGTGAGTACTGACACAATTTTGAATATCGCGCGTGCGCATAACGCTCAAGAATACTTCTACATAATATCTGTCTCTTTCTTTGGAACACGTGTATGGAGCCCACGGTGTACGAAGCCAACGCGCTATCCACGTGGTCTATACAGCGTACATATACAACTATATGCGTACTTTCGAAATATGTAAAAATATACTGGGTGTTCCATTTAAAGAAATATAACTTTGGTATGGCTCTCAGTAACAGAACACTCTGTATACTCAAAAATAATTTTATGAAGTAGAGCTGACTGAGTTACATCTTAGATCGTTTGAATTTTTTTTCTATCTTATATACTATAGACGGTAGAGAAGACCGCGGCACTCGGTGGACACCCTGTATAATCAAAGGTGTTGACTTTTGATTTTTTATAACTTGTTTTGACGCCACTCTTAAGCCCCTGTCACATCATTAGTCAGTTTAATCAAACTGGACTGACAAACTAAACTAATGACATCACATGACGTCATGAAAGCTGTTTGAGCAAATTTTCTAAATTTTAGGGGCGACTCTATATCCATCAGTTTGATCAAACTTGCTTTATGATTGGTAGATTTAAACGCACAGGAAGAGACGCGAAACGGAAGTCTAACATCTAACCTAACCTATAAGGTCAACACTGCCACTGCTTTTTTTCTATCCATTTTTACGTAACTTTTTTAAAATGACGATTTCCAAAAAAAATTTAACCTCAAAGTTTGGTCAAGTTTCTAGTGCTATAGTGTGACAGCGCAGTTTGACGAAATAACGAATTTGATAAGTCAGTTTGTCAGTCCAGTTTGATCAAACTGACTAATGATGTGACAGGGGCTTTAGAAATCAAATTTTCACCAAAAACCATTTTCACAATAATACTGATTCAAAATAATACTGTTTTTGTACTACTCATGTATGCAACTAAATTTTGACAATGAATGTCATGTAGACTCACGGTCCGTAGACTTAGATTATGACCTAGATTTTAAGGTTGCTCCGAATTAGGCAATGTTGCAATATTTTCTTTTTCGCCTAGCATAGGTATGTGAAAGTAACTCATATTAACTGCTAAAGTATATTGTGTTACAAGGGCAGAAAGTGAGCATTACTAGCCCTTACCTTTGAGCTGCCCTCGCTTCGCTTCGCTCGCTCGCTTGTGCAGCTCATAGCCGCGGGCTGCTAATGCTCACTTTCTGCCCTTGTAACACAATATACTATTTCATCACGAGGTGTATTCAAGGCCAAATTTACATAAAGTTGAGAATTAACAACACCGCTTAATCAATCTGGTTCAAAATTTGACGTATGTTAAAATGGTGATGTTAGGAAAATATGGTGTCTCCACTCCCAATATTTTACACGCAAAATCATTCAACCTGTAGCAACAGAAGTTCATGGTCTAGTTCGAAGACTCTCCGCTAGATGGAGAACTAAAGAATAGAGGCTTACACACGTTTTGTCCTTTTTTTGGCTTAATTTTATTTGACACATATGGACTTCTATGATATGGACATTTGGCGACTTTGACGTTTATAAGTTACAAGTCAAGTTGACGATAATTTCCGGTGAAATCTCGACTAATTTTTAGAATGAATTTAAAGTTATTAAGAAATAAGCAATTCTTTATTATAATTGGATTCAGGCACGTACATTGAATTTAGGAGGTGGAAAAATGTAAAAGCATAATCTAATTTAAGTTTGCTAGTTTTGCAAATTGTTTCGATTTGTTCTGATCATTCCTATTTTTGCTTTCTCTTTAGCAGATTATTGTCAAATGGAGAACAACAAATTGATGTAAGACATCCTTAAGTCAGTTCTGCTGCATGTTCAGGACAACCTAACAAGTATCTGAATTTATGATTATTTAATGTATTAGTATTATTTACAAGAATTATGAACAAGATAAAACAACAACACTTTACGACACTTGATTACGCACAATTACGTCCAAGAATAAATTTGATTTGAAGTTTCTTTTGACGTTTGTTACAGTAGGTATTACAGGTTTCTGTAGCAGTGTCAGTGTCATCTACCGGCAAATCATTGAATCAGACCGTGAGATTGCGCTTCGTTTTAGTTTAAATAAAACAAATGAACAGAGTGCAAACACCAGAGTTTCATAACAACACCGTTAAAATGTAGTGATGTAATTTAGCCGGCTAATTTTTTTTTTAACCGGCCGCGGTTTTTTAGCCGGACAAAAAAACGGTCAAAAATGGTAAAATATATTTTTTTTGTTTTTTAATGTGATTTTCGTATTGCAATATTTATTCTGATCATTTTAATACCAAATACTTAGGTCTTTGTTCAAGTTTTAATAAAAATAAGTAAGATAATGTCTTTTTTTTTTAATTTAAATATTTTAAAAATTTTGTTGCAAGTATTTGGGCCTTCGTCAGCAGAAAGTAATGAAAATCAGCAGTCAGGATGCCAAAGTAGCCTTCCGACAGTAGAATCACAACATCAGGACCGTATGCGTCTAATGTGACCCAAAACCCAAAACATAAATTAACGGTAACAAGCGGGAATTTCAAATTTTTTTTAGCCGGCTAAATAATAAATAAATAAAATAATTTACATTTTTTACTTCGGTAAAAAAAACCACCTGACATCACTATTAAAATGACATCAAGTTAATAGCGTTTTCGATTGACCGCACTAATGCGCACTCAGAGTATCTTCATCTCGTGTTATTACATGAGCTTAAAAGATAATAATAATAATAAGTTTATTAAGCCCATGGTACACTTACAAAATGTAAATTGGCATCGTTAGTACAGTAGTGAGATAGCTACAAGTACACCATCTGAGGTGGTTGTCAGATATTACAAGTCATTAGAATTAGTATTAGAATACACCTGTTTAACATACATATACATACATACAAGTTCAAAATAGGTAGTATTACATAAACATATATAACTATAATTACCTTAAGAGGAAAAATTCATCAATTGAATAAACAGAACGTTCTACCAGAAATTTTTTAAAATGTTTCTTGAATAACTGGATTGAATTGAGATCCTTAATACTGACGGGTAACATATTATACAATTTCAAACCCAGAACATTAGTGCTAAGCTTACTTACATTCAATCTGTAGGAGGGTGCATGAAAGCTTGAACTTATTCGTGTATTATGGTGATGGATTGTGTTATTTAAAATGTATTTGACTTTATCTTGATGGATGTGGCTGCACAAGTTGTAAATGAAAAGACATGTAAGCGTTAAAATATTAGAATTTTTTAAAACATTTCTGCAAGATTCAGTTTTGTTAATACCGAATATACATCCAAGTATCTTTTTTTGGCAAATAAAAACATTCTTAGAAGAACTACTTCCCCCCACAGACAGATGGCATAATTTAACCTGCTTTGCACATGTGCATACACTGAGAAAAGAAAATTCATTGAATTAACCAAAAAAGGCAAATTCAACAAAATAATTTTAGTTAAATACAGTCAATTACAATTTTTACTTAAATGAAACAGTTCAAAATTGTTAAAAAAATAGAGCTTCGTTCAAAAGATTTCAGGTATTAAACCAAGAAAACCACTTATTTTAATACAACGCAAATATTCGTCAGTATTAATCATAATTAAATTTTAAAATGACAATAAAACCATCTTAACCAACTGAAATATTCAAATTACCTCTTATTTTATTACAGTCAACAATGTCTAATGATTAATTAGACTGTTTACGAATTTCCTTTTGAATAACAGGAGATTCTTATTTTAACAAAGCTGTATTGATTAATTTCAATATAAAAATTAGTTGAATTTCAATGCAATGAATGTGTCATTGTTAATCTAACTATAAAGAAATAACAAATATTTTTATTTAAATTGAAAGGATGTTTTGATTTGATTAAAACGAATATTTATTCCAGCAACAATTCTGTAGTCAACCATATCATTGTTGTTAAATTAATGCATTTTCTTTTCTCAGTGTAGTAAAGGTTGGTTAGTTGAGCCGTTGTGAGAACTGTTCTTAGACATTTGAAAAGATAAAAAACTGAATTTAGTTTGACCATTTACATTTAAATTTGTGATATTAATTGGTTTTTTTTCTATTATGAAACATAATACTATGTGTTTTATTTATAAATTCAATAGCAAATCATTGGTCGTACACCAATTTGATACTGTTTGAAGTAGCGTGCAACTGTTGTTGGTTAAAGTATCCTGAGATTTATCTGAGACAATTAATGATATGTCATCTGCATAGATAGTTAGATTAGTATCAAATTTTAATGTGTTAGAGGTGTGAATTATGTCGTTGATATACATTATAAAAAGAATTGGGCCCAATACAGACCCTTGTGGAACCCCTGAAAGATGAAAATACACTGAATGCAACCGGTGCATGTGAATCGAGAACGCTATGAATTTCTCTAATTTAAAATGATAGCCAACTTACTGGCTTAAAATCACGGCCTACTGCGATAACAAATAGACAAGGAATATATAACAATTAACATCCATTACAGCAAAACTCCCTATAACTCCCTATCATTAATGATCTTGTAATAATGGAGGACGGCATTAGATCAGATTGATTTTAAATTATTATTAAACAAACAACGGTAGCGAATGCCAATGAACATAAAAGTCAAAATAAGGCAAACAGACAGTGTTACCAACTCTATACGTATTCAGATGAGAGCTTGGCCTTATCCAAATAGAGTTAAATTTTTGTGGTCCAGGAGTAAAAATACAGTGAGCCTCTAAAGTATGGAAGAAAATTCGTAATTTCTTTATTTTTAACATTTCGAAGAAACACTCTGACGGGTAAATTTTGTTTTTAAAAAGCACACATTTTCAAGTGAAAATCAGTCATTTGTTTTCGAGTAATGACGTCATCGACATTTTTTTTTTAAATGGCAACCCCCAGTTTTTCTTGATTCTGATAGCTCATTGAATTCTGTATCCAACCATATTAAAAATTTATTGTTTTATGGAAAAAATTTTGAGAAAAAAATTATTGAAAATGAAATGAAATAATAATAATAAATTAATTTTCGGTTAAATGACAAACCATGATTACTCGACTTGAAAAGACATTGTTTAAATGACAGGAATGACAAATTTTCTTTTATTGGAGGAATCATTTTGGTTTTGTTGAAAATGTTGCCTATACTTCATTTGTAGGTAGTATAGATGATTCATTCATGGCTCTTAGTGTACAATGCAGTTTTTATTTATACATTAATGTCTTATTTATTGACTCACAGCGTCATAGTTTATCAGCAAATTCATTTGGAACAGTTAAAATAATATTTGTTTAATGGCTTTCAATTTTTAATCTATCTCAAAAGTGTAATAAATCGAATAGTGATATGTAGATATTTTTTATTAGTGATTAATTCTACTGAGTGATTTTTTAAATTTTTGATGAACTCTTGCCATGAAGTCTGGATGGCATGCCTTAGCTTAAGTGTCATTGCACTCCTGTCTTACGGTGAAGCTAAGACATGCTGTCCAAATACCATGGTAAGAGTTGATAAAAAATCACTCGGTATTATGTATTTCCTTAATATTAATGGGGATGTAAAGTGTTGAATTTTCTGTAGGTCTTTGATTTATTGGGACCAAAGACGGAGCTAGATTTAGCACCTCCACCAAAGGCTGAAAAGAAGCCCGCAAAGAACGAGGGAAAAACCAAAGACGAAAGGAAAACGAAACCCGAGAGTATTGCACGTAAGTGACAACGTTTTCCAAACTGATTTTACATTTTCGATAAAAAAACTTCAACGTGCTGCAAAGAGTCAAATACCTAGGTCATAGTCTTTCCATACTTGAATATTACGTGATTGATTTTTGATTTAAATGCAAGTAGTCAATTCAATGTGACCCCCAAGGATCTCGCCTCTTGCCTCGTCACTAAACGTTTTTTTCTTTCTTTTGCAAGAGACTATAGTAGATTATTTACATATTTGTTATCTCATATACCTTAAAGAATTTTCCTTGGAGTAATGGTTCCGTTGTAAAAATAGAACAAATCTCTGTGATCAAATTTTTAGGGCGTACCATGGCCCAAATAATTCACCTTCATATTTGACAAACGACAGCCACTTGAATTTTACCCCCGAGAATCAGAAACAAACGTCCTTTGGAGTCCCTGCGATTCTTAATTGACCTGCTTTGACGTCCAAGACAACAGCTACATATTAAGAATTTTTTTTTACTGAAACAGTTGCATTCCAGTTTCTTCTACATACAATTTATTTATTTAAAAAAAAAATCAAATTAAGAAAGAGTTTTTCTTTATAAAAAAAATTAAATAAAATTGTAGCTATTGAAACCAATGGCCTGACGATTTTGGACGTAATGAAAAAAGTCAACTTCCACTCACCCGGTGATAACTACAAGACGGATGGCTACGTGATAACCGAAAATACACACCGGTTGCTGAAGGAGCACCTCGCACTGACCGGTGGCAAAGTGCGCACACGTTTCCCCCCAGAACCCAACGGGATCTTACACATAGGCCACGCCAAAGCCATAAACATCAATTTCGGCTACGCAGCAGCCCATGGTGGCCTGTGCTACCTGCGCTACGATGACACGAACCCAGAAAAAGAGGAAGAGAAATTTTTCGTTGCGATTAAAGACATGGTCACCTGGCTTGGTACGCTTAACACGTCTACCCTATTTTTTTTTTTATCTGAAAGTTTCGCTTCAGGTTACAAGCCCCATCAAGTGACTCACTCGTCTGATTATTTCGAGCACTTATACCGGTGGGCTGTCGAGTTAATAAAAATGGGGCATGCTTACGTGTGTCACCAGAGCGCTGATGAGATGAAGGGGTTCAACCCCCAGCCGTCCCCGTGGAGAGACCGCCCGGTACACGAGAGCCTGCAGCTGTTTGAGGTTGGCCCTCGACAACCGCTTGGTGAATCAATTATGTATTTTTTTTTTATTAGGATATGAAAAATGGGAAAATAGATGAAGGCGCGGCCACTTTGCGTATGAAAATAACTCTCGAGGAGGGCAAGTTGGATCCGGTCGCTTATCGAGTTCGCTTTACCCCTCACCATCGAACCGGGGCCACCTGGTGTATTTATCCGACTTATGACTACACGCATTGTCTCTGTGATAGCATCGAGAACATCACTCATTCGTTGTGTACCAAAGAATTTCAGTCCAGGTGATTTTAATGCACTTGTCTGACACAGGCCCGCGCCAACCACTTTTGTCGCCCTTGTGCAGTTTAATATTTGGCACCCTTATTTGGCGCCTCAAATTAAATTTACAGGTACTGATACGGCTTGTACTATTTTCTATTAATTAAAAAAATAAAAACATTGACTTTTTTAAACTTTGGGGGGGGAAATGGCCCCATCGTGCACTTATGGACGGCGCGGACCTCGTTCTGACACTATCAGAAACTAAAATACATGAATCTTTTTGTCATTATTGGGCGTACACCCCCGATTTACGATTTTTTTTCTTTTGAGACGATCGAGTTACTATTGGCTGTGCAACGCCCTTAATATCTACTGCCCCGTCCAATGGGAATACGGACGACTTAACGTGAATTACACGGTCGTTTCCAAGCGAAAGATAGCCAAGCTCATTGAAGAAAACATCGTTAATGGTGAGGCCGTGTCACTGACGTAACTAACGGAAAGACTGTAACCACTTGACTTTACAGATTGGGATGACCCAAGGTTATTTACCCTGACGGCCTTGAGAAGGCGGGGGTTTCCCCCCGAGGCCATCAACAATTTCTGTGCGCAATTGGGGGTGACCGGTGCTCAGAGCACGGTTGATCCTTCGATGTTGGAGGCTTACGTCAGAGATTGTTTGAACGTCACAGCTCCGAGGTGCGATTGCGTTTCGTTTTAATTATCACTAGCCCCCCCCGCCTCATTTTCTTTACAGGGTCATGGTGGTGTTGGAGCCGTTGAAGGTGGTAATTCAGAACTACCCCCATGCAGCTGCCTTAAAGCTGAAGGTCCCCGATTTTCCTAACAAACCCGAAGGAGCTACGCACGAGGTGGTCCTTGATGGGGTCATCTACATAGAGCGAAGTGATTTTATGGAGGTGTGCAAATCGCACTTTAAAATTTGCGTTTACTTTTAAATCTTTAAAACAGGTCGGAGACAAGGGCTATCGCAGGTTGACAACAAATCAAAACGTGGGGCTGCGCCACGCCGGGCTCATTTTAGAAGTTACCGAAATCCGCAAGGACGACGCGCAGGAAGTTACCGAGCTCGTTTGTAGATGCACGGAAGTCGAGAGGGCGCAAGTCAAGCCGAAGGCCTTCATACACTGGGTGAGCGATCCAAGAACCGTCGAAGTCCGGATCTACCAGAACTTGTGAGTAAAATATAACAGTTTCTTTTTTGGGCATACGAAAACAAATCGCTCAGATTCAAGCATAAAAACCCTGAAGACCCGAACGAAGTCCCCGGGGGATTCCTAAGCGACTGCAACAAGGACTCGTTGAAGACCTTAAAGGCTTACGCTGATCAATCGTTGTCGTCAGCGAAGGTCTTTGAGAAATTCCAGTTCGAGCGAGTGGGATTTTTCTCAGTCGATCCTGACACCGCCCCCCAAAAGGTTCGAGCTTATTATTTTGTGTCCGGCAGGGCAGTGACCCCCCCGGTTTGTTTCAGATTGTTCTAAATCAAACCGTCTCTTTGAAGGAGGACCCAGGAAAATAACACCGGCCCGCTCGGCTCTGCACTAAAGCAATTTATTTATTTATTATTAGAAACCCATGGGCTTTAAGCCGAAATAAAACCCGGTTCTGAAACAATTAAATATATTATTCATTTCTAACCTTACATACACAGGACGTGAACAATTAGGAAACAATTCATATGCAGCGTGCGTAGCAAACGACACTTAAAAAAATATCATCGTGTGAATAAGTACAGTCCGTCTATGTACAATAAAATCTGAAACGTACAATTAATTTTGCTTTGACTCCGAACGGTCACTTTGTACTAATTTCATTATTATCGAACTTAAATCTGAAACCCGAGGAGAAGCTTTTCAATTTTCTTTTTTTTTTTGTTAATACTTTGATCGATTGCTTCTCACTTTGAATTACAAAGTTTAGAAATATACAGGCTCTGCTTATGATGAAGGCGTATAAGGGTGAATTGGAATTTTATTATTCGGATGAAAATGAATGCATGGAATGTCGTGATGTGTGTGTGTGTGTGTGTGTAAGGGGGTGAGCGAGCACTCGAAATGAAAATTCCAACACACCTCAGCGAATGTACATCTATAATATAGGTTCTGTAGTGCATATTTAACATCTTTACACGACTAAGTTATCTTAACTCTTAAATAATCATTTGTTTTTTTTTTCTTTATGCTTATTGCGGAGAAGCTGACTAGATGGCGTTATGGCCGTTGTGGCAGTGTTCATAAAATTATAACTTCACGTAGAACGCAAGACTCGAGATTGTTAAGTCGGAAATCGCAACGAGCGGCCTCGCTTGAAGGTGTTTTATCGCTTCTGTGAATTTTGTTGATTGTTGAGCTGCTCCGGGCAATATTTACACATACAAAATGCAATGAAGATCGAATTCTCGAAAATTTACGACAAATGTTTGGCGCACGTCTCGCCTCATTTAGTTTTAACTTCGTATAAAACTTGGCGCCCAACAGACCTTTGAGTTCTGCACGATTCTGTTTTTTATTCTTCTGTTTAAATATATTTAAGGGTTTTGGCGCCCAAGATCAGATGTTTCCATTTCATTTAAATGATTAATAAGGCCCGTTGTAAAACGGGGCGTAAATGCTTTTCTCATGGTCGTTCTTTTTTTATTTCTTAAACATTTTTAAAAATCTGAGTAAAATTTGGCGCCCAACGTAAGAACTTCTAATTCATTTAAATATTTTTACAGGGAAAGTCTTCCTTCGTCTGTGTTACTTATTATTCAAGACTTTTACTTTCATTAAGAGCCTTCTCCATGTTTTTATCTCTCTCATTTAATTATGTTTCTTTTAAAAGTTGCGCAAAAGTTGGCGCCCAACTTTAGTTGTTTCTAATTCATTTAAGCATTTTATTTATAAGGCCTTCCTAAATCAATATTATGTAAAATTAATTTGTTTTTTTTTGTTACATTCTAAATGCTTTTCCTGAATCCCCTTGTTGCCCCTTAAAAATTCGGCGAATCATTTTTTATATACTTTTATTAGCAAAACATTTTTTTACTGACAAGAAAAAGATCTCTCGCCAGTAAGTACTCCTTGCGAGAGTCTGTTGTCCATTCATTTTTTTACATTAATAATTGATCACTTGTTTCATCCTTTTCCCCCCCATCATGTAGAGTAAGTATTTCGTCGCTATGTAGAGCCAGGGGGGCGAAACGTCAAACGACGCACTTTTGTAAAGTACTTTTCGGCATCGTAGGGTAAAAAAGACCAAAAAAATCGACGGCGGCGTCCGTTTTGCGATCAAACGCCGGGGGGGAAAGATTTTGTATGGGGGTTTCCAAAAAAATGCAGTTTTCGACATTTCAAAAAATTCGTCGGCCCTTGTATACTGACCGAATCGGACCAAACTCGGAACGTACACGTAATACTGGTAGACGTTTGAATCGGCGGACGCTCGGCCCGGAGTCCGGTCCTGGATCTGAGTTACGACCTGAAAAATGCCCGAAAGTTTTCACACATTTTCCATTTTTCCAAAAATTCGAAGCCAGAATTTTTTTAAACTCTCTCACAGGCAACAGCACCCCTCCGTGTATGTAGCCCACCGGGCCCGGTTCGGCCTTATATCACGGATGGGGAGATATGATTTTTTGAAAATTATCGAATTTGCAAGCATTTTTTGCGGTACCTGGGGTGGGGGGGCGAATCGAATCGTACCGCACGTCATCTATGGCAGAAAATGACGAGGAACGCGATGCCGCCGCGCGCTTGATAATCTGAATCCCGGAAAATTACCGACGGATCTGGCGGAGGACACGTTTCCGCTTAGCCCCGTCCTTCCTCTTGCCGCCCCCGTACGCAACTTCCCCCTCAGCCGCACCATAAGCCGGTGCTGTGCTCCCAATGTATTTTAAATACAGACCGCTCAGGCGGACGCACTTTTGACGACGATTACATTGGTTTCTCCTGTCTTTTGAGGCCCCGTCCGTTCCGGTAGGACGCTCAGGGCCGGCTCCACACGGTTTAGAATTCGGCTCCGGTTGGGTGACGCTCCGGAAAAAAATATTTCTCCGGAACCGGAAAAGATATCGACGCGTTGTTTCAACCCGAGGTCCTCCCACTTCGCGACGACACCTTTCTCGATCCGATCACACCATAAATAACCGAACGGCGAATTTTCTAAATCGAACTTGCACTTAAGTCACTTTTGTTTTACACGATCGAAAAACTTTCCTTTAAGTTTAAGAGATATTTCTCCGGAACCGGAAAAGATATCGACGCGTTGTTTCAACCCGAGGAAAGAGCCATCCTCCCACTTCGCGACGACACCTTTCTCGATCCGATCACACCATAAATAACCGAACGGCGAATTTTCTAAATCGAACGTGCACTTAAGTCACTTTTGTTTTACACGATCGAAAAACTTTCCTTTAAGTTTAAGAGATATTTCTCCGGAACCGGAAAAGATATCGACGCGTTGTTTCAACCCGAGGAAAGAGCCATCCTCCCACTTCGCAACGACACCGTTTTCGATCCGATCACACCATAAATAACCGAACGGCGAATATTCTAAATCGAACGTGCACTTAAGTCACTTTTGTTTTACACGATCGAAAAACTTTCCTTTAAGTTTAAGAGATATTTCTCCGGAACCGGAAAAGATATCGACGCGTTGTTTCAACCCGAGGAAAGAGCCGTCCTCCCACTTCGCGACGACACCTTTCTCGATCCGATCACACCATAAATAACCGAACGGCGAATTTTCTAAATCGAACGTGCACTTAAGTCACTTTTGTTTACACGATCGAAAAACTTTCCTTTAAGTTTAAGAGATATTTCTCCGGAACCGGAAAAGATATCGACGCGTTGTTTCAACCCGAGGAAAGAGCCATCCTCCCATTTCGCGACGACACCTTTCTCGATCCGATCACACCATAAATAACCGAACGGCGAATTTTCTAAATCGAACGTGCACTTAAGTCACTTTTGTTTACTACACGATCGAAAAACTTTCCTTTAAGTTTAAGAGATATTTCTCCGGAACCGGAAAAGATATCGACGCGTTGTTTCAACCCGAGGAAAGAGCCATGCTCCCACTTCGCGACGACACCTTTTTCGATCCGATCACACCGTAAATAACCGAACGGCGAATTTTCTAAATCGAACGTGCACTTAAGTCACTTTTGTTTACTACACGATCGAAAAACTTTCCTTTAAGTTTAAGAGATATTTCTCCGGAACCGGAAAAGATATCGACGCGTTGTTTCAACCCGAGGAAAGAGCCATCCTCCCACTTCGCGACGACACCTTTTTCGATCCGATCACACCATAAATAACCGAACGGCGAATTTTCTAAATCGAACGTGCACTTAAGTCACTTTTGTTTACACGATCGAAAAACTTTCCTTTAAGTTTAAGAGATATTTCTCCGGAACCGGAAAAGATATCGACGCGTTGTTTCAACCCGAGGAAAAAGCCATCCTCCCACTTCGCGACGACACCTTTCTCGATCTGATCACACCATAAATAACCGAACGGCGAATTTTCTAAATCGAACGTGCACTTAAATCACTTTTGTTTACTACACGATCGAAAAACTTTCCTTTAAGTTTAAGAGATAGGTAGGTTGTGCGACCACTCAACACGACGGACAGAAGCCACCGCGAGCCCCCTCCCCCCCCCGATTGTTCTTACTAACAAGAAAAAAATTTCTCGCCCGATTTCTTCATCGCCTTATCTTGAGGTTAAATTTATCTGTCAGTTAGAGTGTGACTTATAGTATGTGTATGCCCCACTGTACGTCACATTCCAACTGTTAGATAAATTAACCTTAGGTTAAATATGGTGAAGAAATCGGTACTCTTCGGAAGTTTCGGTTGTCCATTCATTTATGACATTAATAATTGATCACGTGTTTCCTCCTTCGTTTTCCCCCATCAGATAGGGTAAGAATTTCGTTAACTTCTAAAAGATATGTGAGTTAATACTATCTTAATAAAATATTCACGAAATATTTGGTGTACCCGTTTATTCAGGGGGGTAGTTTTCGAATTCACACTGACTTAACGAAATGAGAGGAATTCATTCATAATTCGAACTGAAGTTATATGAAATAAAAATACCATCTTATTTTGTTACAAAATTTGGTGAATATGCAATGTAACTGGCACGTTTTTTTTTTAAATAATACTTTTAATTATACTTAATAATTAATTGAGTCGTTGTGGTTTTGAATATCCATATACATACATAGTTGCAAGATGAAGCGGAAATATTTGGCGCCCAACGTGGGGCCTCTTTATATCAAGCGGAGCTGCTCTTTTTGATTTCGTTTCATGAATAAAACACCTTCAAGTCGACCGGAAACGTATAAATTAAGTAAGTAATAACGATTTGGATACAATAGGCCTTTCGAAAGCGTTTCGACGCGGATTCATCTCGCTCAAGAAAATTCCGCCTCGAAGCGCTTTTCAATTTGTCACGTTCTAAAGCGTTTTTTTTTTGTTTTGTAAACCTTAAACTATTAGCTTAGCTTAAAACACATAAAAAAGGTTTTACCTAGAAGCTCGATCTGATCCGATGAACGATCCTTCTTCTTCAAGTAATTAATTCTTCGGCGTTTCGACCTAGCAAGGAACGTATTCAGCGAGTCGTCGTCGTCGTTTGTCAATTATTTATTTACAAAAATAAACAAGTTCACGCTCTCCTCTGCGAAACGAAACGAAATTTGTTTTGACTCCTATTATTATTATTATTACTATCAACTTCATTTCCTTTATGTTATCGTGTTGTGGTGATCTAGTTAAGCCATTAGCTTCGCGACCCACGCCGCCAATATGGCTGTAAGGGCCGAAATTATCGACGGTTCCGTGCCGACGTAACCGGTATTACACAGGCTATGCGTACAGGCGCAGTAGGTGACGTGCACGTCGTGGGTTCCGGTTCTTAGGTAGCATTCCTTGTCGTCACGCTCGTCTCTGATGTAGCCACACCCACGAATTACTCTGATTTTACCTTGAACTAAAAAAAAGGAAAACTATTATTATAATCATAGTGGCGCCCAACGTGGGTACGTACGAACTTGAGAAGTAAAACGATTGAGTGAACAATATACAGTATACAGTAGATACACTAAAATAATTTCAGTTCTGTTTTAGCTCGACGAATTGGGGAATGAATTAGTAGACCAGAAGGAAAAAATCTACCAAATTGTTGGCGCCCAACATGGGGCTGTTAACAGCAGTGAATAGAAACCGACACAGCGACATAAATCAATACTCAACCGAAATTCTCTTTGGGAGCGGAGCAAAAAAAAGACATCCTGTGACGATCGTGTTTCCAATTCAGTGAACACGTGCACTGCAGGCAGCGAGTGACCAAGGGAGCACGTGCTCCTTCTGCAGCAGCAAGGACAGTATCGAGCGGTGACGTCACGCAGGAATAGTTCGCGAAACAACTAACAAGTCTCCAGGGTGTAAGGGGGTGACATTCGTTCGTCCCATTTAATTTGCAACGGGCGGTTTATGGGCCGTGAAATCCGCAGATTTCTCCGGTTACGAGGTGAACGCACAGGACGATTAAATCGGGAGGAGTCCCTAGGATTCCCTAGGACCGATTTAATTTTGGATTTATAATAAAATCGTTTTGTTTCCACACACATAGAGATCAAATGTTTCAGTGGCGAACGAAAAAGTAGAAGGCACCAGTAAAAAAAAATTAAGAAAAGTAATAGAAAAACAGAAAATGTTAATAAAAATGGAATACCTTTCTGAACTGTTTTTCGACAGAGGACGGGATTCATGTTCTGCAGGTGTTCCAGGCGGCGCTTTAACGAGCAGTTAACGGTGCCCAGCGTGTAGGGGTCGAAGGGATCTCCGCATCTCGGGTCGTACTCGGAGTTGCACTGGTAGCAGGTAATCGACGTGTCCAGGTTCTGGTTCTGGGTCTTCTGCCATTTGTTCCCCGCATGACCTGCCGGCATAAAATTACGTTCACCTATATTGCCTCCGATCAATATACTCATTGTAGTAAGTTATTTATAGGCGAGGGATTGACTGCTCGAAGACAGTCGACGTCGAGTGTTATTATTAAAGCTCTTGACTCGTTTACCGTGCAGTAGGAAAACAGGAAGTGTCAGGGGGTTGATTGATTGATTCGGGAGAAATGACGTAACGTAAATGGCTTGGGACTTTCTAAAAATCTTATTTGCGAGTGGAGAAGTTTTGTCGATAGACTCTTGACACGCCCTGGCAAAAAAGAGAACACTCGCAGGCCTTCACTGGAACCCATTTGTAAGAAATCAGCAATTTGTAAATCATTAAGTTCAATGCGTCAGTCAGGATTGACCTTTAAAATAAAACTGCATTCGGAAAATATCAGCCGCATATAGCGACATCAAACAGTCGCCGAGGTGATTCATCAAAGAAATCGGCTTATGCAAAGATAACTAAAAGCGAACGATCCAGGAAATCACGAAGAGTCATAGGGGAAGTGTTCCATACCCAAGATTTTTTCATAACCGGAATTTCCGGTGTCAACCATATAAAAGAGGTGACTGAGTTTCAGTTTCAGTTCTTTCTTTATTGCAATAAATATTACAATTGTGTCAACGAAATGGTGCATAGTCACACATGATGTAAAAAACAATGTCACAATAAACATGAATAACAAACAATTGCATATTACAAACAAATAAACAATAAACATGAATAATAAACATTTGCATATTACAAACGGACAATATTTTGGTACTCATGGTAAGAGAGTGAGGTAATCTCTTTAAAATTTATGTTTTAAAAATTCATCTATTGAATAAAACACGTTATTTATTAGAAAGTTTTTTATATATTTGTTAAACTGGGTTTTATTCTTTTCCTTTACATCCGGCGGCAGTGCATTATATAATCTGGGACCCCAGTAGTCTATGCTTTGCTGCGTTAGTTTCAGACGATGATACGGAGTCAAAAAATGAAATTAAGAATGGCGCGCACACTTCAGGCTTACTTCTTGCGATAAACATTTACTTTGAAAATTATATTTTAATATAATTAAAAAAAAAATAAAAATAAACGCTGGACGTTAAATTTAAATGTGGTCCTTCGCTGACGTCACAGCGCCTACTAAACCATTACGAGACGGGGAATGAGCAATCCTGTAGTGTTAAATATCCTTGCATCACAACGAGCAAATACGAGACACTCCGTGTAAGTGAAAGTAATAAGCGTAGACAGCTTTTAGAGTGTTCTGTTTTATATTTTTAAATAAATGAACGACTCATCTTCATTTCAATTAAATAAAATTAAGCGTTAGACGTTATATTTAAATGCGGTCCGTTAGTGACGTCACAACACAAGCTAAAACATTACGAGATGGGGAATGAGCAATCCCGTTGCGTTAAATATCTCTGGCCATAACTAGCTAGCAAATGTTTTGCAAGTACATACGTGATACTCTGTATAAGCGAAATTAATAAGGGCTCACACTTTTTACAGTATTTTGTTTAATAAATATTTGGTTCAAAATTAAAAAAAAAATAAAAAAAACACTAGAGTATATGTATATGCTGGTTCTGGGCCAAGCCCCATAAGGTTTAACACGGGGGCTAAAAAGTTGCAAAAATTGCGCGGATGTGAGTGAGGGGTGTGCGGGTAAGCAGCGGGAGGGGGGTCGCGCACAAGCAGCAGCGGAAGGGGGACTCGAAAACTGCCACCTGTCATAACTATAAACTGATTTTAACTGCCCGAAAACTGCTACCTGTTTTTTTTTATCATTTTCAGAAAGCAGCTCCGAAACTGCTCACTGTTTAGCAGTTTCCGAGCAGTTTAAAATCAGTTTATAGTTATGACAGGTAGCAGTTTTCGGAAACTGGTAAAGAAAAACAGGTAGCAGTTTTTTGAACAGTTTAAAATCAGTTTATAGTTGTGACAGGTAGCAGTTTTCGAGTCCACTGCCGTGTCCCCCCCTTTCGCTGCTTACCCGCACCCCCCTCACCCAATTTCTGCAACTTTTGAGCCCCATGTTAAACCTTATGGGGAATTGGCCCAGAACCAGCATATATACTCAACTAGAAACGAATTATTTTAATTTCAATTAAAAAAAAATTAACGTTACGACGTTAAATTTAAATGCGGTCCGCTGATGACGTCACAACACCCACTAAAACGTTACGTGATAGGGAATGAGCAATCCTGTAGTGTTAAATGTCCTTGGTCACAACAAGCAAATGTTTTGGAAATACGCGACACTCTGTGTAAGTGAAATTAATAAGGGCGCGCACTTTTGAGAACAATTTGTTCAATAAATTATTTGTTTTAAAATTTTTATATAAAGAAATGAATGTAATTTTAATTTAATTAAAAAAAGAAGTTACTTTAAATTAAACGTGGTCCGTTGGTGACGTCACAACACAAACTAACATTACGGAATGGAAAATGAGCAATCCTATCATCATTATTCTGCTGCATTGAGTGTCAATCGATCGTCTTTTGTTTCCCTTCATCGTTTTTTTTACCGTTTCGTTACGTATTTTTTTTTTAATTAAATTAAATTTCTTGATTGTCTTCTGTTTACTTTCGTTATTCTTCAGTTTCTCCTTTTTTTGCAGCAGTCGACATAAATAATATAAATATAATATAAAACCATTTACTTCATCTTATATTTTAAAGTAAAAGAAATGTTTTGTTTTATTTTACTTAGGATGAAATTTAAATCGAGATTAAAAGCGGTCCGTTGGTGACGTCACAGCACGTAATAACATTACGGAATGAGGAATGAGCAATCCAATAGCGTTAAATATCCTTGGGTCACAACAAGCAATGTTTTGGAAATACGCGACACTCCGTATAAACGATATTAATAACGGTGCACACTTTTTATGGTACTTCGCGTAATATTTACTTTGAAAGTTTTGTAATTTTAAATAAAGCAATGAATTTAAAATTAAAATTTAATTTCATTTAAAAAAAAAGACGTTAAATGTGGTCCGTTGGTGACGTCACAACACAAACTAACATTGCGGAATGAGCAATCCTACGGCGTTAAATATTCTTAGGCAGAACTAGTACATGTTTTGCAAACACCCCGACACTCTGTATAAGTGAAATTATTAAGGACGCGTATTTTTTAGCACATTTTGCACAAGAAATATCTACTTTCAAAGTTTTATACCTTTGAATACAGAAACGAATCTCTTTAATTTAATTTAAAAATAAATTAAACGTCACGACATTAAATTTAAATGCGGTCCGTTGGTGACGTCACAACACAAACCAACACTACGGAACGGGGAATAAGCAATCCTATAGCGTCAAATATCCTTCGTCAGAACTAGCAAACGTTTTGCAAATACGTGAGAGACTTTCTGTAATATACAAATATTTTATATATTTATTATATATAATTTATATGTATATTTTTAAACAAAGAAACGAATTGTTTGAAATTGTTTCAAACATGGATGACGGTCGAGGAAACCTTCAACTTCATGTTTTAATTTCAATTTAAATAATTAATCGTTAAAATTAAATGCGGTCCGCTGGTGAAGTCACAACGTAAACTGACATTACGGGGTCGGTAATGAGCAATCCTGTGGTGTTAAATGTCCCCGGTCACAACTAGCAAGAGCGCGTAACACCCTGTATAAGACCGCATCGCGTTCCTTAGTGGCAGGAATAAATTAAAATTTTAAAAAAAATCGCTCGCCGATTGGCCGTTTGCAAGACAAGTTTGCGATGTGTAAAATGTCAAATTCGAAACTAGACTCTGCGATCAACAAAATTATTGAAACAAACAAACAAGATCGCGAAACTTAAAACATAAAATCTAATGTAAACGTTTCAATGTGTAGCGGGCCTTAACATTTACAAAAAAAAAGAAGTTTGTTGAATTCAACTTAAAACAAAACAAAAAAATAATGAACGGTGAAATAAAAACGAATGGTTTAAGTTCTACGCGAATGGATCGAACCGGCCTTAATTTTTCAGTCTGGTCTCATAGGGATGATTTTGACCATTTATTGCAAAATGTTGATGTTGGGAGTGTACCAGTTTCAAACAAGTGAATATATAAATTCCTGCTATTGTTAGTATGTTTTCACTTTTAAATGCTTCCCTACAACTGTCTCTACTTCTTAACCCACTTAGTGCTCTCAAAGCTTTTTTCTGTAGTTGGAAAACTCTGTGCGCTTGACTCGATGTTCCCCAGAATATGATGCCAAAGCTGACCCTGCTGTGGAAACCTGCGAAATAGGATGCTCGAGCCGCTTGATGAGTCGCAATCTTCTTTAACAGTCGTATGCTATATACACAAGATGTTATTGTTTTGCACAATTGATTTATATGTTGGGACCAATTTAGTGTGTCATCCACTAGTAAACCAAGGAATTTTACACTTTGGTGTTCTGCTTTTGTTTTTGCACTTAATTTTAATTTTTGAGTTTTGCCTTTGTTTAGCGATAATGAGTTTGTTGCCGTCCATTCAATTACACTTTCTAGAGTTGCTTGGGTTTTTTCTTCTAATTCGTCGTCGTTGCTACATTTGTTTAGAAGGGTGGTATCGTCGGCGAACAAACACACACCATCTGCCATTGCATTTGCCTCCAAGTCGTTTATGTATACCAGAAAAAGCAAGGGTCCCAGTATAGAACCCTGCGGAACACCCTGCTGTATTTCCTTACTAGAACAATGTTTATGTTTCCACTCCACAACTTGTGTACGTTCTTGTAGATAAGATGTAAGTATTTTTAATGGTAGACCTCTGACTCCATAATAATGCAGTTTTTGTAACAGTATTTGATGATTTACTGTGTCGAACGCTTTTGACAGATCGCAACATACGATTTCGACCTCTTCATGATTGTCCAGCGTGTCTATTACTTCAGATATTACTGCGATGATTGCTGATGTTACAGATTTGTCTTTACGATAGCCGTGTTGATTTGGACTTAACAAATTTTTCGTCTCCAAAAATTTACTTAATCTGGTTTTTATTATTGTTTCATAGACCTTTGAAACCACTGGTAGTAAAGATATTGGTCTGTAACTATTGCATTCCTCTTCTGGACCATTTTTATATATGGGCACTACCCTGGCAGCTTTCAGTTTGTTAGGGAATATTCCTTCTGTGATACATTTATTTATTGTTATTGTGAGAGGTTCCTTAATTTCTTCTATTATTTGTTTTAGCGTCCATACAGAGAGACCATAAATATCAGAACAAGTTTTGTGCTTTAGATTTCGGATTATGTTTTTTATTTCGTGTTCATCCGTTGGATAAAAATATAAAGAGTTTGTATTTGTGATGTTGTATTTATTTAAGTAATATTCCGGGTCTTGTTTTAGTAAACTTTTGTTTATTTCCTTCTCCAACTGTGAGGAAAAATTTACAAAAATCTTCAGCTGTTAGGTCGTTGTCGTATATGTTTGTTTTTTGTTTGTTTTCCCATTCTCTGCATTGATCACTTCCCACATTGCCTTTTGTACGTTTCCTGCTTCGGTTATATATTTTTCGTTATATTTTTGTTTCTCTTCCTCTAATAATTGATGAAATTTTTTCTTATATCGTGTGTATTGGTCGTAATCTTCTTGTTTCTTGGTGCAACTTGCTACTACTCCTAGGGCATTTACAGTGTTGTTCCATTTTCGTAGATCATCACTTGCATAATTTACCGCCCACTTCTGATTGTTATTTAATTTGATTACCTTCTGTTTTTGAGGAAATACTTGATTAAACAAAGATACTAGTGTGTCGTGGAAGTAGTCAAATGACTGGGTCGCATCCATTTGTAATAGCGGTTCCCATCTAAGCGATTGCAACAAGTATTTGTAAAATATAATATTCCTTCATCGTCTATCTCTCGTGCCATTATTGTTTTATTCGGAATTGTAATTTTTTCTTGCGTGTATGTTATTATTTGAGCTTGATGATCAGATATATGTAAGTTCAGTGTTTCTGTATCGTATTCATTTATGTTTGTAAAAATATTATCTATACATGTACTGCTGTTTTTTGTAATTCTTGAAGGATCTTTAAACGTTATATGTAGATCGTATGTAGCTAGTAAATCTAACAGTTCGTTTGCCTGTACAGAATCATGTAGAAAATTTGTATTGAAATCTCCTGCGATGAAAACTTTTCTATATTCCGTTTGGTCGCTTATAATTTGTAGAATCGTATTCAACCTGTTTAAAAATATTACAAAATCGCCTAATGGTGGTCGGTATACCGATATTATGATTGTGTCTTGCTTATGTAATTCTACTGCAGCCATTTCTATGTGGGATTCTATGGATAAACTGTTTATCTTATCTAATGATTTCCCTTTTATTGTATTCTTTAGTAATGTTGCAACACCACCGTGTCTTGATTTTGTTCGGCTGTAAGACGAACATACATAATAATTTTCAATGCCTATATTTTGTAAATTTTCATCGTTTTGCCAATGCTCTGTTATACATATTACGTCCAAATTTCATTCATTTGAATAGTATTCTAAATTATTTATTTTAGTTGTTAAAGACTGAATGTTTAGATTCATTATGCTGTGTTTTCCTTTGTTTATGTTTATGTTTATTTTAAAATCTTTTTTCAAGTCCTCTCCGAAAAAAATTGTAACGTTTTATTATTAAATTTTCAGGCCAGGTTTCACCTTTATACATTTCCTGCAGCAAATCAAAGTCAAATCCTACTTTAAATGATTTATTTTTACTTTTATTTTCTGCATGTTTTATGATCTCTTCTACTATACATTTTTTTTTTGGAAACATCTTACTTAAATATTTATTTATGTGATCTACTGTATTGTCTGCGTTCACTTTTCCTACGTAGAGCCATGCCATTTTTGATGCCGCTCTAATATTATCGTTTCCTGTTTGGTTTGTCCCTTTAATTACATTTGCTGTCCTGTTTGTCTTATTACTTTTTGTTGTCCTACTGTCCGTGTTTGAAATTACGTTCTTACGTTCGAATTCCCCTTCGCTGGTTTTTCGATTTTTCACGTCGTTCGTGTTTTTTAGCTGTAATGTTTTCGTGTGTTTTTTGGTGTTTACATTTTTGTGTGATAGTGACCTCGTTGTTTATTACTGTTTCTGTCGATAAACTAGAGTCCGTCGATGTATTAAGGTTTTCAGCTACGTTATAAATTTCTGTGTTTATGTCGTTGTAAGTGTTGTCATATATTTCAGATGGTGCTGTAGTCATGTTATTGGAAACAATTTTTTTTTCTTTTAATATTACAATTATTTCGTTTAAATTACTTATGACTTTGTCTTTTTCATTTAACAATTTTTTAAGGTAAAATACCTCTGTTTTTAAGCCGTCCAGTGTGCGTTCCACGCCTTCGGGTCCTTCCTCTCCATTTGCACTCACCATTTCCGCGTTTGTTGTTGAACCACCACAACAGTTTATTTGTTCGTTGTTTATCACTGTTACGTTTTTCATATATTTCACACAACCTACGTGTGATACAGTACCGCATATTATGCATTTTTGTCCGTTACATACATTATTTTTGCACCTTTTACAGACTTTTATTGCAGGAAGATCATCCACGCCATTTACACTTGACGCCATCTTCTGTTGTCGTCGTGAGTTTTACGATAGATATCACATAGCCAGTATACGTATGGGAGACCCCCAAGAAAGTTCGAATTATTCGATATAATGATGAGTATGATGATGATGCTTTCAGCTTTAACTTGGCATTATTTTTTCGACTGTGGCCGCCATCTTATATGGCGAATTGCAGCTACGGGGAAGAATCCTTAGCTGCAAAACAGCAAATCGAGGACTGACTTGAAAACTGCCTACCACGCCATCTCTTACACAGGCCGCTCCTGTTGCCTGTTGCAATTTAGTACGTGAAATTAGCGTACAACCTTACACTGGTTGCACGCCTATGTAACTATGTAACCATGTAACTATTTGTGGTGAGTACTGTTTCGTTTACTGTGCGATATCGAAGAGTTAAAGGGACTTACTTTCCTTGTAAAGGAAGGATCGCTTGATATGATTTGATATACAGTGTGTCCCGAAAAGTTTTATACAAATGGAGAAAAAGTTTATCTTACATTTCACAAAAAAAAACTATTGTTTATAAAAAGCTCTGCATGACTTGTAGATCCATAATCAGGTACAAAATTGGCTGAAATACAGGGAAAATAAAAAATAATGATTTGGACGGAGAGCAAAATACGTTCAAACTGTAGTGGAGAGCAAAATGTTCAATGAAATTGTGATTAAATAGCAAAAGATTATGCACACTTGTAGATTATTGATATTCCCAGATAAAAATTGATAACACAATTACTGTGAATTTAATTTTTTATGAATGAAGAAAGCGTTAAATAATAACAAATTACTTGTCCTACAATTTCCTATTGATGGAATAAATTCTGTATGTAAAGAACGATATTGAACAAATCAGGCCATCTATCGACATGCAAAAGAACTAAAACTTTCAAAAATATATTTTCTATCAAAAAATATATTCATAAATTACCCTATTTTAAAATAAATAAGGAGCGCCATCTGTAGGCGCGTAATGTAAACCAAAAGCTGGGTTGAGAACGGTTGCATTTTGTAATTTTTTTACCGATTATTGAAGAAACAATCTCAAAGAAAATGCATCATCTATCGACATAAGACATAAAGAAGAAATACGTAATTGTTATTTTTCACAATTTTTTTATACATAATAGATTAGTAAGTTGCGAAATAAGAAATTCGGTCTTAAAACAAATAATAATAAATTACTTGTCCTGCATTGTCCTATTGATGGAGTAAATTCTGTATTTAAAGAAGAATTGAAAAAATCGCGCCATCTATCGACATGCAAAAGAATTAAAACTTTAAAAAATATGTATATTTTTATCCAAAAGAAAAAAATCCAATACATCTTACAAAGTTTCAATAAAGGTTAAATAAAATAAAAAAGCACCATTTCATAGATATTGATTTTAAGTAACTGAGGAGCGCCATCTGTCGACGCATAATGTGAACTAAAAGTTCGGTTGAGAACCGAGGAAAGAATGCCACGAAATTTTGATTTAATTTTATGCCTGCGCTGCGGTATCAATTCTCTCTATTTAAAGAGTAATTGAAAAAGTCGCACCATCTCTAGACATGCAAAAGATTTTTTTCCCGATACACACAATTTCAATTTTTAAAATAAAAAGCACTATTTAACAGATACCAGATGCTTATCCTAAATAAATAAAAAGCGCCATCTGTTATCTTACGATTGCACTAGAGTATATTATTAATTGCATGAATCACAAAGAAAGTGCGCCATCTATCGACGTAAAAAAGAACGAATTTTCAAGAGCAGTTTCGCAACCGCCAGAATTAGTTGCTCATCGAAGAAATGATCGATTTTAACAGCGCAATCAAATACACAACTTTGATGAACGCACGCTTTCGACGGTTTTGGACTAGCCAGAAATTGCTGCTGGAACAAACCTAGTAAACAAACAAAAAAATAAACAGCGACATCTGTCGGCATTAAATTAAACTAGTAAATTAAACTAAAATTGAAAGCAGAGTTGACAACCACTGAATTTTATAATTTTTTTTTACGGTTATCGAAGGAATACCTTCCTTTTTATTTCTGCGTATCAGGCAAGTAATTTCTTTTCATCGTAAAAATAATGTATTTACTTAACCTCACAATCGGGCTCGCTACATTCGCGGGATTACTGACAATTGCTGAAGTGTTTATTTTTTAATTTTTATCTGGGAATATCAATAATCTACAAGTGTGCATAATTTTTTGCTATTTAATCACAATTTCAATGAACATTTTGCTCTCCACTACAGTTTGAACGTATTTTGCTCTCCGTCCAAATCATTATTTTTTATTTTCCCTGTATTCCAGCCAATTTTTTAAAAACTTTGTACCTGATTATGGATCTACAAGTCATGCAGAGCTTTTTATAAACAATAGTTTTTTTTGTGAAATGTAAGATAAATTTTTTCTCCATTTGTATAAAACTTTTTGGGACACACTGTATATCTCAGGCGTACAAATTGTGATACATATCTCAACCACACAAATTGTGATACATATCTCAACCACACAAATTGTGATACATATCTCAACCACACAAATTTTGATACATATATCAACCGTCCAAATTGTGACATATTTGGACGTAATGAATTGTTTTCGTCTAAAGCTCAAGGAACACGTTTCCTGTATAAAAAAACGATAGAGTTAAGATTTGGAAACGAGAAAAGGTGTTGGTCCTGGGTGTGATCTTTGCGTAACACCACTTTTGACATAAAATGTTGAGACCGTAACAGCTCATACATAGCCTGGTCATACAAATTCCGTTTGCATATCCCAGCCGTATAAATTAATTAATAAAGCTGGTACGTAAGTTATATTATTTAAATAAGAAAAAAAAGGATTGAGCTTCGTATAACTCCATTTTCGCAGGAATTTAATTGATTTATTCACAACTGGATGGAATTGAGTTGACTAGGACTCAAAGAGACCCCCAGAAGGCGAAATTAACATTCACAGAATCCGTCCGTCTCTCTGTGTCTAGTACCGTGGTTTGAGTGAGAAGATATTAATTTAATTGCCAATTAGTTATGTTAGTAGAAGAAATTGCTACTTGGGTCCTTTATGGTTTGATCAAAATTTTGGTAAAAGAGTGAGGAGGAGAAGTGGAAATTATTGATTATTATGGAGTAATTAGACGAAGCCTTGTAAACTTGACAAAGTTGAACGTAAAGGATCCTTTTTCTATTATCATTTCTAACCACCCGTGCCTCACATAGTCAACCGATTTTTCTCTAGGAATTTCTTGGCGAAGCTTTCGTCTGATGTTTGTCATTTCCCTTCATTGTTCAAGAAGAACAAGAGAGAAGAATTGTGACGCTGTACAAGACCAAGACCTTTCATTTGCAGAAAGGAGCCCACTTTTCCAGCAAATTGACCTTGGCGACATTTCCAAGTCTCTCGAGTTAAACTTGATGAGAAAAAATTCGTCTTTGAGCCAATCAAAATCTCCCTAGGAACTTTTTGGTTGGTAATTACAAAAATAACAGATGTCGATTACGACCTTAAACGAGGAAGCCTTTTGCCAAATGAAACCTTTATCTAAAAATGGTTCTGGATGAATCAAAGGGGGATTTTTTTCTTCTTCTTCAAAATTTGGATCGAGATGAGACTTCGATTTATCATCGAAATCTTTGCCGGGGAACAACCATAAATGCTGAAGGCACTGCCATATTATAGTAATTAGAAGGAAACGGCTGTATCTTATGAGCACAACCTGACTCAAAAAATTCAAAACATGATTTTCTTCAAAATACAGCCGATAACAACTGCCCTGGGACGAAGATGTAGCTACACCAATGGAGATATGGAATGAGGAACAACCATGAATACTGAAAGTCATTGCCAAATTATAATAATAATTAGAAGGAAACGGCGCTGCATCTTATGGTCTTATGGGCACAAATGTGCTTTTGCCTGTTGAAGAAGCAGAAAGGCTTTCTTCCACTAAAAAAGAAGTTAAAACATGGCTTTCTTCAAAACACAGTTGTTGGCACTGCCCTGGGATGATGATGTAGCTCCGCTGATGGAAATATACAATGGGGAACAACCACACAAACTAAAAGTCGTTGCCAAACTATAATAATTAGGAGGAAACGGCTACAGCCGCATAGTCTCTACAGAAGCATAGTCTCTCCTCCACAGAAAAAGTCAAAATACAATTGATGGTAATTACTCTTGGATGAAGATGTAGTATTAAAATTAAGTATATTGAAGATAGAAGGAAATCTGGGAAAGAAAACATGATTAGTCTTATGGCAAAAAGAAAATTGGGAAGTGAGAGAGTAAGATGTTGCAAAGGACCATCAGAAATAAAGACAGGAGAAGGAGGAGGGGGCCAAACAAGATAATCAAGGCGCAGCATAAGACGGGTGTAGCATGTTTTATGGATTCAGTGGAGCAAGCCACGAAGAAGAAGTTTTCGTTTGCTATAATTTGGATTGGGACTGTCAGTCGTTTAGGCAAAATCCACAGAATCGCAACGAGGCCATTATTAAGAGAAGATGTCCAAAGAAAGAAATGGTCCAACGTGCTTAGGAGAGAGACAAAAATGGGAAAGTGACCAAAGGCAGGAAAAAAGGGGCTAATTTGTTTCAAGAGTTTGGAAGTTGTAGACCAGGAGACTTGACGCATCTTCACCTGTGAATTTAATTAAATTTTTCCACCCTGGGGCTCTGGGAATGGTGACAGTTGGTTACGAAGAGGGTAGAGTTATTGCTGGTTTAGACAGGTTGAAGAAGCAGAAAGTATTTCTTCCACTAAAAAAGAAGTTAAAACATGATTTTCTTCAAAACACAATTGTTGGCACTGCCCTGGGATGATGATGATGTAGCTCCACTGATGGAAATATACAATGGGGAACAACCACACAAACTAAAAGTCGTTGCCAAACTATAATAATTAGGAGGAAACGGCTACAGCTTATGGTTGTATGGGCCTTTTCTAGGTAAAGAAGCATAGTCTCTCCTCCACAGAAAAAGTCAAAATACAATTGATGGTAATTACTCTTGGATGAAGATGTAGTATTAAAATTAAGTACATGGAAGATAGAAGGAAATCTGGGAAAGAAAACATCATTAGTCTTATGGCAAAAAGAAAATTGGGAAGTGAGAGAGTAAGATGTTGGCAAAGGACCATCAGAAATAAAGACAGGAGAAGGAGGAGGGGGTCAAACAAGATAATCGAGGCAGCATAAGACGGGTGCAGCATGTTTTATGGATTCAGTGGAGCAAGCCACGAAGAAGAAGTTTTCGTTTGCTATAATTTGGATTGGGACTGTCAGTCGTTTAGGCAAAATCCACAGAATCGCAACGAGGCCATTATTAAGAGAAGATGTCCAAAGAAAGAAATGGTCCAACGTGCTTAGGAGAGAGACAAAAATGGGAAAGTGACCAAAGGCAGGAAAAAAGGGGCTAATTTGTTTCAAGAGTTTGGAAGTTGTAGACCAGGAGACTTGACGCATCTTCACCTGTGAATTTAATTAAATTTTTCCACCCTGGGGCTCTGGGAATGGTGACAGTTGGTTACGAAGAGGGTAGAGTTATTGCTGGTTTAGACAGGTTGAAGAAGCAGAAAGTATTTCTTCCACTAAAAAAGAAGTTAAAACATGATTTTCTTCAAAACACAGTTGTTGGCACTGCCCTGGGATCATGATGTAGCTCCACTGATGGAAATATACAATGGGGAACAATCACACAAACTAAAAGTCGTTGCCAAACTATAATAATTAGGAGGAAACGGCTACAACTTATGGTTGTATGGGCCTTTTCCAGGTAAAGAAGCATAGTCTCTCCTCCACAGAAAAAGTCAAAATACAATTGATGATAATTACTCTTGGATGAAGATGTAGTATTAAAATTAAGTATGTGGAAGATAGAAGGAAATCTGGCAAAGAAAACATGATTAGTCTTACGGCAAAGGACAAAGGACCATCAGAAATAAAGACAGGAGAAGGAGGAGGGTGTCAAACAAGATAATCAAGGCAGCATAAGACGGATGTAGCATGTTTTATGGATTCAGTGGAGCAAGCCACGAACAAGAAGTTTTCGTTTGCTATAATTTGGATTGGGACTGTCAGTCGTTTAGGCAAAATCCACAGGATCGCAACAAAGCCATTATTAAGAGAAGAAGGCCAAAAAGAGAAATGGTCCAACGTGCTTAGGAGAGAGACAAAAATGGGAAAGTGACCAAAGGCAGGCAGGAAAAAAGGGGCAAATTTGTTTTAAGAGTTTGGAAGTTGTAGACCAGGAGACTTGACGCATCTTCACCTGTGAATTTAATTAAATTTTTCCACCCTGGGGCTCTGGGAATGGTGACAGTTGGTTACGAAGAGGGTAGAGTTATTGGTTTAGTATGGAATGAAGAAGTTTCTTAGGTCCGATTTTACAATCGTCGGATAAGCAGTATTCTTAGAATAACCCGACGTAGGTGTGACGTAGATATGGAAGAATAGTAAAGGACATTCGGCGAACAGTTATTCTGTCCTTACTCCACGATTGTAAAACTGGGCCTTAGAGTTGTAGATAAGTCTAAAGCGAACAAGAGAGTTTCATACCGATTGCCCCCCAGGACGCGTAGATGAATCATCCATGAGCGAAGAAGATGAAGAAAATCGTCTCGGACAAAATGTCAGTAATGAAGAGGATGAAGAAGGAATCAGAGATTTATCTTCGCAAGATTTCCTGGTACAGGAGACTAGTGGTAGCACGAGTCATTCAGAAGGATACACTTCTGATAGTCAACCAGAACCCCATTGCAGTACATCTAGTGGTTGAAGAAGTGCTACATAAATACTACCGATGATTATGAAACGGCTACTAATGAAATGGGTGATGATCCAATCTACAAACCAGGAGAAACCAGTGTCGAAGAAGAGCCTGTTGGGGACTTGAGCGACGAGTACCTGTCGGACTTATCCACAGATAGGTGAATCTACTGGAAGAGACAGAAGAATATGAAGTGGTAGGTGGTTGAGGAAAAAAATTAATAACAAAAGACTTCGTTGGCGACAAGTGGCGGCGGAAGTAGACATCAGTGTATTCAGAAGAATAAGAATACACTCTTGTTAGTCAACCAGAACATTTTTGCAGTACATCTGAACAGAATAGAGCTGATCCCTCGGTAGATAGTGATGATGACAGTGATCATATTCGATCACAGGAATCCTTATGAAACGGGTACTAGCAAAATGGGTGATGATCCAACCTATAATGGGAGCTGTAGCTTTTTTTACTAATTTTAATTACCGTTCAAATAAAAACGATTTTCTTTCAAAATTTCGATTTTATTTGTGCACTTAAGTTTTCTGCTATCGCAAATAATTTCTTTAATTTTATCATTTATTTTCATATTTCGTTTTGTTTCGTGCGTTCAAAATATTATTACATTTTTTGTAAGAATCCAAGCATCTTATAATTATCAAAAGCATAGTACGGAAATGAATTCAATGCAACGCGACCGCGAGAGAAATCCGCCCACATAGAAAAATTAAATATAAAGTGACCCTGGCCGTGGCTCGTTTATCAAGAACCTTGCCCTAGGTGAGACACGATTGACGTTTGCAAATTCTAAGAACTGCAGTGACATTGCTAGCCGACCTCGTGCTGAAATTTTTTTTAACAGAATAAAAATATGATAGCGGCAACGCGACCGCGAGAGAAATCCGCCCACATAGAAAAATTAAATATAAAGTGACCCTGGCCGTGGCTCGTTTATCAAGAACCTTGCCCTAGGTGAGACACGATTGACGTTTGCAAATTCTAAGAACTGCAGTGACATTGCTAGCCGACCTCGTGCTGAAATTTTTTTTAACAGAATAAAAATATGATAGAGGCAGGAGAAACAGAAGTCGAAGAAGAGTCTGTTGGGGATTTGAGCGACGAGTACCTGTCGGACTTATCCATAGGTGAATCTACTGGAAGAGGCGGAAGAATATGAAGTGGTAGGAAGTTGCAGGAAAAAAATTAATAACAAAAGACTTCGTTGGCGACAAGTATGCCGACTTGATTCCCAACGAGTGAAATAAAAAATTGAAAAGGGTATTCGGTAAACAGTCCCTCGCGTGGCGCATTAATGTTTCATTGCGAGCAAGCAACGTAAAGAATCCATCAATATATCGATCGGACGTAACGGGTAATGAAATTATAAATTAGCTCGTCGGGTAAAGCTGTGTGTTTGTTATGGGCCCATAAAACGCCATCATTTAAACCGATGCGATGCCGGAGGTACGGCGCCACTCCCTACCCGAAACGCTTCGATCAGGACGCCCTTGCTCGGCAGGGCAGCCCTTGGCGGTGATGTCAGTGAACTTTTTCGCAGCGCTCGGGGAATTTCATGAATGTGCGTCATTATTTGAAGCAGTTTTTTGTTTCGAGCTACCGCACCCACGTGTAATTGGCGCGGTGGAAACGTGCGGACGTGAACTTGACATTTGCGGTGGTATTTAAGGGTGAAGTTCAAAGCCAGGTCGCAGTGGGATGTCGTTTCATATTTGATTGCAAAATGACAAAGCTACTTTTATACAACGAAAATTTCAAGGCGCGGGGAAAGAAGAAATGTTGGTTGCCTAACGAATCAACGGGCGCGGGCGTTTCTTATTTTTGAAACATCCTGTAAAGCGTATTGTAAAATTAAAAAAAAAAAATTGTAAATGATCGAGGGCCCTTCATTTTGAAAAGAAGTACGTCCCTGAAGATGGAAATTATTTATCTACAAGCCGAGCGTGTTTCACCGACTTCCGCATGCAACAATAATAGACTTCCGATGGATTTTTCGATCACATGAATAAAAAAAAACTGCATTGTATGAAGGTACAATCCACTGGTGCATTACGGGGACACGTCATGGTCGGCCGCCCGACCTTGACATTAAATTGGAAATTCGCCATATTGTTCCATCATCAGTTGACGAAACGAAAATAACAATTACTGTACTGTACTATCTTAGATATTAGAAATATTATGCATTAAACAATATATATATACTACATACTTGTATTCAGTGTCCCATAATTGGGCTTGTCCCGTTGGACACTTATCAAATAATAATAATAATAATAACAATTCCAGTCGGTTATTGCAGAGCGCACGCGATAGCCATGACCCTTATCAGTTAAGGTCGAGCTACACTGCTCTTATCTCAATTAGTTCGGCTTGTACGCTAATTAGTTGCTCTCAATTCGCAAGATGATTTAAAAACATCTCCTAACATCGTCTAATAGAGTAATTTAATATTGCCTAAAATAATTGAAATTATAATTAAATGAATGTATTTGTAAAGTCATATATAGGTCATTGTTTCAAAGCGAGAACATAGGAGATGTAACAGACAGAAAGCGGTATAGGCACGTAAAAGAGATATATGTACGTTCTAGTCCTTTGCGAAGTGGTGACATTTTCTCTGCTTAGGACCTAATGCTATTCCGTTCGCATTTCATAAATTTCCTGTGGTATTTGTTCTCATTGTATTGCTATTGCTTCTTGATTAAATAAAATATGTAAAAATTAAAAATTTAATAATACTTCAAAAAACTGTAATTAAAACTCAAATTTTTATTCGATTTTGGTATTCCATATTCCTGTTTGTTTTACTCTATCATATTTTTATTTCTGTTAAAAAAAATTCAGCACGAGGTCGGCTAGCAATGTCACTGCAGTTCTTAGAATTTGCAAATGTCAATCGTGTCTCATCCAGGGCAAGGTTCTTGATAAACGAGCCGCCGCCTCAGTAACTTTATGTTTAATTTTTCTATGTGGGTGGATTTCTCTCGCAGTCGCGTTGCCTCTACCATATTTTTATTTCTGTTAAAAAAAATTTCAGCACGAGGTCGGCTAGCAATGTCACTGCAGTTTTTAGAATTACAATTTCAGTAGTGTCTCTTACAAGTACAATAGTGTCTCATCTAGGGCAAGGTTCTTGATAAATGAGCCGCGGCCACGGTCACTTTATATTTAATTTTTCCGTGGGCGGATTTCTATCGCCGTCGCGTTGCCTCTACCATATTTTTATTTCTGTTAAAAAAAAATTCACCACGAGGTCGGTTATCAATGTCACCGCAGTTCTTAGAATTTGCAAATGTCAATCGTGTCTCATCCAGGGCAAAGTTCTTGATAAATAAGCCGCCGCCACGGCCATTTTAGATCATATAAACAATAATCAGAAAAAATGAGTAAAAAAATAAATTAAAAACATGTCTATTTAATAAAAAAATAGACGAAATATGAAGCACAAGCAACATATTATGTGTTTCATTTTCCTAGTCTTTGCGTTTACACAGTTTCAATTGAAGTTTCGATGAAACTATAAAAATTACACAAAATAGAAATAAAAAATCAAAACGAGAGGGAAAGTTCGATTCTCTATTGTTATTCAATTCAAATGATTTCGACGGTTAGAGTAAATTAAAAAAATATATAAGATTTTTCTATGTGGGCGGATTTCTCTCGCGGTCGCGTTGCCTCTATCATATTTTTATTCTGTTAAAAAAATTTCAGCACGAGGTCGGCTAGCAATGTCACTGCAGTTCTTAGAATTTGCAAACGTCAATCGTGTCAAATCTAGGGCAAGGTTCTTGATAAACAAGCCGCCGCCACGGTCACTTTAGATCATATAAACAATAATCAGAAAAAATGAGTAAAAAAATAAATTAAAAACATGTCTATTTAATAAAAAAAATAGACAAAATATGAAGCACAAGCAACATATTATGTGTTTCATTTTCCTAGTCTTTGCGTTTACACAGTTTCAATTGGAGTTTCGATGAAACTATAAAAATTACACAAAATAGAACTAAAAAATCAAAACGAGAGGGAAAGTTCGATTCTCTATTGTTACTCAATTCAAATGATTTCGACGGTTAGAGTAAATTAAAAAAATATATAAGATTTTTCTATGTGGGCGGATTTCTCTCGCGGTCGTGTTGCCTCTATCATATTTTTATTCTGTTAAAAAAATTTCAGCACGAGGTCGGCTAGCAATGTCACTGCAGTTCTTAGAATTTGCAAACGTCAATCGTGTCAAATCTAGGGCAAGGTTCTTGATAAACAAGCCGCCGCCACGGTCACTTTAGATCATATAAACAATAATCAGAAAAAATGAGTAAAAAAATAAATTAAAAACATGTCTATTTAATAAAAAAAATAGACAAAATATGAAGCACAAGCAACATATTATGTGTTTCATTTTCCTAGTCTTTGCGTTTACACAGTTTCAATTGGAGTTTCGATGAAACTATAAAAATTACACAAAATAGAAATAAAAAATCAAAAGGAGAGGGAAAGTTTGATTCTCTATTGTTATTCAATTCAAATGATTTCGACGGTTAGAGTAAATTAAAAAAATATATAAGATTTTTCTATGTGGGCGGATTTCTCTCGCGGTCGCGTTGCCTCTATCATATTTTTATTCTGTTAAAAAAATTTCAGCACGAGGTCGGCTAGCAATGTCACTGCAGTTCTTAGAATTTGCAAACGTCAATCGTGTCAAATCTAGGGCAAGGTTCTTGATAAACAAGCCGCCGCCACGGTCACTTTAGATCATATAAACAATAATCAGAAAAAATGAGTAAAAAAATAAATTAAAAACATGTCTATTTAATAAAAAAAAAATAGACAAAATATGAAGCACAAGCAACATATTATGTGTTTCATTTTCCTAGTCTTTGCGTTTACACAGTTTCAATTTGAGTTTCGATGAAACTATAAAAATTACACAAAATAGAACTAAAAAATCAAAACGAGAGGGAAAGTTCGATTCTCTATTGTTACTCAATTCAAATGATTTCGACGGTTAGAGTAAATTAAAAAAATATATAAGATTTTTCTATGTGGGCGGATTTCTCTCGCGGTCGCGTTGCCTCTATCATATTTTTATTCTGTTAAAAAAATTTCAGCACGAGGTCGGCTAGCAATGTCACTGCAGTTCTTAGAATTTGCAAACGTCAATCGTGTCAAATCTAGGGCAAGGTTCTTGATAAACAAGCCGCCGCCACGGTCACTTTAGATCATATAAACAATAATCAGAAAAAATGAGTAAAAAAATAAATTAAAAACATGTCTATTTAATAAAAAAAATAGACAAAATATGAAGCACAAGCAACATATTATGTGTTTCATTTTCCTAGTCTTTGCGTTTACACAGTTTCAATTGGAGTTTCGATGAAACTATAAAAATTACACAAAATAGAAATAAAAAATCAAAAGGAGAGGGAAAGTTTGATTCTCTATTGTTATTCAATTCAAATGATTTCGACGGTTAGAGTAAATTAAAAAAATATATAAGATTTTTCTATGTGGGCGGATTTCTCTCGCGGTCGCGTTGCCTCTATCATATTTTTATTCTGTTAAAAAAATTTCAGCACGAGGTCGGCTAGCAATGTCACTGCAGTTCTTAGAATTTGCAAACGTCAATCGTGTCAAATCTAGGGCAAGGTTCTTGATAAACAAGCCGCCGCCACAGTCACTTTAGATCATATAAGCAATAATCAGAAAAAATGAGTAAAAAAATAAATTAAAAACATGTCTATTTAATAAAAAAAATAGACAAAATATGAAGCACAAGCAACATATTATGTGTTTCATTTTCCTAGTCTTTGCGTTTACACAGTTTCAATTGGAGTTTCGATGAAACTATAAAAATTACACAAAATAGAAATAAAAAATCAAAAGGAGAGGGAAAGTTTGATTCTCTATTGTTATTCAATTCAAATGATTTCGACGGTTAGAGTAAATTAAAAAAATATATAAGATTTTTCTATGTGGGCGGATTTCTCTCGCGGTCGCGTTGCCTCTATCATATTTTTATTCTGTTAAAAAAATTTCAGCACGAGGTCGGCTAGCAATGTCACTGCAGTTCTTAGAATTTGCAAACGTCAATCGTGTCAAATCTAGGGCAAGGTTCTTGATAAACAAGCCGCCGCCACGGTCACTTTAGATCATATAAACAATAATCAGAAAAAATGAGTAAAAAAATAAATTAAAAACATGTCTATTTAATAAAAAAAAAATAGACAAAATATGAAGCACAAGCAACATATTATGTGTTTCATTTTCCTAGTCTTTGCGTTTACACAGTTTCAATTTGAGTTTCGATGAAACTATAAAAATTACACAAAATAGAACTAAAAAATCAAAACGAGAGGGAAAGTTCGATTCTCTATTGTTATTCAATTCAAATTCAAATGATTTCGACGGTTAGAGTAAATTAAAAAAATATATAAGATTTTTCTATGTGGGCGGATTTCTCTCGCGGTCGCGTTGCCTCTATCATATTTTTATTCTGTTAAAAAAATTTCAGCACGAGGTCGGCTAGCAATGTCACTGCAGTTCTTAGAATTTGCAAACGTCAATCGTGTCAAATCTAGGGCAAGGTTCTTGATAAACAAGCCGCCGCCACGGTCACTTTAGATCATATAAACAATAATCAGAAAAAATGAGTAAAAAAATAAATTAAAAACATGTCTATTTAATAAAAAAAAAATAGACAAAATATGAAGCACAAGCAACATATTATGTGTTTCATTTTCCTAGTCTTTGCGTTTACACAGTTTCAATTTGAGTTTCGATGAAACTATAAAAATTACACAAAATAGAACTAAAAAATCAAAACGAGAGGGAAAGTTCGATTCTCTATTGTTATTCAATTCAAATTCAAATGATTTCGACGGTTAGAGTAAATTAAAAAAATATATAAGATTTTTCTATGTGGGCGGATTTCTCTCGCGGTCGCGTTGCCTCTATCATATTTTTATTCTGTTAAAAAAATTTTCAGCACGAGGTCGGCTAGCAATGTCACTGCAGTTCTTAGAATTACAATTACAATAGTGTCTCTTACAAGTACAATAGTGTCTCATCTAGGGCAAGGTTCTTGATAAACGAGCCGCGACCACGGTCACTTTATATTTAATTTTTCTGTGGGCGGATTTCTATCGCGGTCGCGTTGTCTCTATCATATTTTTATTTCTGTTAAAAAAATTTTCAGCACGAGGTCGGCTGTCAATGTCACCGCAATTCCTAGAATTTGCAAATGTCAATCGTGTCTCACCCAGAGCAAGGTTCTTAATTAACGAGCTGCCGCCACGATCACTTTATATTTGATTTTTCTATGTGGGCGGATTTCTCTCGCGGTCGCGTTGCCTCTATCATATTTTTATTCTGTTAAAAAAAATTTTCAGCACGAGGTCGGCTAGCAATGTCACTGCAGTTCTTAGAATTTGCAAATGTCAATCGTGTCTCACCCAGGGCAAGGTTCTTAATAAACGAGCTGCCGCCACGGTCACTTTATATTTGATTTTTCTATGTGGGCGGATTTCTCTCGCGGTCGCGTTGCCTCTATCATATTTTTATTCTGTTAAAAAAAATTTCAGCACGAGGTCGGCTAGCAATGTCACCGCAGTTCCTAGAATTTGCAAATGTCAATCGTGTCTCACCCAGGGCAAGGTTCTTAATAAACGAGCTGCCGCCACGGTCACTTTATATTTGATTTTTCTATGTGGGCGGATTTCTCTCGCGGTCGTATTGCCTCTATCATATTTTTATTCTGTTAAAAAAAATTGCAGCACGAAGTCGGCTAGCAATGTCACTGCAGTTCTTAGAATTTGCAAACGTCAATCGGGTCTCACCTCGGGCAAGGTTCTTGATAAACGAGCCACGGCCAGGGTCACTTTATATTTAATGTTTCTATGTGGGCGGATTTCTCTCGCGGTCGCGTTGCATTGAATTTATTTCCGTACTATGCTTTTGATAATTATAAGATGCTTGGATTCTTACAAAAAATTTAATAATATTTTGAACGCACGAAACAAAACGAAATATGAAAATAAATGGTAAAATTAAAGAAATTATTTGCGTTAGCAGAAATGAAATTTTGAAAGGAAATCGTTTTTATTTGAACGGTAATTAAAATTAGTAAAAAAAGCTACAGCTCCATTATTTTCAAAAGACAACCAGCCACAATAAAAACAATTGAAGCACTTTCTCGCCCAATAAAAGTTACGTATATATTTCAAAATGCATATATGTACATAACTGGACGCATAATAAAAAAGTTATTAGGTACATATTTATTTATCCTGAAGCGTACAGCGAAATGTCAACAATTTTACGAAATTGTGATTACATATTTTGTGACAATAAAAGAATTAAGAACAAAAGTTATGCAAAATGAAATAAAAAATCGAAAATAAAATAAATTATTGATAATAATAATAGAGTTTAATTATTCCTGAAAATAACTTAAAAAAAAAACAACACTCCGGCCCAAAAAATCATATAAACAATAATCAGAAAAAATGAGTAAAAAAATAAATTAAAAACATGTCTATTTAATAAAAAAAAATAGACAAAATATGAAGCACAAGCAACATATTAGGTGTTTCATTTTCCCAGTCTTTGCGTTTACACAGTTTCAATTTGAGTTTCGATGAAACTATAAAAATTACACAAAATAGAAATAAAAAATCAAAACGAGAGGTTTGTTATTGTTATTCAATTCAAATGATTTCGACGGTTAGAGTAAATTAAAAAAATATATAAGAATTCATACCAATTTTAAAGAAGTACGTCTCTGAAGATGGAGATTATTTATCTGCAAACCGAGCGTGTGTTTAACCGACTTCCGCATGCAACGATAATATACTTCCGATAGATTTTCCGATCACACGAACAGTGAAGTTCGATTTTAATTCGATTCAAATTATTTCGACAGTCAAAATAAAAATTTAAAAAAAAAACCCTTGCAATCAAAAATAGAACTCGTGGGAAATAAACGTGAACGGTGAGCGTTTCATTCTTTCTATCTCATTCCATCGAATTCGATAGTTGCGATCTAATTCGTGCTTCGAAAAGTATTAACGGTGTTTCGGGCATCCCTAATTTATTGAATTTTTCCAAGACGTTTGCATTCAAATTCATAAAATGTAAATGCGGGCAAAGAATCACAAAAAAGAAAAAAAAAACATATCACAAAAATAAAATAAAAATAAAAATGACGAAAACGAATTTAAACAATTATAGAGAAAATTTTAAAGCAACTTCCCTGAATTCGATTTCAGTTCACGTATGGCGCGGTATGTCATTTTCAGGTCAGGACCGTAACTTATTAAATTCATCCAATTTCTCTCTAATCTCTTAGCATTTATATGAAAAAACGAGTCTGAGTAATTGAATCACAAATAGCGCGTATCGATTCAAGGAAAATCGTTTTTCACGAAGGGATTTCCGGAGCGCGCTGCGCGATTTTCTTCGGGCCAAAGACGACGTCGATCGAATTATACACACATATAGTAAAGAACAATCTGAAAGAAAATCGTTCCAAGAGGGTTGGTTACACTTACATCCGACCACGGTGAATCCCACTACCACACAAATCTTCCACCACAGCACCAGGGCACTTCCATCCATAGTTCGCGAATGAAGTTATCCCAATTCATACACAGTGGCCGTCAGAAGGAGCATTCGTCGGCCACTAAAACGAGAGCCTGCCAGTGACGACGACGACGCCTCCCTGTCTTGTCGACATTTAGTGGCGCTCTACCAACGTCGTGACGTCGCCGATGGACTCCCCCCTCCTCCGTACGACGCGTTACGTCATCCTCGTGATCGATCAAACTACCCTTGGCCATGTTTCGTCCCCGATTTTATTTTTTCTGCGCTCGGAAAAATCGACGGCGGACACAAAACAGTCCCGAGCTCATCTGCACGTCGGCGTCGCGTCCGAATCACGACGTCCCTTTTAATTCGGGTTTAATTCGTCGCGGACGGCCCCCCGAAAAAGAAAAAGAGGGTCGGAAGCGGATACGGCGGTGACGTCACTGCGGAAAATGAACTTTGACCCATTTTCCGCGGAAAATAACACGACTAACGTTGCATTGCTTCGAGGACTGTACAGATCCGTAATTTATTTCTTTTTAATTACTAAGTATTTCCTATTTACCTATTACTAAGTATTTATTTAAAAAATAAATTAATTTGCTTTTTTTTTTAAGAAAAATGTATTCGTCGGTTCGTCCTAAAAATAGTGATTGTAAGCTGGTATGTATGTATGTGCATTTTTTTTTTGGTTTGCATTGTACGTGTTTGAAGTGCATGAAATTTCTAAAAATTGCGCGTAAAATTCAATACCAGTGGCGGCGATTCGAGGGGAGGGGGGGGGGGGCAGTCGTAATCCAGTTTTCAATTAATTTTTTTATTTGAAAGACAGTGAACAACAAAATGTTTTTTTTTTCTAATTATTTCCCTTTTTATTAGTACATTTTGCATATTGTTACGGTAATATTTGAAGTAACATGGAATTAGGGACGTAGCTTAATATAACAAAACATTTATTATCAACAAATTAACTAACAATCATTTTACAACTTACATTTTGTGTATTGGGGCACTAAAAAGACAACTAGTCTACATGACACTCTGAAGAGATTTGTTCTAATACTAACTCTAGCGTTTACTCTATCGGCTTTTTATAGGGGTTTTGTTTCCGGGGTGTGACGTCAATTGTTGCCTTGAAATGTGATTCCGCGCTGGATTTGTGCCTGTAGATGAATCATAGTTTTTGCACACGACCCGCTGTGCAGGTGGTCTGTCTTCTGCACTTCGGGTGAGTCATACGTTACATAATTTCGACGGAGGCAGCTTTTGTTTATGTTATCGCTCCATGTTTACGTTATGCCCGACTGCATTTCCACTGTACATCTTTGCTGGTGCTCTTATCCTAGTTACAATATTATTACTTTTTCAGCCCACCCCCTTTATGATAGCAAAACCTTGCCCCCTCCCACCGCCACTGTTCAGTACATTCATAAATTTATTCTTTTCGTTTTCTTTGTTTGAAACGCCGTCTCTATAAAATTCTATTTTATAGCGAATTTTTTTAAATTTTATTTTATTGTGAAAGTACCCCTGTTTTGGTAGTGGAGTAGCAAGAAGTGAGTGCAAGCAGAGTTAAAGGGCGTTTCGCTTTGGACAAATGGGAGATTTAAGATAAAGAATAAATGTTTCTGAGAAATCAATAACAAAAAAATTTCCCATATGGCCCGACTTATCTGGCGATCACTGTGTATGTATAAATAATGATCACAGGATTAAGAATAGCACGTATTGCATCACATCCGAAGAGACAAAAAATTAATATAAATATGAACATCATTTACATATACAATACAAGTACTATACATTCACGTTAAATCTTCAAAATATTCTTTTATATTGTAAAAGGCGTTGTGCCATCCATTTCGTCCATTTTATTTCTTTGGACGTGTCTTTATTTCTTATATCGACAGGTAATTTGTTAAATATTTTTACAACTAAATAATTAGTGCTTATCTGAGAACGCTTAACTCGGTGATGACGACTGATTAATTTTTCTAAAATTCTGTAATGAAAACCTAAGCATACAAAATCGTATTATTCAAGTCGGAGCCCAGAATATAGTTTCTGAACGCACCCCTGCAGTCCCAAAAGAATGCGTTTGTTTATTTTGACAATAGATGGCGCCTAAATCAACCAGATTCATCGATTTGAAGCTATAGGATGCTATTACGTCTGATTAATTTTTCAAAAATTCTGTAATGAAACGCTAAATATACAAAATCGTACTAGTCAAGTGGGAGCCCAGGATATAGTTTCTGAACGCACCCCTGCAGTGCCAACAGAATTCGTTTGTTTGTTTTGACAATAGATGGCGCTAAATCAATCGGATTTATCGATTTAAAGCTAAAAGAGAAACAAGTTTTTGTCTTAAGTGTACAAGGCAACGAAAAACAAAAACCGTAATGGGTTTGCATAAGTACTAACGTAATACGTTTTACAAATCTACTGGAATAATTTAGGATAATTAGTAATTTTCCGTAATTTTATTTTTCTTCCAAGGATGTTGGAATTTGGTAAACCCCCTTTAAATCTAAAAGGAAAATCACTTTGCTCACACATATTTATTTCTTCTTGCAATAATTTCGCCACCTTGGAGACCTTCGATGTCAAATTTGGCACAAATTCATTTCGCGCCAAGCAGAACTGAACTGCAAAGCGTGAAATCTGAATTCAAAAATTTTTGCTATATTATACGTAACGCGAATCTGGGGACACCGTGTATACAACGTGTCCCAGCCAAGACTTTCACCTTTAATGTCTTTGTTATTTATTGATGAAATTTGCTAAAATTTGGCAGATACCGTTATTAAAAAATAAGAAAGTAAATATTCTTTCAGTATCATCAAACATCATTGCAATAAAAATGTATTATTTTTAAACGGTTTTTTCTTTATGAATTGCAAAAAAATGTGAACAAATGTTAAGATTTTGAACACTTTTATCTTTGATATTACCGAAAATAAATGAATTACTGCTGCTATTCTTTCACAAGTTAGATTCTTTTATAATCGTGTTTGTATGTATTTACCATAATAACATCAACTCTGTAACAACAGGAAGCTGTTTAAAAATAACATTTTGCATTCACAAGAGATTTGACGTAGCAGAAAGATTCATCAGTAATCAATATTTATATTCTTACCAAATTTTGCTTCTTTCTGTCCATAAACAACGAAGGTATAAGGGGTTAAAATCTTGGCTGGGACACTCAGTACAATCTGCAACTTCTTAATCTTGGCTTGTCTGTTTGAAGCAATCAATATACAGAGTTATTCATTAGGGCCTGTTTTTTAATTCTTATGAAGCATCAGATTACGTCTTTAAATTCAACAGAAATCTAATAGACTCAAACATAAATCAATTCTTTCCATCTTTCTAGAAATTGGTGGATCTGCTTGGTTCCTAAGCATACAAAATCGAATTTTTTTACGATTAAATAGCATTCTTCTCATAGCTTCTCGTTTCAACCGTGTATCACAACCCATATCTAAATAAAAAATTATTTAAAAAATTTAATATATTTTTTTAAAATCAAGTAAGCGGGTTGCCTTTACTTATTACTAATCAAGTAAGTGGGTTGCCTTTACTTGATTAGTAATAAGTAAAGGCAACCCGCTTACTTGATTTTAAAAAATTATATTAAATTTTTTAAATAATTTTTTATTTAGATATGGGTTGTGATACACGGTTGAAACGAGAAAAAAAATGCTATTTAATCGTACAAAAATTCAATATGGCGTCCATTTAAAATAAGAAAGTTGCTATCAATATCTTGACAGCCGCCATCTTGAATTTTATTTTGACTGTATTTTCAGCTGTATTTTATCAAACATAGTAACTTTTATATGAAACATTTTTTCATATTTTTATAATTGCGAAGTTACTGGACATAGCGATTTTCAGTTTTTCTGCGATAATATCTGAACTATTTGGAATTTTCAAATTTTCTCAACGGAATCTGAATCAGCACATAAAACTGCAAAATATTGCCCATTTAACCAAATCTCTATCTTCACTAATAAGAAAGTTACCCATGGTAGCCTACTCAATCTGGGACACACTGTATATTAAGAAGAATAGATTGATTGGTTGGTCTTCGTGGAATATAACATTTGGCGACGAGGATGAAGTACCAAGTAAGAAAAGGGCAAGTAAAAATAGCGAACGACGTCAACGTCAGAAATAATTTAAAAAAATTAAACGAAGTCATTGGTCACTGGACAAGATTAATTTGTGGTGAAACTTCATCATTTAATCAAGAAAATGGCTCAAAATCTGCAATGCATCGGTAGTATTGAACCGTTTGACATAAAAGGAGCCTTTAAGCAGTATTTGCAACGTTTGGAGCAATTTTTTGTATTGAATAATACTCAAAACAATAAAAAGAGAGCAATGTTCATAAGGTTGATGCGGGCACCAACATATAATATTCTCTCCAATTTAGTAACCCCTTTCAGAACCTACTGATAAAACTTTCGAAGAAATAAAGCAAGTTTTACTTGATTATTTTGTACCGAAGGAAGTTATAATTGCGGAGCGATTCAAATTAAACAAACGAAATCAAGCTGCAGAAGAAAGTGTTACAGATTATGTCATTGTATTAAAAAAACTTGCATCAACATGTGAGTACGGTGCTTTTCTGAATGAAGCTATCAGAGATAAATTTGTCGCAGGATTAAAGTCAGAAGCTATTCAACAGAAATTATTAACAATGCAAAACTTGACTTTGGAAACGGCGATTCAAACTGCCAAGGCAATGGAGTTAGCTAACATGGAATTAAAAGAAATTCAACCAGACAGTATGAATAAGGTGACTTATATGAAGTCGAAACTTAATCAAAAACAGAACCTGTCAAAAGGAAATTATCAAGAAAAGTCAAACTTCGAAAGACGTTTTAGATGTGGAAGAGGACATAATGAAAGTTCGTGTCCAGCTGTTGATTGGATTTGCTTCAAATGTCAAAAAAAGGACATACTTCAAGGGTATGCCGAGGTAAAACAGTGCTAAAGCAAGGTCAACGGATTGGCGGCAGTACCGGAGCTACAGGTCGCAAATTTGTGAAAGCAGTTGAAGACTTTGAAGATCGTGACCAAAATGAAGAGTCATCGAGTGAAGAGAACCCTAGCGCATGGATGGAAGATAGATATTATGTAAATCAAGTTAAGTCCGTCAGATCAACAATTCAAGACTGTATTAACTTGAATTTGAATTGTTGTTCAGGTCAAACAAACGAGGTATCCGTATGTAAGGTATGTAAAGTTTCTGGTGCAGTAATGGTAAAAGTAAATATTGAAAATAAGTCAATTGATATGGAGATTGACACAGGGGCTAGTATTTCAATAATGACTGAAAATATGTTTAATTGCCAATTTTCACATTTCAAATTACAAACTTGTTGTTTATCTATAAGTACCCCTAATGGAAAATTACATGTCGTAGGTTAAGTTCATGTTCATGTCAGTTACGAGAGCAATAATTTCAATTTACCATTTTAATTTACCAAGGTCATGGTTGGATAAATTAATACCCGAATGGAGGACTTTATTCCTCGAAAAGAAAAGTATATCACATCATGTTAATCATACTGTGGTAGATTTAAAAGAGCAATTATTTAAAGATTTTCCAAAAATCTTTGATGGAAAACAAATGAGGCTATAAAAGATTTTAGAGCTCAAATTACATTGAAAGACAATGCTGTTTTAAGTGTGATGAAGTCTTACTCTCTTCCTTATGCGTTGAAACAACCAGTTCAGAAAGAAATGGAATTTTGGAGCCAGCTAGTCTTATAGTAGTAGTTAAAAAAAAGACAGGTGGATTATACTTGTGTGTAGATTTTAAAAAAAACTATAAATAAAGTAATTAAACCTGAACAATATCCACTTCCGTTGACAGATGAGATTTTTCAAATTGTTAGTGGAAGTAAAATATTTGCTCTAATAGATTTGTCTAATGCTTTTAACCAAATGATGGTAGCAGACCAATGCAAACATTTACTAACTATCAATACTCATATTGGCATGTTTCAATTTAATCGTCTTCCTTTTGGCATAACATCTGCTCCAGCTATTTTTCAAGGTATGATGGATCAAATATTGAAAGGTTTAACTAAAGTAGCCGTATACATAGATGATGTCATAATAGCCGGAGAAAACGAAAAAGATTTAGATTGTAACATTAGAGAAGTATTAAAACGTTTACAGTATTATAATGTAAAAATAAATTTAAAAAAACAGTAAATTCTTTCTGAGTGAGGTCGAGTTTTTAGGGTACAAACTAAATGCTGAAGGCATTCATCCTTTAGAATCAAAAGTAAAAGCCATCAAGGAAGCACCAATACCTAAAAATGTAACTCAACTAAAAGCATTTTTAGGACTTTTAAACTTCTATGGTAAATTTATTAAAAATTTATCTAGTATTGCGAAACCATTGTATCAATTACTTGAAAAGAATACATCTTTTCATTGGACAAAGAAACATTTTAATTCTTTTATTGAATGCAAAAATCAACTTAGTAGTGATTCTGTTTTAACATTATATAATCCGAAGAACGACATTATATTAACAACTGATGCTTCAGCATATGGAGTTGGCGCTGTGCTTAGTCAAGTTGATAATGGAATAGAAAGACCAGTCATGTTTGCTTCGTCTACTCTAAATAAAGCTGAACAGAATTATGCTCAGATTCAAAAAGAAGCTTTAGCTATAATTTTTGGTGTAAAAAAATTTCATAAGTTTCTTTATGGCAGAAAATTTTCTATATGAACCGATCATAAGCCTTTAGAAACAATTTTTGGTAATAATAAAGCAATACCTACATTAACTCATGCACGTATACAGCGTTGGGCATTGATTTTATCGGCTTATGATTATGATATAATGTACAAGAAAGGAAATGAAATATATAATGCGGATGCTCTCTCACGATTACCTTTAAAGGATTCTACAGAAGACGAAATATTAAGTTTTAATACGGAAGATTATTTACCAATTTTACCTCAAGAAGTAGCTAAAGAAACACATAAAGATCCTATTTTAAGTAAAAGCTTTGAAATGGTAAAATTTGGATTTCCAACAAGTTGCGAAGAAATAATATTTAAACCCTATTTTAAAAGACGTTTAGAATTAAGTATCGAGTCTAATTGTTTAACTTGGGGAAACAGGTTAATACTTCCAAATAGTTTGAAAGCAAGAATTTTAGAAATGTTACACATCAATCATCAAGGGATAGTTAGAATGAAATCTTTAGCGAGAGCGGAATTTTGGTGGCCTAAGATGGATAAAGACTTTGAAGAAACTGTAAAAAATTGTAAGTCTTGTCAACATTTTGGTAATAGAATTCCCAATTATTCATTACACGCTTGGCCGAAATTTGAAAGAAATTGGAACCGAATTCACATAGATTTTTTTAAATTGGCTAACGTTGAGTTCCTACTTTTAATTGATAGCACTACTAAATGGATTGATGTGTATTCTATGAAGAAAATGACAGGAGAACAAACTATTACTAAACTAAGACAATCTTTTGCCATATTCGGTTTACCGCAATATTTGGTTGCTGATAATGGACCACCATTTGATAGTACAGCTTTGCAAACATTCTGTATAAGTAATGGCATTACTCTTATTAATACACCGCCTTATCATCCTGAATCGAATGGTTTAGCTGAACGAGGAGTACGAACCATAAAAGATGCTGTAAAAAAATCACTTCATGAAGATCTTATTAACAAAAAGCACAGGTCGTTAGATCAAATAATCTCGAATTTTGTTTTTGGGTATCGAAATACTCCAACTACTGTTACAAGGAAATCTCCTGCAGAAATGATGCTAAAACCAAATCCTAGAACTTTACTAAATATGATAAAACCAACCTTCAATTTTAGGAAGGGTGAAGAAATGAAGAAACAATTTTATAAATCAAAGGAAAAGTTCTTTACCATTGGACAAAATGTATTAACGTATAATAAAGTACATAAAATTTGGATACCAGGAAAGATAATTAGACTGATAAGTTTTTGCACTTATCTTGTAAAGATAGGGGAAAAAGTAAAGTTGGTTCATGCAGACTTTATTAAGAATTGTCATTATTCTATAGAATCAACACCTTTGTCCGAGATTATACCAGCTGTATCTACTACACCAATAATTAAAGAAAAAGAAATTCACACAGATAATAGTGAAGAACAAAAACAAACATTTCAATCAACCGATTTATCTGTACCTTCTTTTACTCAATCAGATAATAAAACTGAAAATATACCAGACTTAAGAAGATCTCAGAGAAATAGAAAACCAGTCATTAGATTGAAATATTGAAAATATAATTATTACATATTACATATTATTATTACATATTATTACTTTTACATTACTCCCATAACTTTGCATTACTTTTCATAGTTAGTGGAGAGGAGTGTAGTGTCCTTTGAAAAAGTTTAATATAATTAGTAATGTTATTATAGCAACGACACATAATAAGGCTACGAACATGTATGTAGTTTTAGTGAGTCTTATTTGCATTTCATTGTTATACTCTGTTAAATATTAATAAAGTCTATATTAAGAAGAATAGATTGGTCTTCGTGGAATATAACAGTACACTTATTTAAGAGATGTCCTACCCCTCGATTGAAAGGCAGTGTAGAGTGTATTTTGTTATAACTTTGTATAATTTTGTAGATTACTACAAATCGGAACATATTATTTTGTTATAGCTTCGCAGATAATTTTACAAATTAGAACACAAATGGGGGAAACCCTCCAACGTTTTTTTTTCCACGAAATAAGCAAAGCCAAGCGTCCACGCGAATCTTTAGCATAAGAATCCGGAATCTCCGGCAACGTATGAACTGTAAAGGTAAGGTGATAGACCTCACAACAAAATCAACGAACGTAACGTGAAAGTAAGTTAGTTACATAAGCGTGAAATGATATTTTAGGTGGGAAGTTGCGAACGTTTTAGCCAGTCGAATTCGCACCCACCTTATACTAGCACGCCGAGAATTGGATCGATTTAAAAATAACCGTAACGTTCAAGTGTGCGCGAAGATAAGATTAAGCGCGGCGGATTTACGAAAAGGTAAGTCATTGTTATCAGATTTTGCTAATTATGACGTTTTATTTTACATGTCCTCGAAATTACGTTTGCGTGCGTGCGTGCGTGTGTGTGTGTTGCAATTAGTGAAATTTGCAAACTCGAGTTGTTTCGTAACAATATAATATTCATGAGTTTCATTGCGGACAGGTTGTCGCAAGGGAAAATGATCGTCATTTCGTAAAACGTCAACAAAAAAATGTTTGTACTCTTCTTAATTATGGCTACGCACATTTTCTTTTGCCTTCTTAAAATGCAACCATTAAATAATTTTTTTTTTAGTTGTAGTCGTTTTTATCTGAATCAATAAATGATAAGTGTCATTTTGAGATCGTTTGTTGTTCTATGAAACGAAAGTGACTATGCTACAACAATACTTTTATCTGAACTAAGATAATCAAATGCAAGCAATCTCTAACTTCGATTATATGTGGAGAACACCCTATATATACAATACACCTCCTCTTCATTTTCCGAAACTGTCATAAAAAATTCCCCCCGTACTTCCAAAAATAATTGTTTTAGGTGTACATTATTAATAAAAGTTGGAATACCGCAAGGAACTATATTAGGGCCAATCTATTTCTGATTTATGCCAATGATTTACCATCAAATATACCAAGAACTATGAGAAGTATACAAATCAAAATTTGATCGAGAAGAGTCGCAGACTTAAATAATCTTTCGTTAAGTTTTTATTTAAAAAAGTGGCATTCCCAAATGAAAGTCGTAAACCCTTCTTAAAGAAACGAGTACTTTAAATTGCTAAATACATTTTAAAAAATACATAAATTAATGTTTTGTAGGAGTACTTAATAATATCTAAAGTAATGACGTCAACACAACTTAAGCTTTTTGTTATGTCGATGACGTTAATAACAAATGGTCCTGTATGTTTTTATAGATAAAAAAAACTCTGAGTTACGATGCGATTCACGTAAACGTCAACAAAAGGGACGCAGTCGTTTTTCCTGTGATTATATAATTAATTGTTATTTAAATTGTTATCAGTTATAAACAAAAAAGAAATAATGTGTTTGACTGGAGATTTGGATCAGTGAATCACTTTCATCTTGCGATTAAAATCAGTTTCGCGAGGTGATTCACGAATTGTAACGAGTTCGAGGGAACTTGACTTTTAATCGATCGCATTTTTTGGAAATGATTTAGCTCCCTTTTGTTGAAATCTTTGTCCAGTGGCAGATAGTAAAAGAGTAAAAACTGAAATGTGCCGAGAAGAAGATTCTGTTGTAAACTTTTATTAACAGTGTTTTCATCTATATTACTTCATTTTTTATTTCATTGCTAACTACAATTAATATCTTAACACTCCCACTTTAATTGTTAGTGATATCTTCAATGTTGGCATAAATCTCTCATTCCTAACAGCCATCTAAGTTTGTTAAACTTGACCGGTGTTAATATTTTTGTAAATATGTCAGCAATTTGTTCCTCAGTTCCTACATACTTGATGTCCATTAAGCCTTCTCGATATTTTTCCCTAATGAAGTGATACTTTATTTCAATATGCTTTGTACGTCTGTGAAACTCAGAATTTTTAATCAACCGTATTGCACTTTGATTATCAATGTACAAAGTTGGTTTCTCTTCACTTTTGCATAACTCCTTCAATAGACGTTGAAGCCATATCAATTCCATGACTGTAGTACAAGCAGCAACATATTCCGCTTCAGTAGTTGACAGCGACACCGATGTTTGTCTTCTAGAGCACCAACTTATGGCACTTGATCCAAACATGAATACGTATCCTGTAGTTGATTTCCTACTATCAGCATCACCTGCAAAATCTGCATCACTGTATCCATGAAAATTAGCTTCATTATTACACTGAAATAAAATTCCATAGTTCAAAGTTCCATTTAAATACTTGAAAATCCTTTTCACTGCTTTCCAATGAACTTGTAATGGATTTTCTAGAAAACGACTTGCTGCATTTACGGCAAACGTTATATCTGGCCTTGTAGCTACATTTAAATACATTAAACTTCCTACAGCTTCTCTGTAAGGCACCTTTTCCTTTCTTATTTCAGGATGTAGATTTCTACATAATATTTGATCTGCAGGAGTTGATACTTGTTTGGATTCTAACATCTGAAACTTGCTTAAAATTCTTTTAGTAAAGCCGGACTAATGTAAAAATATTGAACCGTCTAATTCTTGTACAATTTCAAGTCCAAGAAAATTGTTTAAATAACAATGTTTAATTTCAAACTCATTGTGCAAATAAACTAGTAAATCATCAATGTCATTTTGTTTCTGTGCAGCAATAATTCCATCATCTACGTATATTGCCACAATAAGTTTAAAATTCTTATCATTGCTTAAAAATACACATTCATCAGCAGTACTACTTTTAAGATTATATCTTTTTAAGAAATTAATAAACCTGTTGTTCCAGCAACGTGGAGCCTGTTTCAATCCATACAAACTTCTATTCAGTTTACATACCATATTCGAACTATCTTCAAAACCAGCAGGTTGATTCATGTAAATCTCCTCATTTAAATAACCTTACAAGAACGCAGTTTTTACGTCAAATTGCATCAATTTTAACTTTTGTTTTGCTGCAACTGCTAAAATCATACGGATTGAATCATATTTAACAACTGGACTAAATGTTTCTTTATAATCAATCCCAAATTTTTGTGTATAACCTTTAGCTACAAGTCTGGCCTTAAATCTATCAATTTCTCCATTTGCCTTTCTTTTAATTTTGAAAACCCAATTATTTGAGATTGCCACCTTACCTGATGGTAATGCGATCAAAGTCCAAGTATTATTCTTCTTTAGTGATTCTAATTCTTCTTCCATGGCTTGCTTCCACTCTTTAGCATGTTTGCTTGTAACTGCTTCTTGGAAAGTAATAGGTTCACAGTCTTCTGCTATTAAAGCAATACTTTCAGCTAAACTTGCGTATCTATCGGATTGTTTTAACGCATTCCTATTTCTCAAATTGTATCTTGTTTTGGTTTCTTCATTTTCTTCAAAATTTTCAGATTCTGTTAACTTTATAACTTCTTCTACTCTCTCATATTTGTTTTCTTTATGGTCAGCTTCTTCAATGTCACATTTTCTTTCTTCTTCTAAAATTATTTCTTTTGCAAAAACTACATCTTTACTTACATCAATGATATTCCCCTGCTTTTACATTTTCCTTATATCCCACAAATACTCCCTTTTTACTTTTAGCATCGAATTTCTTACGTTTTTCTTTAGGAATGTGGACAAATACTTCAGTTCCAAATACTTTCAAGTGACTGATTTTTGGTTTCTCACCATACCATAGTTCATAAGGCGTTGAATGAAACCTTGAGCTCTCTCCTGTTCTATTTATTACGTAAACTGCCGTATTAACTGCTTCAGCCCATAGCTTCAGTGGAAGGCCTTTAGAGTAAAGTAGTGTTCTTGCAGATTCAACAATGGTCCGCATATCTCTTTCTGCGACACCATTTTGTTGTGGTCAATATGGCACTGTCAACTGATGACGTATACCACGAAATCTTAGAATGCTATCAACGTTCTTGTTTACAAATTCACCTCCATTGTCCGATCTAATGACTTTCACTTCAGATCCTGTGACATTTTTGACAACTGTCAGATATTCAACCAATTTTTCTTTTACTTCGCTTTTGTTACGCAAAAAGTAGACATGTCTAAAACTTGAAAAATCATCTTTAAATAAGAGAAAATAATACGAACCTCCAAGTGAGACATTTTGCATAGGACCACACAAATCTGCATGTATCAATTGACCACATTTTTCTGTTTTTGTCAAACTAGAATGAAAGGGTTGGCGGTGTTGCTTTCCATACATGCATGCTTCACAAAATATGTTTTTATTCAAATCTGGTACATTCACGTTCAAATTTTGTAGAACTTTTCTTACATGACTAACATTCTGATGACCTAAGCGTTCATGCCAAAGTTGCAGTGATTCCTTAACAACGACATTCGTTTCAGATTTTCCTTCAGGTAAAATAACTTTAAACAGAAGTTGATATAAACGCTTGTTTCGTACTCCCACTGCTACAATACGACCATTACTTTTAATGTGACATTTCTTCTCATCAGAATATAATGTATATCCTTTATCCAAAGCTGTACCAGTTGAAAACAAATTCAATTTAATTTCCGGAACGAACAATACATTTTTTAAAAGTTTCTCCGTCCATTTACCTTCTGCAAATGCCGAAATTCTTATGTCACCTTTACCATGAGCACTTATTTTTGACCCATTTCCAATTCTGACAGGTATCGGACTGTCAAAGGGAACATAATTATCAAACCACTCGGACCTTTTCGACATATGATCGCTGGCTCCTGAATCCATAAACCACATATCCTCTTCATGATCTTCAGCTAACATGGCTTCCAAAATAAAAGCTTCTTTTTCTGAAGTTGAAGCATGAATATGGGTATTTCCTCTATCTTCTCCATTTTCTTCTTTCTGTTTCCTATTTCTACATTATCTTTTCCAATGACCTGGTTTATTACAATAAAAGCATTTTCCTGGTTTCTTATTTTTGTACTTGTTGAAAATTTTCTTGTTTTCTTCTTGCTTTCTTCCTGTCTTCATCGTCAAAGCATTTACTGATTCTTCATTTTTAACTTGACCACTAATTCGTGCCTCTTCTATTAATAACCTTGTTGTGAGATTACTAATATTTTTCTTCTCCTCTGGCATTGACTCCCATGCACTATGAAAATGATTATAACTCGCCGGTAATGTCATTAAAATTTTTGTTATCATCATTGGTTCACCCAGCTGCTTAAGCTGATGTCCTATTTCTTCTAACTTGGAAATATGCAAGGCAATGTTATCATTTGGATCCATAACGTACCTATAGAATTTTTGTTGCACCAGATGTAAACTTGCATCAGATTTTTGTTCGAAAACACTGTGCAATTTTTCCCACATCTCTTTTGCAGTTTCACAGGTCATTATATATAATAGCGGCTGACGATCCACCGTTGACACTATTATTTTCTGAGCTTTACTATCCGCTCGCACCCACTTTTGAAGTTCCATTTCAAAAGTCCTTCTGCCTTTAGCATCAGTGTCATAACTTGACATTACAGGTTTTTCAAATTCTCCACTCACTACTCCAAATAAGTCGCTGGATTTTAAGTGTACCTTTATCACAAATTTCCACTGCGCCCAATTATTCTCATTTTTCAGTTTATCAGTTTTCAAAAGTTCACTATCCATTACCTTTACTTAATGTTTTCTTAACAAATTTACTATCTTCGGCGATAACTGGGCCCGTAACCTGTTGAAATCTTTGTCCAGTGGCAGATAGTAAAAGAGTAAAAATTGAAATGTGCCGAGAAGAAGATTCTGTTGTAAACTTTTATCAACAGTGTTTTCATCTATATTACTTCATTTTTTATTTCATTGCTAACTACAATTAATATCTTAACACCTTTTTGAAGGGTTTTCAAAATGTTCTCAAAGTTTTCTTCCATTCCTTAGTAGATTAAACAAGCGGAACAAATTTTACCTTATTTTTTATTTTGACTGCTCGGCCTTTACAGATTACGAATTCTCTGCTCAAACTAATCTCAGAAATACATTAGCTTTGCATATTCATATATAGTTTACTTCTGGAACATCTCCCGTACATAATAACAATAAATTGTAGTAAAAATATTTTTCAATTAATGTGTTTATAGCGTATGAAATAAATCGAAGCGTTCAATTAAATGAAGCGAAATATTTAGTTGTGTCGTAAAAGGGCCAGTAACAAAAAAACTAATACAGGACGAGGACGAGGTGACGCGTTTAACTTGCAATAAAGTCACACCGACCTAAATGAAAGAAATTGCTTTTTTTCTTGTGATTTACTTAAACCAACATTGTCTTAAAATGTGGCCAAGAAACCAACTAATAATACATCGTCCGCAACTAAAAAACTAAAGACGTTTCGTTGTAGTTTTCTTTTCCCAGCAGTAATTAATGCCATTTGAAACTGTTCGATAGATCAACATGTTAATTTGCATTGACGTACATAAATGTAGTGGACGTTTCAATGTAATTTTGATATTTTTTTATTCGTCATTGATGTCGTAAGTTACGACATAGAAACGCTGCATTAAACTTGGGCCCAAATATACACTGTGATTTGGATTAAATCGGTTGTCTTATTTTATACAAGTATATGTATTTGTTTCTCGATTTAAATCCAGGAGACTTTGCGAATTCCCCGATTTTACTATACTCAAGAGGATTCACACGGACCGAGGTCGGAAGGAAATCAACCGATAACAAGACCAATAAGAACGCGGTTTTGAAATAAGTCAAACTGTACTCAAAGCAATTCACACGAACCGAGGTCTAAAGGAAATCAATCGGTAACCAGATCAATAAGAACCTTTCGTTGTAGTTTTCTTTTCCCAGTAGTAATTAATGCCGTTTGAAACTGTCCGATAGATCAACATGTTAATTTGCGTTGACGTACATAAATGTAGTGGACGTTTCAATGTAATTTTGATATTTTTTTATTCGTCATTGATGTCGTAAGTTACGACATAGAAACAATATACACTGTGATTTGGATTAAATCAGTTGTCTTATTTTATATAAGTATACGTATTTGTTTCTCGATTTAAATCCAGGAGACTTTGCGAATTCCTCGATTTTACAATCCCCATGCCGTGCGGCATTTTATTGTAAAACTTAGCAAAATTGAAGCGAACTGTATTCAACAGTATTACATCCGACATGCAATGTTTCCGGTTCTGAATTTCTTCCGTTTCATATAAACTTAAAGCAGGTAGTACAACGTTCGTGCACTTGTAAGAAACGTAGATACAAAATTAATCGTGCTAATTTTATTATTTTGAAAATGTACAGGGTGACTGTAATAACACCCAACAAAATAAAACCAATAAGAGAACGTATCGTGTCCTGTGTTTACGCGTCATACATACAGGGTGAATGACAATTGTTCCGGCCAAAAAAAAAAGCGTAATCGAATCGATGTCACAGATTACGGGAAGAATGTTTAAAAAATTCTTTCGAATAGTTTATAATCAATTAAAAATTACCCCAAAATCAAGTTGTGGTACTGCGTACGAAATACGACGCCACGTTCTATAACTGCGACAGCATAATAGGACTATAAAGTTTTTTATTGAAACAATGCGACATTGACACACATCTCAATTCGTTTTATTACACGTTGAACAGCTGGGAACGGAAGTCTGAGTTGTTTTTTTTTTTACACGACGTAATTGTTAGTAATTTCTAAAATAACTGGAATTGCGTATGAAATAAGGGTAACAAATTCGCAAATAATTGTTTGTTAATTCTTGCGAATTATTTATTAGAGCGCTGCTTCATCCACAAAAAAAGTCGCAAGGATTTAAAAGTCGCAAGGTGATCGCAAGGATCAATGCATGGCCGGTAAGGTCCGTTCGAAGTCTATTTATGTGAGTTAGACAAAGCTAACCCTCAGCGAGTATGTCCAGCTCCCGCCAATTTCACTTGCACCAGCTGTCGCCGTTGCAGATAATCGTTTTAATCGTCGCTACTGTAAGAATTTTTGATCATGCAGGTCACAGATTACGAGAAAATATAAATTGCTGGGGTTATTTGGAAAATGTGAAACGATTTATTAGACCTGAAATTCATCGCCGACAATTTTTTTTTTGGTTTATTAGGCCATAAAAACTTTATTATGCACAGCTGTTTTAAACGTGATATGCGTACGGTTTTTAATCAAATCGCTTACGTGAATGAATGTAACAAATGTAAAAAGTTCAATGGAACGGTTTATAATTAATTAAGAATTTAATTGAAAGTGAAAAGAATGCGTACGGTGGAACGAGGAACGTTTTACAACCAGTGCGCCAAAAATATAGGATATGGAGTTGTAAACGCGTCTTCAATTTGTTAAACTTTTAATAGTTTTGTGTTAATAATAATTCGTCACGCACAAAACGAAATTACAATAATTAACAGATCACGAATGAGTTTACTGATTATAATATTTTAAGTTCTGGTGATGAAGGGACACGGTTCTTGTGGAAATAAACTTACTGTACAATTTAAATTAAAGTGAAAATAAAATACTAGGAATTCTCAACACACACATGTGTTAAAAGTGGGGCACATCGTCATCCTTTGCATGGAATAATTTGCTTCAGGTGATTTGCACGTATTTGTCAAGTAAATATTTTGTAGTTCGTATTTCACGGCGTCAACGTGTCGGGCGTTGACCTAAAAACGGAGTTGACGTAAAATTCCACTTAAAGGTGTCGAGTTCACGATCGATGCTACGACGGCATGCCTACCATAAAACTTTTACGAAGGCATTTATTTCGTTCATCTGCTCCTCATCGTCGTTTTGGGGCTAATTTTTGATTAATTATATCTCTTTGATTAATTATATATCGCACATCGCTTCTTATCGTGTTTTTTTTGTCGAAACAATTATCAGTCACCCTGTACATACAGTTGAGTCTTGGCACAGTGAACTAATTGATGAACGGCTTTGTCACTCCACCGAGGTTGACTGTTTAGAGTGCAGATAAAAAGACATAACAGTGATGCTTACAGTGTGGTTATTACTTTATTTATTATCATTATGTTAATTAACTGTTAATTTTGTTTGCTTCTCCAGACGTAAGCGCGTTATAACGTTTTCGGGGAAGTCCCTATGTCTGCACTGTTTGTGCAATTCACTCTAGCGAGGCACAATTTCTTCGCTGTTTATAGGTTAATGTATATTTTTGTATTCACTGCAGTGGATAGTTCACTATATCGAGACTCTACTGTATGTATGTACAATTGGATAAAATTTCACTAAAGTCTTTTACAAGAAACTCCTCGCCAGACTAAAACACTTCGATTTTAAATAGTTTAAATAGTAAATTATTTTGTACTACTAAGCACTATACTATACTTCACTCATCTGCGTAAAAAATATCAGTTTTATTCTTCCAGGCCGACTGATACCTACGTCACTGAATAGAACTGATAATGAGTCAGAGTAACATATATTTTTAATTCATTCAAATTTATTAGCTAGAATTTTTTTAAATACATTTATCTCGTAATCTGTGAACACGATTCTCTTACTCGTTATTTTATTGGATATTATTTCAGTCACCCTGTACATAGAACCGACCAGTTTTGTAGACACAATATTCAGAAGATTTATGAATCACATATTTGTCTGACTTGCAACGTGTAAAGGAATGCGTACTTTCTTGGAAGTTGCAGACGTGACGTTACTTGTAAGAAAAACCTAGAAAAATAACAACTAACAATGAAACAGCATTTGCAATTTTACGTAACGCGATCGTCTTTCGTTATTGAACTTTTCTTTTCGTTTTTGTTACGTTAAGTCATGGCGTCAATACCATAACTCATTTTTTTTTAAGTGCGTAAAATTTTTTACACCTACACTTCTTTTATTGTAGATGTACCGTCTGTTCATAAATACTTTTCAAATGGCTTCACTTCACTTCACTTCACTTTGTGATACGCATTTGTTATTTTCGATAACACTAAAAGATAATTCGTAAAATACCCCAAGACATTTTTTCTAGCTCCTAAAATAAAGCCTCTAGGTAAAGTGCGAAAAATCTATTTAAAAAAAACCCTGTAGGTACTCGTAAGACAAATATGTAGGTATAAAGATAATCGTCTTTAATTTTAAGCAAATAAGCAAAGTAAGTACTTTCTATACAAGATGTTTCATAACTCGAGGCGAAAAATTAAGGAACGTGTACGCGGTGATATTTTGGTTAAAAAATGTAAACATCACACACTCCTTAATTTTTCGCTTCGTGTTATGAAATGCCCCGTATAGAAAAACTAGTTTGAAAAGTAAAATTTTGTCGTTTTTTGACATTAATTCGAATGAATTAATTCTTCGAAGCGAACTAAAATGCCCATCTCCAACTCTAACCGAGCTCTAAATGAATCGGTTTGAAGCAACACGGTTTTATGAGCCAACGAACGAATTTTTCTCAGTACACGGACCGAGGACGAAAAGAAATCAATCTGTAGCGAAACTAATAAGAAGCGATAAGTCAAAACGACTTCACACGGACCGAGGTCGAAAGGAGATCAATCGGTAACTAGACCAATAAGAACCCGGTTTTAAAATAAGTCAAACTGTACTCGAGGCAACTCACACGGACCGAGGTCGAAAGGAAATCAGTTGTAATTAAACCAATAAGAAGCTACATATCGCGCTAGAACTGAATAAATTGTTCAAAATCCGAAAATCCGGATTTTTAAATAATTTCCAACCTTTAGAGAAAGGCGATTTTTAAAATTTTTAATTATTTCAAATTTTTTGTTTTCCTTTTGCTTCTCAGTTCTGCGATTTTTATTAATATATTTAATTTTCTTTTGAAATAGTTGAGTAAGTTTCAGAACTGCCCATCGAAATTAATTCTCTTTTGTTTTTCGTTTTTTTTTTTTTTAATGAGACTGTGGAAACAGAAGCTTTCTAATTTTGTTAATCGAGTGTTTTTTTTTTAATTTTTAATCATTTCAAATCCGTTCGCGAAATAATCGACAGTCTTTTGTTTTTCCTTTAGCTTCTCCATTTTAGTTCCGGTTTCTGGTTAATATTGCCAAAAATTAAATTAAATTAAAAAAATGCGTGCCATTTTGTTTCCTCTCAGTACACGGACCGAGGGCGAAATTTGCGATAAGTCAAACTTACTCAAAACGACTTCACACGAACCGAGGTCGAAAGGAAATTTTTAAATTTGTAACCGTTTCAAATCCCTTCGCGAAATAATCAACACTCTTTTGTTTTTCCTTTAGCTTCTCCATTTTAGTTCCGGTTTCTGGTTAATATTGCCAAAAATTAAATTAAATTAAAAAAATGGGTGCCACTTTGTTTCCTCCCAGTACACGGTCCGAGGACGAAATTTGCGATAAGTCAAACTGTACTCAAAACGACTTCACACGAACCGAGGTCGAAAGGAAATTTTTAAATTTGTAACCGTTTCAAATCCCTTCGCGAAATAATCAACACTCTTTTGTTTTTCCTTTAGCTTCTCCATTTTAGTTCCGGTTTCTGGTTAATATTGCCAAAAATTAAATTAAATTAAAAAAATGCGTGCCACTTTGTTTCCTCCCAGTACACGGACCGAGGACGAAATTTGCGATAAGTCAAACTGTACTCAAAACGATTTCACACGAACCGAGGTCGAAAGGAAATTTTTAAATTTGTAACCGTTTCAAATCCCTTCGCGAAATAATCAACAGTCTTTTGTTTTTCCTTTAGCTTCTCCATTTTAGTTCCGGTTTCTGGTTAATATTGCCAAAAATTAAATTAAATTAAAAAAATGCGTGCCACTTTGTTTCCTCCCAGTACACGGACCGAGGACGAAATTTGCGATAAGTCAAACTGCACTCAAAACGACTTCACACGAACCGAGGTCGAAAGGAAATTTTTAAATTTGTAACCGTTTCAAATCCCTTCGCGAAATAATCAACACTCTTTTGTTTTTCCTTTAGCTTCTCCATTTTAGTTCCGGTTTCTGGTTAATATTGCCAAAAATTAAATTAAATTTAAAAAATGCGTGCCACTTTGTTTCCTCTCGGTACACGGACCGAGGACGAAATTTGCGATAAGTCAAACTGCACTCAAAACGACTTCACACGAACCGAGGTCGAAAGGAAATTTTTAAATTTGTAACCGTTTCAAATCCCTTCGCGAAATAATCAACACTATTTTGTTTTTCCTTTAGCTTCTCAATTCTAGTTCTGGTTTAAAATTGCCGAAAATTCAATTTAAAAAATTTAGTAAATTGAAAAATGCGTGCCACTTTGTTTCCTCAACTTCTTTTTATGTACCTTTAATGACATTAACAATTTTGTTTATTATAGACAGGCTTTTGTTTTCCTTTTGCTTCTCAGTTCTGCGATTTTTATTAATATATTTAATTTTCTTTTGAAATAGTTGATTACGTTTCAGAACTGCCCGTCGAATTCTCTTTTGTTAATTGATTGTTTTTTTTTTAATTTTTAATCATTTCAAATCCGTTCGCGAAATAATCAACAGTCTTTTGTTTTTCCTTTAGCTTCTCCATTTTAGTTCCGGTTTCTGGTTAATATTGCCAAAAAATAAAATTAAACTAAAAAATGCTTGCCACTTTGTTTCCTCTCAGTACACGGACCGAGGACGAAATTTGCGATAAGTCAAACTGTACTCGAAACGACTTCACACGAACCGAGGTCGAAAGGAAATTTTTAAATTTGTAACCGTTTCAAATCCGTTCGCGAAATAATCAACACTCTTTTGTTTTTCCTTTAGCTTCTCAATTCTAGTTCCGGTTTTTGGTTTAAAATTGCTGAAATTAAAATTAAAAAAATTTCGGGAATTAAAAAATGCGTTGTTTCGTCAACTTCTTTTTATTTACCTTTAATGACATTAACAATTTTTTTTTATTATCGATAGGCTTTTGTTTTTCTTTTGCTTCTAAGATGTTCTAAACTCGATTCTTTTCAAATTGGCCCCGAAAATTAAAAAATCCGCAATAAATGTGAGAAAAGTAATTGTAAAAAGGAACTGCAAAATTTGTAATACAGAGTTGCCAGATCTAGAAAAGTTTACTTAGATCTAGAGAAATTTTCCTGGCAACTCTGGCGTAATAAAAACACTAGTTGTGTGCAATTAAAACATTAGTTAGATTTTGGGAATGAGACATACAATTTTATTCTCATGGAAAAGAATCATAGTGACAAGTGACATTTGATTTGGCGCCAACTCAAAACTGAAACTAGCCAATGCGTCAATCTACCGCCGAGAAAAACACCAAAAGCAATGCAACTTGATAAAATATTATCAACCACTTAGCGTTTTGCGAAAAAGTCCGCAGCCCAATAATCGCAGTTCAAAATCTGAGGTTGTCGCCCATCGCAAATTCGAAAAAATCATCGCAAATAAAGAATATGAGAAGCCCAATCTGCGATAAATCGCGGCATCTGGCAACCCTGATAAGGAAGAACCTGGTTTTGAAATAAGTAGACCGTAGTCAAAACGAGTCACACGGACCGAGGTCGAAAGTAAATCAATCGATAACTAGACCAATAAGAATCCGATTTTGAAATTAGTTAAACTATACTCAAGAAGACTCACACGGACCGAGGTCGAAAGGAAATCAACCGATAACTAGACCAATAAGAACCCGGTTTTGAAATATTTAAGTCAAACTGTACTCAAAGCAACTCACACGAACCGAGGTCGAAAGGAAATTAATCGCTAACTAGACCAATAGAAACCTGGATTTGAAATAAGTTAAACCGTAGACAGAACGAGTCACACGGACCGAGGTAGAAGTAAACTAGACCAATAAGAATCCGATTTTGAAATGAGTTAAACTATACTCAAGAGGACTCACACGGACCGAGGTCGAAAGGAAATCAACCGATAACAAGACCAATAAGAACCCGGTTTTGAAATATTTAAGTCAAACTGTACTCAAAGCAACTCACACGAACCGAGGTCGAAAGGAAATTAATCGCTAACTAGACCAATAGGAACCTGGTTTTGAAATAAGTTAAACCGTAGACAGAACGAGTCAGACGGACCGAGGTCGAAAGGAAATCAATCGGTAACTAGACCAATAAGATCTGAGGTTTTTTTCGCACAATTTTAGAAAAATACTAAACACTTCCCATCCAAATGTGAAGACACTTTTATGCATTTATACAACTGAACATTTTTAACACCCTTCATCATGGCTTGCTATTATTTATTGAAGGTAAACATTGATCACGTGCTGCGGAAACTTTGAAGTCTAGTAACTCGTAAACAAAGCCCTACCGGGGCTTTCCATTTTTTAACCGAAACGTCACCGTGTACACGTTCCTTAATTTTTCGTCTCGAGTCATGAAACACCCTGTATAGAAAAGTAACATTTTGTCATTTTTTGACACTCAGATATTCAATGTCATCACACAACAAGTTCGACGATACATTTCGAGGGCTTTTCCCTTTTCCTTTGTCGCAACCATCCGCACGCACGCACTTCCTACAAGGAGTTTCCCAAAATCGTAATCATCACATTTTTTGAAACCTTCATTATTTATTTGATGACGGTGCTTCCGACGATTGTGTGAATCACTTGCGCTTTCGCAGATAAATAGATAAAGTTCGGGCATCAGAAACCTTCGACGTTGTTATCGATAATGTAGTCGCTGGGCAGGTGTTATATAAAATAACGTGCAACTCGCCGACAGTACCTCACCGTGATTAACACCGTCAACATGAGATGGGTAAGTCCCGGCGTGGGTTTTCACACACGACAACAAGTGCATCTGTTTTTCTTTTTTTTTTGGCGTGCAGTTATCCAAGCAGTCCAGGGATTCGGAGGAATCCCTAAAAGTGTCGGTCCAAACTGCCGGAACTAGAAGGCGCACGATCTTGCTGAAATGCTTGAAGTGGACTGCAATCGTATTGTAAGTAAATCAAAATATTTTTTTAACGTGTATTTTTGTAGCTTTTGAGTTTGATGTTGGTTTATTTAATAGTTATGGTGAGCGCGCATATTTTTAGGGCAACGCATTCGTTTGGGTTTGTAATAACATCCCGGTGCAACTAATACCTGATGCGATCAGATAAGTTCCTCTGCTAAAGATTATCGCAATCTCGTGTGTTTAGCGACGGTTAAAACTTCCCAGGAATTTTAAACGTGTCGAATCGAGCTTAAATTCACTCAAAGATCGTGTATTTTAATTTGGACTTTTTTTTAACTTTATAATTACAAATTGTAAAAGATTCTTCCTTAGAAGTGAAATTAAAGTAGAGGACGAAAAGAAATCAATCTGTAGCGAGACTAATAAGAAGCGATAAGTCAAACTGTACTCAAAACGACTTCACACGGACCGAGGTCGAAAGGAGATCAATCGGTAACTAGACCAATAAGAACCCGGTTTTAAAATAAGTCAGACTGTACTCGAGGCAACTCACACGGACCGAGGTCGAAAGGAAATCAGGAAATCAACTCCTAAAATAAAGCCTCTAGGTAAAGCGAAAAATCTATTTAAAAAAACTCTGTAGGTACTCGTAAGACAAATATGTATAAAGATAATCGTCTTTAATTTTAAGCAAATAAGCAAAGTAAGTACTTTCTATACAGGATGTTTCATAACTCGAGGCGAAAAATTAAGGAACGTGTACGCGATGATATTTTGGTTAAAAAGTGTAAACATCACACACTCCTTAATTTTTCGCCTCGTGTTATGAAATGCCCCGTATAGAAAAAATAGTTTGAAAAGTAAAATTTTGTTATTTTTTGACACGAGTTCGAATGAATTAATTCTTCGAAGCGAACTAAAATGCCCATCTCCAACTCTAACCGAGCTCTAAATGAGTCGGTTTGAAGCAACACGGTTTTATGAGCCAACGAACGAATTTTTCTCAGTACACGGACCGAGGACGAAAAGAAATCAATCTGTAGCGAGACTAGTAAGAAGCGATAAGTCAAACTGTACTCAAAACGACTTCACACGGACCGAGGTCGAAAGGAGATCAATCGGTAACTAGACCCGGTTTTAAAATAAGTCAAACTGTACTCGAGGCAACTCACACGGACCGCGGTCGAAAGGAAATCAGTTGTAATTAAACCAATAAGAAGCAGGGTTGAAAGCTACATATCGCGCTAGAACTGAACAGATTGTTCAAAGTCCAAAAATCCAGATTTTTGAAATAATTTCCAACCTTTATAGAAAGGCGATTTTTTAAGTTTTTAATTATTTCAAATTTTTTGTTTTGCTTTTGCTTCTCAGTTCCGCGATTTTTATTAATATATTTAATTTTCTTTTGAAATAGTTGATTACGTTTCAGAACTGGCCGTCGAAATTAATTCTCTTTTGTTTTTCGTTTTTTTCTTTTTTAATGAGACTGTGGAAACAGAAGCTTTCTAATTTTGTTAATTGAGTGTTTTTTTTTTAATTTTTAATCATTTCAAATCCGTTCGCGAAATAATCTTTTGTTTTTCCTTTAGCTTTTCCATTTTAGTTTCGGTTTCTGGTTAATATTGCCAAAAAATAAAATTAAACTAAAAAAATGTGTGCCACTTTGTTTCCTCTCAGTACACGGACCGAGGACGAAATTGGCGATAAGTCAAACTGTACTCAAAACGACTTCACACGAACCGAGGTCGAAAGGAAATTTTTAAATTTGTAACCGTTTCAAATCCCTTCGCGAAATAATCAACACTCTTTTGTTTTTCCTTTAGCTTCTCAATTCTAGTTCCGGTTTCTGGTTAATATTGCTAAAAAATAAAATTAAACTAAAAAATGCGTGCCACTTTGTTTCCTCTCAGTACACGGACCGAGGACGAAATTTGCGATAATTCAAACTGTACTCAAAACGACTTCACACGGACCGAGGTCGAAAGGAGATCAATCGGTAACTAGACCAATAAGAACCCGGTTTTAAAATAAGTCAAACTGTACTCGAGGCAACTCACACGGACCGCGGTCGAAAGGAAATCAGTTGTAATTAAACCAATAAGAAGCAGGGTTGGAAGCTACATGTCGCGCTAGAACTGAACAGATTGTTCAAAGTCCGAAAATCCAGATTTTTGAAATAATTTCCAACCTTTATAGAAAGGCGATTTTTTAAGTTTTTAATTATTTCAAATTTTTTGTTTTGCTTTTGCTTCTCAGTTCCGCCATTTTTATTAATATATTTAATTTTCTTTTGAAATAGTTGATTACGTTTCAGAACTGCCCGTCGAAATTAATTCTCTTTTGTTTTTCGTTTTTTTTTCTTTTTTAATGAGACTGTGGAAACAGAAGTTTTCTAATTTTGTTAATTAATTTTGTTAATTAAATTAAATTTGTTGAAATAATCAACAGTCTTTTGTTTTTCCTTTAGCTTCTCCGTTTTAGTTCATGTTTCTGGTTAATATTGCCAAAAATTAAATTAAATTAAAAAATGCGTGCCACTTTGTTTCCTCTCGGTACACGGACCGAGGACGAAATTTGCGATAAGTCAAACTGTACTCAAAACGACTTCACACGAACCGAGGTCGAAAGGAAATTTTTAAATTTGTAACCGTTTCAAATCCGTTCGCGAAATAATCAACAGTCTTTTGTTTTTCCTTTAGCTTCTCCATTTTAGTTCCGGTTTCTGGTTAATATTGCCAAAAATTAAATTAAATTAAAAAAATGCGTGCCACTTTGTTTCCTCTCGGTACACGGACCGAGGACGAAATTTGCGATAAGTCAAACTGTACTCAAAACGACTTCACACGAACCGAGGTCGAAAGGAAATTTTTAAATTTGTAACCGTTTCAAATCCGTTCGCGAAATAATCAACAGTCTTTTGTTTTTCCTTTAGCTTCTCCATTTTAGTTCCGGTTTCTGGTTAATATTGCCAAAAATTAAATTAAATTAAAAAAATGCGTGCCACTTTGTTTCCTCTCGGTACACGGACCGAGGACGAAATTTGCGATAAGTCAAACTGTACTCAAAACGACTTCACACGAACCGAGGTCGAAGGGAAATTTTTAAATTTGTAACCGTTTCAAATCCGTTCGCGAAATAATCAACACTCTTTTGTTTTTCCTTTAGCTTCTCAGTTCTAGTTGTGGTTTAAAATTGCTGAAAATTCAATTAAAAAAATTTAGTAAAATGAAAAATGCGTGCCACTTTGATTCCTCAACTTCTTTTTATTTACCTTTAATGACATTAACAATTTTGTTTATTATCGACAGGCTTTTGTTTTTCTTTGGCTTCTAAGAAGTTCTAAACTCGGTTATTTTCAAACTGTTCAAACGATTTTTTAAATTTTTAATTATTTCAAATTTTTTGTTTTCCTTTTGCTTCTCAGTTCTGCGATTTTTATTAATATATTTAATTTTCTTTTGAAATAGTTGATTACGTTTCAGAACTGCCCGTCGAAATTAATTCTCTTTTGTTTTTCGTTTTTTTTTTTTTAATGAGACTGTGGAAACAGAAGCTTTCTAATTTTGTTAATCGAGTGTTTTTTTTTTAATTCTTAATCATTTCAACTGCATAGGTCTGAAAAGCGTCAAAAACAAAAAGGGGTATTCTAATTATTCATACAATATTACATATTTACTTACTTACTTACATATTTAATAAAATACAGCAGATGCGAAATAAAGACAATAATTTGAATTGATTGAAAGTTTCGTTGAAGGCCATAAATAGCGTAAATGTAAATTAGTAGATAATTACTAAAACAAGTAACGTAAAACGAACTGCATGTTTACAAATTTACAAAAAAAAACGACTAGACGAAACTGACGAGCAGTTATGCAATACAACAAAAAGAAAATAAATGCGGGAGATTAGGAAAGCAATAGTAAAATAGTTCAATAGTTCGAAATAGTTTTATGTACGACAAAGTCAAACACACCCTGTATAAACATGGGCGTACTAGATTCACCTATCACTCTAATTAATTTTTTGTTTTATTTTGCGTTCAATGTCAATTTTTATTTTTCTTTGTTATCATATTCGTGTATACTTTGATACAAAGCGTTTATAAAACACTGGAGCCTAAGAGGAGCAATCGATTACGTCGTGACAATCTTTTTTAATCACACTATAGAACAGTGGCTTTGAATATTTGTGTTGTTTTTATTTCTCTTGTTAATGCGTTCGCGTGCAGTGCTTATGATGATGATGAATTGTTTATAAATTACTGCATACACTGTACAATTCATATAGTGTCAAGGAGTGATCTCATTCATTTTGTAACAAACTTTTATACACACACTGTATAAGGGTGAAGTTAATTTTTCTTTTTCGTCCTCCGTAACGATTTTTATTTCCCTTTTCAGATTAACTCTAGCCATCCTTGGATTCATAGGAGCATTCGTGATATTTCCATTAATATTTATGTCATCTCTCTCTATTCAGACGTTCGTTATGTTTCCTAATGGTAAGTAATCTTGTTATTATTATTTTTCTCACAGTCGAAAGCACACCCTGTACAATTCTTATAAATAAATGAATATACATATCCCAACAATTCTTTTTACGAAACTGTCACCGTACTGTCTGAACGGATTATTTTTTATTATACAGAGTGTCGAGTAAAGCTCAAGAAATAAAAATGAAAGTTCTAAAACATTTATGTCGACGGTAACGAGTTTTAACTTTTACACAAATTACAAACTACAGGGGTAACGACAAGACTCTAGTGATTGCTACAAGCTACGATGCACCAACAAATGAATTAAGTCAAACGGGACTGCCGTTTTGAAAAGTGAAAACAAAAACTTTTGGTAAACACAAATTTTAAAAAATTCTGTTCTGACAGGTAGCAGTTGTCTTCAATCCAATCTAATAGATTTTATTTATAAGCGGTCGTGAATTTCTTTTTCAAATTTTGCCAAATTTATTTAAACAATATTAGCTGCGCCCCTTTCAATTGGTACAAGAGACGCAAATTTTTGTTTGAATGTTTCTTTTCAACTAACTAAACGAATGGGCCCGTTGAAGTTGACTAGTTCGACTGAATTAATCTTCGAAGCGAACTAAAATGCCCATCTCTAACTCTGACCGAGGTCTAAATGAATCGGTTTGAAGCAACGGGGTTTTATGAGCCAATGAACGAACTTTTCTGGGTACACGGACCGAGGACGAAAAGAAATCAATCGGTAGTAAGACTAATAAGAACCCAGTTTTGCAATAAGCCAAACTGTAAATTTTTAAATTAAGATTTGGACTTTAGGCAATTTTTGGTGTAAAATAAAACAAAAGACGATCGACGAATTTATAAAATTAAAAAAATCTCATTGAATAAAATTAGAAAAAAAATTACAAGAATAAAAAACTAAATAAAATTACAAAAAATTATAAAAATTAAAAAAATTTCATTAAATAAACAAAACTTTCTAAAATTAAGATTTGACATTTGTGCAATTTTTGACGTAAAATAAAACAAAAGACGATCGAGAAATTTCGAGAAAAATTTATAAAATTATTATTATTATAAAATTAAAAAAAAATAAAAAAATAATAAAATAAAAAAATCTCATTGAATAAAATTAGAAAAAAATAATAAAAATAAAAGAAATCCCATTAAATAAAATTACAAAAAAATAAAAATTAAAAAATTCTCATTAAATATACAATACTTTCTACTTTCTATAAAATTACAAAAAATTATAAAAATTAAAAAATTCTCAGTAAATAAACAAAACTTTCTAAAATTAAGGTTTGGACTTTAGGCAATTTTTGGCGTAAAATAAAACAAAAGACGATCGACGAATTTATAAATTTTAAAAAATCTCTGAATAAAATTAGCAAAAAAAAACATTAAATAAAATTACAAAAAATTGTAAAAATTTAAAAATTCTCATTAAATCAACAAAACTTTCTAATTTGATTTGATTTGATATTTGTGAAAATTTTTGACAAAAAATAAAGCGATCGACAAATTTATAAAATTTCAAAAAATATGTAAATATAAAAAAAATCTCATTGAATAAAATTACAAAAAAATAACAATAATAAAAAAATCTCGTTAAATAAAATTAAAAAATTCTCATTAATAAAATAAACAAAACTTGCTAAAATTAAGATTTGACATTTGTGCAATTTTTGACCTAAAATAAAACAAAAGACGATCGACAAACATAAAATTAAAAAAAAATAACAAAAATAAGACACTTTTCATTAAATAAACAAAACTAGTTCGACTTTCTGAAATTAAGATTTGACATTTATGCATTTTGACGTAAAATAAAACAAAAGACGATCTAGAAAAATAAAAATTAAAAAAATAAGTTGAGTTCAAAATCGGTAGCCCTGCCGAATTATCATCGGTGGAGTTTTTGTCGGCTTCCGGCTTTAGTGATTTCTTCGTTGCCAATAGTAAAGCTGAAACATCACTAACAAGTCGTCAATCAAAAATTTAAAAATTAATCTGTTTAGTTTTGCAATAAGCCAAACTGTACTCAAAACTACTTCACACGAACCGAGGTCGAAACGAAATCAATGTCACCACTGCGGACCGGTACGAATGTTTGTTGAGGTTTTTGTCCTCGCGACGCGATTGGTCGACGGATTGCGCGGCAGCAATTAAAAATCAGCGGTAGAGCAAGAGATTAACTTGGTGTAACGTTCGTGACCTAAGTCCGGGATAACTTTTATACTCGTCGGTTTATTTAAATGAGAGAGCGATAAACAAAGCGTAGAAATAAGGACATTTATTGTTAAAACAAAGTTAATAATTACAAAGTGTGATTAATACATATAAATACGAGATGGCCAATGAGAACACGTATCAGAGTTCGTTTAAGCGCGAATCCGAAAGGGGCGGGGCTTACAAAGTCCGCGTAATCAATCGGTAACTAGACCAATAAGAACCCGGTTTTGAAATGAGTCGAACTGTACTCAAAGCAACTCACACGGACCGAGGTCGAAAGGAAACCAATCGTAACTAGACCAATAAGAATCAGGGTTGGAAGTTACTTTTCGCGCTAGAACTGAACAGAAATCGCCGAAAATCGCTAGAATTGTTCAAAATTCGAAAATCCAGTTTTTTGAAACAATTTCCAACCTTTATAGAAATGCGATTGTGAAAATTTTTAATTATTTCAAATCTTTTGTTTTCCTTTTGCTTCTCAGTTCTGCGATTTTTTTAAATATATATGATTTTCTATTCAAAAAGTCGATGACGTTTCTGAACTGTCAGGCTAAATCAGTCGTCTTTTGTTTTTTTTTTTAAGAGTCTGTAGAAAATGAAGCTCTCGATTCTTGTTATTTCAGTGTGATTCTTCCTTTTTTAATTTTTAATCATTTCGAATTCGTTCGCGAAATAATCAAAAGTTTTATGTTTTTCCTTTTGCTTCACGGTTCTGCGATTTTTTAAAATATATTTAATTTTCTTTTGAGAAAGTTGATTACGTTTCAGAACTGCCCGCAGAAATTAATTGTCTTTTGTTTTTCGCTTTTCGAAACAGAAGCTTTCTAATCTTGTTATTTGAGTGTTTTTTCTTTAATTTTTAATCGTTTCGAGTCCGTTCGCAAAATAATCAACAGTCTTTTGTTTCTCCTTTAGCTCCTCGCTTGCCATTGTTTGTTGAAGTTAAACATTGATCACGTGCTGCAGAAACTTTGAAGTCTAACAACTCGGAAACAAAGCCTCAACGGCAAAAATTTTATTTTACGTTTTCTAATCGAAACATCGCCGTGTACACGTTCCTTAATTTTTCGCCTCGAGTTATGAAACACCCTGTATAGAAAAAATAGTTTGAAAAACATTGTGATAAGACGTCAACCCAGTTTGACAAAAACTATCTTTCAAATGACAAGGAATAAAAATTTGAAATTTGGTACGCATGTGTAACTTGATTATACACTTTAAGAATAGTCATAGAAAAATGGGATTGCCATTTAAAAAAATAGTCGATGACGTCATATCTCAAATTTGGGACACGCTGTATAAAATGTTCTTAGATGAAAAAGAGCGCAATTTAAAATACTAATCGACGTGTCCGAGCATATTTCCGAAAAAAAAAACTGTCTTTGCTTTACTGAATTTATTCCAAATTAGAGACTCGCACTGTATATTCGAAAAACATGCTAATCGCTAATTTGACCCTATTTGTTTGTGACGAAGTAATTAATTGTTTTGGTATAAATGTTTTTCTATGAAAATTAGGGATATTAATTAAGATTAGGGATACTGTTACAACTTGGCGTAATTAAAGGATTAATCTGTTTTTGTTTGCAAGTTTCGGGAAGAACAATTAGAAACATGCAGGTAGACCGCATAGTATGTTTAAATTTTTTTACCAATTTGCTATGAAATTTGGGCGATATGTCTTGACTTATTTTTCAATTAATCTAAATTTCATAGCAAGGGTTGATAAAAAGAATTAAAAAATCACCAGGTAGACCGCATACTGCATTAGTAACATACAGGTAGACCACACACTACAGTAGAAACATGCAGGTAGACCGCACACTACAGTAGCACCCAAATTTCGATATCTTCGATCGGTAACGAGACCAATAAGAACCCCGGTTTTGAAAGCAGTTTAAAGCGTAGTCAAGAAGAGTCACACGGACCGAGGTCGAAAGGAAATCAGTCTGTAACTGGACCAATAAGAACCCAGTCTTGAAATAAGTCAAACTGTACTCAAAGCAAGTCACACGGACCGAGGTCGAAAGGAAATCATTCGGTAACTAAGACCAATAAGAACCTGGTTTTGAAATAAGTTAAACCGTAAACAGAACGAGTCACGCGGACCGAGGTCGAAAGCAAATAATAATAATAATAATAGTGTCTTTATTAATAAATCACAGTTAAACAAAGTACAAATTATAGTGCCCAACAATTGGCGAGGTTCAGTATTGACGAAAATTAAAAATTAATTCGCCAAACTGCTCTACCACCTAACCAAAAAATTAAAAACCTACCCTAAAGGAAAGCGATATTTAAGACGTGCATAATTTAATAATTAATTAATTTAATAATATGTGAAAGCTATAATATCAAGATAATTACGTTTGTGATTGAAACAAGGTTCGAAACAGTTTGCACCTAAACTGCCTGTAATTTAACTTGCATTCAAGATAGAATTTATTAAAAAATTTTACGATACAGTAAGTAAATGACCGTTTGAAATTTTGACTGTGATGACGGGGGGGAGTTAATAAGCCTCTGTATCGCAAATTCAAATTGTGGACGTCAGTTCGATATGTGATTAAATTATATAAATATGGCGGATGTTGATACGTAATAATTTTGTAAAATAAGCAGTAAGTGTGAAACATTCTTCTATGTTCCATATGCAACCAACCAGTCTCCCCAACTTTGTGACTAATTCTGGAATACTTGCCAATACCATAGATAAGGCGTAAACAACAATTTTGTAGTTTCTTTAATCTATTTTTATTTATTACATCTAGATGTGGGCCGTATACACAGTCACAATAGTCCACCCTACTCAAAACTACAAAAGAATTACATAACTGAATTTTTGTTTTCTGATCTAATATGTGCCTATTGAGATAAATAGTTTTTAAATTCATATAAGCTTGTTGCAACAATTTCGAAACATGATGCGTGAACTTAAGGTTAGAGTCTAAGGTAACAGCCAAATTCTTTAACTTCTCAGTAAATTTTATATTAACATTATCAACTTTTATTTTTAGTTTATTAATTATTTTTTCTTTAGAATTACATCTACCAAATAAAATTGCTGATGATTTTTCCGGATTTAGAACTAGTTTATGCTTTAGAGAACATTAGCCCAATGTTGCAAGATCATTATTTATTAAAATACAAGCATCATCAACATCATAAGGAAAAAAAGAAAAATAAATTTGGGAATCATCAGCGTAAAAATGCGATTTACAATGTTTCAGTACGGTGGATAATTGAGATGTGTAAATTATAAATAGAATGGGACCTAAAATAGAGCCTTGTGGTACGCCACTTTTCAAAGTAAGAGGTTTTGATATCAGATTCATATAATTAACTGACTGTTGTCTAAGATTTAAATAACTTTTGATTAAATTTACTGCGTCCTCACTTAATCCAATATAATGAAGAATTGCAAACAAAATATCATGATCAATGGTATCAAATGTCTAGTGTGACTAGCACCGTTAGCTTTCCATTGTCACTAGCTCTCAAAATATCATCCGTTATTTTTAATAATGCAGTATTACAACTATATCCAGGCCTAAAACCGGATTGACTTTCTGGCAAAATATTAAACTTCATCAAATGATCTCGAAGCTGTGAAGCAATAATTTTTTCAAAAATTTTTGATGCTGTGGGCAATAAGCTAATTGGCCTGAGGTTTTTAAATTCTGTAGGAGTTGAAATTTTAGGCAATGGAATAACTGAAGCATATTTCCAACATTCAGGAAAAACCGAGTGTGCAATGCAATAATTTACAATATGAGTAATGATATAAGTAAGCTGCGGGGTACATAACTTTATCATAGCAGAATTTATTCCGTCTATACCATAAGCGTTCGATTTAAGAATTTTTATAAATTTATCTATATCACATTCGGAAACCGTTTCGAAATGAAATAAATTATCTGGGGTCAAAATTCTTGTGTTGTAATAATTTAGTACAGGAGTAATATCAACATTAGTTACAGGTACGGATTTGATAAAAAACTCATTGATTTGTTCAACATCTTGCAAGTGTTGCGGCAGTTCATTATTTTTCTTTCTTAAAATATCTAAATTTCTTAATGCATTCCACATACCCTTGGCTCCATGAGACATACATGTATGCTGGAAATATGCTCTTTTTCTCTTCGGACAGCAGCTGTCGTGAAATTTCTCAGTGCCTTGTAATATTGCCAATGATCAGGATCTCTCGTTTGCTTATAGCGTGTTAATGCAGTTTTTCTTTGAGAAATCATTAGCTTAATATTATCAGTAATCCAAGGACGAAAATGTTTAGTAATTCTTACTGTATTAAAGGGGGCATGTCTATTAAAGAGTGTTAACAAATTATCGTTAAAAAACGAGACTTTATCATTTATACAGTCAAGATCATATATGTTGTTCCAAGGAATTGACTTAAGCTCATCAAGAAAATGAGTTATATAAAAATTTCTAAAATCTCGAAATGATTTGAAAATATGCGGAACATGAGGAGTTGATAAATTTACTGTACAATACACTAATTCATGATCTGATATATCTGACATATCAGTGACTCCAAAGGTATTTATAATATTTAAGTCTGAAGTAAAAATTAAATCGATTAACGTTGTCGAAGTTAGGGTAGTCCTGGTAGGTACATCAATTATTTGTTTTAATCCAACTCCATCAATTAAATTATGCAATAGTTTAGTACTCGGAGAATTAATATTTAAAAAATCAATATTAAAATCACCCAAACAAATAACAAAATCATGAGTTGGTATAACGTAAGTCAATGCAGTTTCGAAGGAATTAACAAAATTTGCAACGTTTACATTCGGAGGTTTATACACTGCACCAATACAAATCTTATATATGCTTAGCTGTAAAGTGATCCACAATTGTTCAATGTCATCATTCGATTGAACAATTGAAAAGTTCAAATTCTTTTTTATATAAATACCCACCCCGCCTCCACGATCAGTACGATCACGTCGAATAAAATCAAAGCCGTCAATACTCACAAAATCAGGTGCCACTGTACTCTTGAGCCATGTTTCTGTAACACACAACACATCCCAATTCATACTGTAAATCATATCTTTGAAATTCACAAAACTAGATAACAAGGAACGGACATTTAAATACGCAATTTTTAGTAAGTATTTTGACATAAATAAATAAGTGACTTGATAATAGTATTAATAATTTTTAATAATAGAGACACAAAAAACAATTTTAATTTTCTCAGATGTAAGAAAAAAGATTGTATAAAGCAACCGAATTCTTAAAAAAGAAAAACAGAACATATTTTGCTGTTGCTCCGACATACGAAATACAACAAAAACAATACAATTTTATCTTGCGGTATTTAGATCTGCATTACAAGTAATTTTTTTAACGGAATTATTAATTTTGGCGTAAATATTTCCATCGCGGGACCATACACTTCTGAAGCCGAATTTCGATGCAGCTTCTCTCATCAGATTAGCGCGCGTTCTCGTCAAATCCTCCCGTAGATTTAAACCAGAACCTTTCAATACACTTTTGGCACTAAATATTACATTGCGATCTTTGTAACTCACAAATTTAATTATGATCGGTCTATTTTTATTAGTGAATTTGCCAATACGATGTCATCGATCAAGTACACCCTCCGCTATTTTTAATTTCAGTTTGTTATTTATAAAATTCAGGACCACTTCTAAACAATTTTCATTAGGTTCTTCATGTAGGCCGAAGAGACGTAAACAGTTCCGACGTGAATACTGTTCCAATTGATCCATAATTTTGCGATTTGCCATATCAGTTTCTTTCAGCTCTGCTATCTCAGTTTCCAGTTTTTTGATGTTGTTCACAGTTTCAGATTCCGCGTTCGCCCTCTCAGCCTTCTCTTGCAATAAAGAATTATGTATTTGACCGATGTCATTTTTCATAATATCCAGTTTTTCATCAAGTTTGATCATTACTGCGGTAGTTACGTTAGAAGCTATCGCATCAACAAAATCCTGGTCAGAGAGTAACTCCTTTACCATTTTTTTCACTGTATCACTCATATCATCTGCTTCCTTACTTCGTAATTTGTAACTTGAAGACATTGATAAACCACAAAGAAGCAGTAATTCGGCCAAAAAACAAGACACAAATACTGAGATTGTCGGAACACAGCAAACACGTCTTACTCGTTTCGCATTTAGCTGTGATCGGTAACTAGACCAATAAGTTCTGAGGTTTGAATTTCACACAATTTTAGAAAAATAGGTACTAAATGCTTCTCACCCGAATATGGAGACACTTAAACATTTATGCAAATGAACATTTTTAGAACCATTTGTAAGCACCCTTTTACTAAGGTGTTTCCAACAAAGTCATAGTAGCATTGTAGCACATATCTTGCACCATTATGTTATATTGTTCCTCATGAAAATAGTAAAGAATTATTTCGAAGTTATGTATTTTGAAAATCTTTTGCTCTTTAAAGTTGGTAATCTCCGCAGGAGATTTATTTACGTATTTCTCCTTGAAAAGACATTAAATGTTTTCACGACGACACTCGATTAGCATTTGCTTAATTAATGTCGCAAAAAGCAACGTGCATCATGAATTTCAAATTTACGGAAAAAATATCCTCATTTAAATTTTATTGTAGCCTTCATCTAAATGTAAAATAAAAAAGATCGTTTTAATCCCATTGGGGCTTACGTATTTCAATGAGAGGATACTTGAGAATGCCTGCACTGATAAAATTTGCTCACCTGACCGAACCCGGCGTTATTAATTTATTTTTTCCTCTCTTTCTGATATCCAGGGCAGAGTGTTCTCCGTTATCAAGATTGCACGCAAACGATTGGTTCCATATCTAAAAAATTAAATTGTTCTATGTACAGATATTCCGTTATCTTTGACAGAGCAAATCCCAAATTTTTCCACTGCCCGTCACCCATCAGTCAAAATATTATTCTGCGAAAAACAATTAGGTACCTACAATATTGAATTTTTTGCTACAGTGATCCAGCCAACGGATCCGGAGTACAACAACTTCCAGAAATACGGCGCGGAGGGGGTTCGAAATATTTACGTGAACGTTAGAGATTTGGACAACTCTACCCAGTTGGCTTTAGGAGTTTGGCACGTTTTGCCAGAATCGTACAGGGTAGCGGCCAATAACGGAAGCGTTGATTTCGATGCAGCTTTAAGATCAGACGAGCACGACGTCATCATCTACCACCATGGTAATAGCGGCACGAGGATTCTACCATTGCCAACGTACGAGGTCCTCAGGAAATATTTCCACGTAATCGCCATGGACTATCGAAGTAAGCCAAATCATTTTTCACGATCACACTCAAGGGTTTACCTAAACGAAAACCTAAGGGGTTTGACATCCAAGGGGATTTTTAACGATAGAAGTTGATGTATAGGTTATGGTGATTCAACGGAGGCAACCCTGACGGAGAAAGGGGTCGTCAACGACCTGCGTCAATTCTACAAGTGGGTCCGGACAAAAACCAACGCGAAAATCTACGTCTGGGGCCATTCTTTGGGGACCGCCCTCAGCACGCACGCCTTGGCCCTTTTGCACGACGACGGAATCACCCCGACCGGGCTCATTTTGGAGGCGCCCTTCACCACCATGAGGGAGGAAATCCCCGTCCACCCGCTCGGAAAAGTAAGTCGTCCCCCTTCGATTTTTGTTTACCCCCCCGGTTTTAAACCAGTGGATTTCAGATTTTCGCCTGGTTGGCGTGGTTTGAGGCGACGATTTTGGATCCGCTGGAGTACAACAATTTCTACTTCAGGACGACCACCAATATCCTGAAAGTGGATTGCCCCATTATGATTTTGCACGCTGAAGACGACAGTGTCATCCCTTATACACTTGGAAGGGAAGTAAGTGCATCGAAATCACCAAAAAAAAAAAATGTATAGGGTGACCCAAGCAAATTGCATAAGATCGAGTCAAGCAAAAAAAAAAAAACGCCTTCAGTTCTCATAGTTTATTATAATTAATCCCTCTCCCCTTCTTTTCGATGAGTACTTTCATAATTTAAATTTGACGAGTTAGTAGTCTCATGGGAGCTAAATTCAAAAACTAAAGGATCATTTTTGAACGAACGATTTGGTGTTTTCAGCTTGCGCGAGTGGCAGCTACCGAAAGAAATTTGACCATTCAAGGCAATGTGACGTACCATCAATTTGACGCCAAGTTTCGATACAACCACTTGGAAGTCACCTCTGACCCCGAGGTGCCTGCATACATCGAGTAAGTAACACTTCAATTTATTAAAAACATTTTAAGATGATTTCTTCTGCCATCAATATTTACGTCAACCCCTAAATATGAAGGGGAGGTTAAAACTGGATGGAGAGTTCAATTTTCCCAAGCCCACCCCCATCCCCCAGTTCTGCTTTTAATTAAGTGTGTTGTTTACAGCTACAGGATAGAAATTTATAGTAATTTTTATTTTCAGGGAATTCAAAGAGGTCTGCAGGTCGTACAACTCCGGAAGAGGCTGAAGGTTGACCTTCGATAGTTGGTCGAATTTATCTCAATTTGTACATAGCTCTAGGTTAAGTAGTCGTTGGTTATTATTTTGTACATATTTTTGCATTAAATAATTGAAAGTATTGTTGTGGCTATGTTTCAAAATTGAGAATGAACGGCAATCTTCGTAAAATAAAATTCAGATTAAATTTGAACTACCCTTGTATATAACGCATATTATAAAAGAGCTTTTAAATTTTTAATTATTTCAAATCAAACGAATTTTTCTCCCTGCGCACGGACCGAGGGTGAAAAGAAATCAATCGGTAGCGAGACTAATAAGAACCCAGTTTTATGATAAGTCAAACGACTTCACACGAACCGAGGTCGAAAGGAAATCGATCGATAACCAGACCAATAAGAATCCGGTTTTGAAATAAGTCAAACTGTACTCAAAGCAACTCACACGGACCGAAGTCGAAAGGAAATCGATCAGTAACTAGACCAATAATAACCTGATTTTGAAATAAGTTAAATCGTAGTCAAAACTAGTCACACGGACCGAGGTCGAAAGAAAACCAATCGGTAACTTAGAAAAATACTAAATACTTCTCATCCAAATATTTATAACATAAAATAAAATTCAGATTAAATTTGAACTACCCTTGTATATAAGAGCTTTTAAATTTTTAATTATTTCAAATCAAGCGAATTTTTCTCAGTGCACGGACCGAGGATGAAAAGAAATCAATCGGTAGCGAGACTAATAAGAACCCAGTTTTGTGATAAGTCAAACTGTACTCGCAACGACTTCACACGAACCGAGGTCTAAAGGAAATCGATCGATAACCAGACCAATCAGAATCCGGTTTTGAAATAAGTCAAACTGTACTCAAAGCAACTCACACGGACCGAGGTCGAAAGGAAATCGATCGGTAACTAGACCAATAATAACCTGATTTTGAAATAAGTTAAACCGTAATCGTAGTCAAAACTAGTCACACGGACCGAGGTCGAAAGAAAACCAATCGGTAACTTAGAATAAAACTAAATACTTCTCATCCAAATATTTATAACATAAAATAAAATTCAGATTAAAGTTGAACTACCCTTGTATATAACGCATGTTATAAAAGAGCTTTTAAATTTTTAATTATTTCAAATCAAACGAATTTTTCTCAGTGCACGGACCGAGGATGAAAAGAAATCAATCGGAAGCGAGACTAATAAGAACCTAGTTTTGTGATAAGTCAAACTGTATTCACAACGACTTCACACGAACCGAGGTCGAAAGGAAATCGATCGATAACCAGACCAATAAGAATCCGGTTTTGAAATAAGTCAAACTGTACTCAAAGCAATTCACACGGACCGAGGTCGAAAGGAAATCGATCGGTAACTAGACCAATAATAACCTGATGTTGAAATAAGTTAAATCGTAGTCAAAACTAGTCACACGGACCGAGGTCGAAAGAAAACCAATCGGTAACTTAGAAAAATATTAAATACTTCTCATCCAAATATTTATAACATAAAATAAAATTCAGATTAAATTTGAACTACGCTTGTATATAACGCACATTATAAAAGAGCTTTTAAATTTTTAATTATTTCAAATCAAGCGAATTTTTCTCCCTGCGCACGGACCGAGGGTGAAAAGAAATCAATCGGTAGCGAGACTAATAAGAACCCAATTTTGTGATAAGTCAAGCTGTACTCACAACGACTTCACACGAACCGAGGTTGGAAAGGAAATCGATTGATAACCAGACCAATAAGAATCCGGTTTTGAAATAAGTCAAACTGTACTCGAAGCAACTCACACGGACCGAGGTCGAAAGGAAATCGATCGGTAACTAGACCAATAATAATCTGATTTTGAAATAAGTTAAACCGTAATCGTAGTCAAAACTATTGAGGTTTCTTAACGGCGACCCCCATATTTTATTGCATTTTTTAATTCGCGAGTCAAAAGTAGCGTGAAGTCATGTGTCGCACTATAGGTCTAACGCGATTGGTTCTCGACTTGTAATTCCTGTAACGCGCCGACAACTTCAGAACTAATCAAGTTAGACCCATGGTGCGGCACATGAATTCAGGCTAGAATGAGCTGGCGAATTCGAAGATGCAACGATATATAGGGTGTTCCATTCAAAAAAGCGCAACTTTGCTTCATATCTTGAAAATGTGATGTTCGATTGGGTCCTGGCGAGCACCACGCGAAACTACGCGTGAAAATCTACAACTTCTATATGAAACAATTTCTTCCAATTTAAAAAATGAGCCAGCCAAGAGCAACGAGAATATTCGCGCTGTTTTATTTTATCTATTTCATTCATTTTGGCTCGCAACGTATTTAATTTCGATTTTTCGTTCCCCCTAAAATGATTTCCCCCCATTTAATAAAAATTTGGTTTACGCAACGCATAAAAAATGTGGGGCTTGACGCTAACGTAATCATAAAAAAAACGTGTTATGCGAGCATGTCTGAACGTTAGAGAAGGATGAAGAATTTGAGTGGCTGCGCGAGCGGGTTCTTTATCCTTGCATGAGAATGAAATTTAAATAAGGCGCCAAATTTAAAACGAGATGACATTTGATGAAAGTTTCGCTAGAATTTACGACCTCATGACCTTAATTGATGACGCCTTCGAAAATGTCTTAAATTCGCCATGAGATTATAAAAAAATAAATGGGGGTTGAGTTGGGTTGCAGTGCGAAGGAAACCGGAATTAATTTGAAGATCTCTCGTTTATTTTACCTACTTTTTGTGGAAAAGAGATCGAATTCGGTTGTGAAATCGATTCGATTGTTCTTGTTTTGAAAAAAAAAGTACAAGGGACGTTCGATGTCGCTGTTGATTTTTTTCCACTGACCTTGCTTTTTTTAACAAAAAAAATCAAAAAGTGTCAATTACAACACTACAACACAAAAAGAAAGCAATGCATCATAAAAAGTACTTTTGCTTTATTTTTCCTTTATTTTTATAAATGTTTAATACACAATCGATCGTCATTTGTTTTTTGTTCAGTTTTGTTTTCCTGGTTTCTTTCTTTAGTTTTAAGTTTAAAAAATAATTGACGCAGGCTTTTCCCTCCTTTTGATGAATATAAATGTCAAATTTCGCAGTAAAGTCGTTCGTCTTTTGGCTCGATACGATATATTGAAATAGTACTTCGACTTGTCCGCAAACTGATAATTGAAAGTCGAAGTCGAACTGAAAGTCTGTACTAAAAGCCTGAAGAGAAATTAAAACCGTTAGCGTTCCAAAATGGCGTTAGCCAGTTTGCTCAATATTTTACCTGAGACTTGTGGGAATCCCAAGCTTGGGATGGGGCTGAAAATACCCCAAAACTCGCTCGGTGGTGTGAATTCTATTCCGGAAGGGCCCTTGTTAAATTCTTCTCACTTTCAGAGCAAGAATTTCGTTATCACAAAACCACGCAACTATACATCACGAGAGCAGATTCTACACTGAACGAAATACCAACGTAAAGCGGAAGGACGCCGACATATTATTACGTCATAAGCGTTAACCAATGGCATGAATATGACGTCAAGAGTTCTCCTCTAAAATAAGGTTAAAAAAAGAAATCAGAAAACGGCTTGAAAAGATGAAGTAGCAAAAAGAGTCTTAACCTCAAAATATTTTAAATGTCATTTGCTGTCATAATAAAGTCATATAAAAAGTTGATCGACAATCAAAACAAAAAATATATTTTAATAATTGGAAAAACAGTAGCCGACTTTTAACAAGGTATCTTAGAAATTAAAACCAAATACGGCCTGACCTTCATGACAAACCAAATCTTGCTAATAATTAGGATAATAGAAATTGACAGCAAACAAAAAACAAAAACGAAGGCAACAAAAATCGCTCGGTTTTCGCGATAAAAAAAAAAACAAAAGAAAAACAAAACAAAGCTTACGAGCGGTAACAAAAGACAAAAGTACTTCAATCAGTTTCCACGACAATTTTTCTTTAATAATCGGAAAAATAGTAACCGAAGAAAAACAAAAGACGATCGATTTTCAAGGAAAAGGTTTTTAGAAATTAAAACAAAAAGATAAATAAAGAAAAAAAAAAGTTGAAGAAATTGAGAGAAACTTAATTTCGAAATACTTTTAAATTTCGATTATTACTGCACTGATCAAAAAATAAAAATTAAATTAAAAAAAAGTAATTCCACGAGGTAAGGAAATATTTTTTAATAATAATAATTTTCAATAAGTAAAAGAAATTGAAAAATGAAAACTAACAGAAAACAAAAGGCGATCGACTTTTGAAATACTTTAAAAATCAATACTGTTTATCTGCTCTTTTTTAATCAGGACAAATAAAGAGTGAAATTAAAAAAAGACGCAAAACAACTCGAAGATGTTTCTCAACATCCGAAAAAAATAGTATCCGATGAAAAAATAAACGATGACCGACATTCAACGATAAGGTAGCCTAGCAATTAGAACACAAAAGACAAACGATTAAATTTGAAATACCCTTGTATATAACGCATATTATGAAAGAGCTTTTAAATTTTTAATTATTTCAAATCAAACGAATTTTTCTCAGTGCACGGACCGAGGATGAAAAGAAATCAATCGGTAGCGAGACTAATAAGAAGCCAGTTTTGTGATAAGTCAAACTGTACTCACAACGACTTCACACGAACCGAGGTTGGAAAGGAAATCGATCGATAACCAGACCAATAAGAACCCGGTTTTGAAATAAGTCAAACTGTACTCAAAGCAACTCACACGGACCGAGGCCGAAAGGTAATCGATCGGTAACTAGACCAATAATAACCTGATTTTGAAATAAGTTAAACCGTAATCGTAGTCGAAACTAGTCGCACGGACCGAGGTCGAAAGAAAACCAATCGGTAACTTAGAAAAATACTAAATACTTCTCATCCAAATATTTATAACATAAAATAAAATTCAGATTAAATTTGAACTACCCGTGTATATAACGCATATTATAAAAGAGCTTTTAAATTTTTAATTATTTCAAATCAAACGGTTTTTTCTCAGTGCACGGACCGAGGATGAAAAGAAATCAATCGGTAGCGAGACTAATAAGAACCCAGTTTTGTGATAAGTCAAACTGTACTCACAACGACTTCACACGAACCGAGGTCGAAAGGAAATCGATCGGTAACCAGACCAATAAGAACCCGGTTTTGAAATAAGTCAAACGATACTCAAAGCAACTCACACGGACCGAGGTCGAAAGGAAATCGATCGGTAACTAGACCAATAATAACCTGATTTTGAAATAAGTTAAACCGTAATCGTAGTCGAAACTAGTCACACGGACCGAGGTCGAAAGAAAACCAATCGGTAACTTAGAAAAATACTAAATACTTCTCATCCAAATATTTATAACATAAAATAAAATTCAGATTAAATTTGAACTACCCTTGTATATAACGCATGTTATAAAAGAGCTTTTAAGTTTTTAATTATTTCAAATCAAACGAATTTTTCTCAGTGCACGGACCGAGGATGAAAAGAAATCAATCGGTAGCGAGACTAATAAGAACCCAGTTTTGTGATAAGTCAAACTGTACTCACAACGACATCACACGAACCGAGGTCGAAAGGAAATCGATCGATAACCAGACCAATAAGAACCCGGTTTTGAAATAAGTCAAACTGTACTCGAAGCAAATCACACGGACCGAGGTCGAAAGGAAATCGATCGGTAACTAGACCAATAATAACTTGATTTTGAAATAAGTTAAACCGTAATCGTAGTCAAAACTAGCCACACGGACCGAGGTCGAAAGAAAACCAATCGGTAACTAAATACTTCTCATCCAAATATTTATAACATAAAATAAAATTCAGATTAGATTTGAACTACCCTTGTATATAACGCATGTTATAAAAGAGCTTTTAAATTTTTAATTATTTCAAATCAAACGAATTTTTCTCAGTGCACGGACCGAGGATGAAAAGAAATCAATCGGTAGCGAGACTAATAAGAACCCAGTTTTGTGATAAGTCAAACTGTACTCACAACGACTTCACACGAACCGAAGTTGGAAAGGAAATCGATCGATAACCAGACCAATAAGAACCCGGTTTTGAAATAAGTCAAACTGTACTCAAAGCAACTCACACGGACCGAGGTCGAAAGGAAATCGATCGGTAACTAGACCAATAATAACCTGATTTTGAAATAAGTTAAACCGTAATCGTAGTCAAAACTAGTCACACGGACCGAGGTCGAAAGAGAACCAATCGGTAACTTAGAAAAATACTAAATACTTATCATCCAAATATTTATAACATAAAATAAAATTCAGATTAAATTTGAACTACCCTTGTATATAACGCATATCAAATTTGAACTGCCCTTGTGTTTAATACATTATTATAAAAGAGTTTCTTTCGCGATTCCTCCGAAGACTTACGCCATCTTAAAATTGAAACATAATCTACGCCTTCGCTTCATAAAATCATCAATTTTTTTTTCCTTTTCCTTTGAAACGTAAGCTAATTGAACTTAATGAGCCAATTAAGACTCGGTGTAGCCCACTCGAAAAATGTATCATCGACAACGGTGCGGGCAACTCACTCGTCTCTCCCACCTCTAATCAAAAATTATTATATAGGCATTTGCGAAAATCGAACGTGCCAAAAATCCATAACCGCTCGGTAGGGCCAAGTTAAAATTAGTAAAATAATTCGACGGTGGCCAGGTTTACGCGCGCTCACAGGTAATAAGTTTCGTTGCGGTGTTTTCAAGTAGAACTAAAACCGAAAGAAAATTTAAAAAAAAAAACGTACGGGTTTTGCGCGGTAATTTTGGTGCGTGTCTTCCCGAGGGCCAAAATGAACTCGGTAAGCCAATTTTATGCGACCAAGCGATAGAGTTGTTTCTGATTAGCTAAAGTTTTTGGCATTGCGTGACGAAGCAGGTGTCGAGCAGAAAATCGCCAGAAACAAAGATGCTGCGGAAATATGGTATCTGGACAGCTGTTGCCTTGTAAGTTAAACTTGTATGGTTCAGTTTTATTGTCCTCAAAAATAATATCCCCACTATAATTAACGAATTGAAACACCTTTTTTTCAATACACGGACCGAGGTCGGAACAAATCAGTCCATAATTAGTCGGATAGTTTGTATTTTTATGTGTAGGCGTTTTTTCAAAGCTAACAACGTTGCTCGGGAAGCAATTTTTTTAAAAGTAGTATGTATATTATTCACAAAATTATTTTTTTTTAATTGACGTCACATAAATCAACGAAATTTATTATTATTATACAGAGTGATACGAAATATTGTATTTTTTTAAATAGTTAAGACTCGATAAGAAAAAAAAACTTAAGGAAAACTGCATTAGATGTCGAGGGAAATACAGGTCATTTTTTTACTAAATACCGAAACGTGAAACGACCTTGCGGCTTTTGACATATCATGTCGTGTCATCGTATATTTTCTTAACTCATATCAGCATATAAATAGAAAATGAACTATAGTTTGACTTCACCATGTGACGCTTTAGATTCTGAGTATCTATAAAAATTTACCATGGCATTAAAATAACAAAGAATGTGCGTCGTTTTTTTTTTTTGTCACACACGAACCGAGGTCTAAATGAACTCCCGACTATATTAAGAGCTAATGAATGAGTTTTTCTCAACACACACGGCCCGAGGTCGAAATAAAGCAGTGCATAACTGGGCCAGCGGCAGTCCAGTTTTGCTGCCGTTAGCATTCTTATGCGTAGAAGCTTTTTTTAAAACAGAATTTGAAAAAACGTTGCCCCGGCAAAAAATATTTTTTCCGTTTACGACGTATCTTGCACTCGATTAAAAACCTCAAAAACGATACTCTTTCAACTTAATGCTGCTTTGTGCTAGTTGCTAATTTCATTTTTCAAAAAATTATATTAATTTTTAGTTTATCACGGCTTACGCAGGAGTTAAAATCGTTTTAGTCATACACGAATCGAGGTCTAAATAAATCAACTTCAACCCCAAGAGCCAATGAACTAGTTTTTCTCAACACACGGACCGAGGTTGAAATAAATCAGTGCATAACTGGACCAACGGCAGTTTTGCTGTCGTTAGCACTTTTATGTGTAGGTAACAGAAAAAAAAAATGTTGCGCCGGGGTAATTTTTTTTTTCCGTTTACGACGTACCCTATTTTGCTCTCGATTAAAAATCTCAAAAACGATACCTTCTCAACTTAACGCTATTATTCAGAAAACCTTTTTGATACGTAAAAAAGTGTTTTTTTCTCGTATGCCACGCACACATCTTCAGTAGGTAATAGAAACGTAAATCCCAAAAATTACAACCCTACGGGACATACTTAAATCTCAAATTTGGCATCGCGGTTTTTATGTCGTCCTGAAGGGAAATCCAATTCCGCGAAATTTCGATGCAATGCGAGTGGGGGCGACTGGGAGAGGGGGGTTTGAATTGATTTCCTGATTTTCTTTCCTCGAATTAAGAGATTTGTTCTGTTGAAATCCTCCATCCTCCAATATCGAAATAAAGATGCGCTTGTGGAGGCCTCGACTTGTTGACTATTTAAAATGTCTTTATGACCTCTGGCGACTAAACTATTCATCGTAGGTTAGTTTTTATGTCATTTTTGGGTTTTATGACCCTCCGGGACACTAATTCTGTTGTCATTCTTGGGAGTTACGCCCCTTCATGTCATAAATCCCAAAAAAATTGGGATTTATGACATAAACTCTATAAGAATTTGGAACTTATGACGTAAAGGGACATAAATCTCAAAAATGTTTGGGGACATCAATCGCAGATGACATAAAGGGATGTAAATTCAAGAAATGACAACAAAATTGTGACCCTAAGAGAAATAAATTATGTTATTTCTGGGTTCTATGACATAAAGGATCATAAAACTCAAAAAAATTGGGATTTATGATATGAACCCCAAAAAAATTGGAATTTATGACATAACAACAAGTGATGTGAGAGTAACAAATATTGGTACTCAAACATTCCATTTCATGAGCGCTTTCGCTGATGCGAATACTAATACAGATGAAACTTTTGCAAATGTCAATATTAACACAGATGATCTGAGTAGAATTACAGAAATATTTAAAGAGAGTACTGAGAATATAAACACTAATAATCTATCTCTATTTGAGGAATTACAATCATGTGAAGACAATGTTAAAGCGTTCAGTTGTGAAAATATCGAATTAATTAAGAACAAAATAGTATTAATAGCAGACGAATGTGGAAAAGGTCTTAACAGAATTTTATCGTACTGTAGAAATCTGGATACTTACGAAATATTTTCCTTTATAAAGTCAGGAGCTGAGTTGGAAACTGTAATTAAAAATATCGAGGGCACTTGCAAAGATTTGACTAAAAATGACTATGTAATTATCATAGGAGGATCCAACAACTTTCATAACAATAATTATCCGAAGTTTAAGTTAATATGTGATAAACTAAAGATGTGTATGAACACTAACGTAATTTTCTCATCCGTTCCGATTTTTAGAAACACATGTTATAAATATAATATCATGAAATACAACAAGAAACTCTCGGAGTTTATTATAAAATTTAACATTGTAAAAAAAAAAACGGAGGTTAAGTTTATAGAGTATCCATGCCGCTCAAATATTAAATTCAATAAATATTTAGCTGGAAACATTATTCACTTAATTCAAGAAACATCTAGAAAGAATTCTTTTTTAGACTAAGTTTACAAGACAACTCATTTTTTAGTAATGAGGCTATTTCTAATAAATTGACTACCTTAATCCAAGGTTCTGCAAATCACATTTTATCAAATAATTCTAGTCATTACGTTAATAAACATTTAAACATTTACTATCAAAATGTACGTACTATTAATAATAAAATATCTGATATTTATCCCAGACTTCATCTTCTTGAATATGATATTGTCTGTCTTGTTGAAACCTGGCTCACTAATGATGTTTCATCATTGGAAATTTTTCCTTCTAATTACATAGTGTATAGGTGTGATAGGGATTGTAAAGCCACAGGTAAAACTAGGGGGGGAGGATGCTTGTTAGCTGTCAATAATGCCTACAATTGTAGGGTTTTAGACACTTCTCATATTACGAAAAGTACACCTTCCATTGATGTCTCAGGCTGTATAATACAAATGAATTGCATTTCCAAATTGGTTATTATTGTAGTATACGTTCCTCCGGATGTCCATGTTGATACTTTGGAATCGTTTCTTTCTTCATTAGAAGAATTTCTTATAGCAACCAATATGAATTTGCTGATTTTAGGTGACTTCAATATATCCTCTTTCAGCTCCAACCTCAGAGATAAAAAGGATTTTTGCCTGCAAGCATTTATAAATGTTCTTGGTTTAGATCAAATTAATAAAGTTGCTAATTGTAATAATAGATTTTTGGATTTGGTACTTACAAGCTTAAATGCTTGTGTCGAGGAGAATTCTTGTCCGCTAGTTAAGGTTGATCCACAGCACATAAAGGTTAACTCAACAGTTAAACGCTCTTCTAATCTTAACAATACCGAATTAGGTTATTTCAATTTTCATAAGGCTGATTTTCCGAATTTGTATAACGGACTCCTGAATATTAATTGGAATTTCTTGAAATGTTATGATAATCCCAATGAAGCATGTTCTGCATTATATGACAAATTATTTGAATTAATTAACCAGTTTGTTCCCTTCACTGTGCGAAAGAGAATGAAATATCCTACTCTAGAGAAGTTATTAAACTTATTAAAATGAAGGATGAAATGCGTAACAAATATGTTAAGACAAAGTCCACATTTTTCTTAACCAAATTTAAAGAACTTAGAACTTTAGCTAAAGCTAAATTACGTAGCGATTATAAAGACTTTATAGAAAAATCTCAAATTAATGTAGCTAGAGATAGTAAAAATTTGTGGTCATTTGTTAATATGAAGGCTAATAGAAGCACTTTGCCATCTGAAATGTTTGACGGTTCTCGTAGTCTAAGAGGAAATATAGAAATAGTTGAAGGTTTTGCTACCTATTTCAACAGTATCTTTAAAAAATCGGAAATTCCACATGAAAATGTCGATAAGACTGCAAATTCCTATAGTCACCACTTGCTAAATAACTGTAATTTGGACTTTGTTACCTATGAAGAAGTTTTTATAGCTTGTAAAAACTTAAAAAACAGTTTTACTGCTGGTCGTGATAATCTTCCTTCCTTTTTCGTAAGAGACTGTGCTGCGGTATTGGCGGATCCTTTATGCTTTATTTTTAATTTGTGTCTCAGAACTGCAACCTTACCGGACATTTGGAAAGAGTCTAAAATCATTCCCATTCATAAAAAGGGTGACGTTTCTAGTGTTGGTAATTATCGTTCTGTGGCAATTCTCAACAATTTTGCAAAAGTGTTTGAAATGGTTATTTATTCTAATATGTACCCGGCTGTTAAGAATTTTATTAGTCCTAGTCAGCATGGATTTAGAGCAGGTAGATCTACGGTCACCAATTTATGTCACTTTTCTCAGTTTGTAGCCAATCATCTGGACAAGTTGATGTCATTTATACTGACTTTCAAAAAGCATTTGACTGCGTAGATCACCAAATTCTCCTTCGGAAATTGTCATCAGTTGGTTTTTCTCATAAGTTAGTTACATTAATGGAGTGCTATTTGATGAATAGGCAATCATTTGTTGTCATCAATGGTGTTCAATCGTCTCCTTATGTACCTTCTTCGGGTGTACCTCAGGGGTCGAATCTCGGCCCTTTATTGTTTTTGATCTTCGTTAACGATTTACCTGATATAATCAATTGTGACATTTTATTGTTCGCTGATGATGCAAAAATATTTAAATCGATCGAGAATATTGGTGATTGTCAGTTCTTACAAGATCAACTTGATAGGTTTGAAAGCTGGTGCAAGCATAATAAATTAAAGATTAATGTGGATAAATGTAGAGTAGTCTCGTATACTAGAAGAAGGAATGAGGTTTTATTCGACTATCAACTTACGTCAACCAAAGTTGTTTCAAAGATTTAGGGGTGTCATTTGATTGCAAATTCACCTTTGAATTACATATTAGACGAATTGTTAATAGAGGCTTAAAAATATTAGGTTTCATAATTCGGAATTGTCGTGATTTTACTAATGTTAATGCCCTTGAAACGCTGTATTTTGGAATGGTGAGATCGGTCCTTGAGTACGCCTCCTTGGTATGGATTCCATTTTATAATTATCAGAAAAATCTGCTGGAAAATATTCAGAAAAGATTTTTTAAATACATTATTTTTAAGGAGACTGGTGTCTTCCCTGCATCTGTCGACTACAATACAACAAATACAACAGCATTAGTTAATCTACATAAGTTACTTAATAATGTGATTCAGGAAGAATTTTTATTATCGCAAATTAATTTTAGAGTACCAGTAAATACTAGATTAAAATGTGCCCTTAAGTGTCCTAAAGCACGCACCAATTTATTAAAACGGTCACCAATTTACATTATGACAAGTCTTCATAACGAAATATTATCTGATAAGGCAGACATCAACGTTTGTTCCATCAAACAATTGAAAAATATAGCTTTGAGCTATTTCAAAAAAATTTTCAACTAGCAAGCAATAGTATCTAGACATGCTCCTTAATTGGCAATAGCTGTGGAGTGTAATGAAATAATAATAATAATAATAATAATAAAGGGACGTAAATCCCATAAATTATAAAAATGACAACAAAATTGTGTCTTTATGGGCTATAAGCGGGATTACATTTTCCAAACAATTGTCTTGATGTTACATTTTATGTCATTCTTGGGATTTATGTCATGTGGCATAAACGGTTTGACGGGGTTATATTTTCCTTCGGGACGTAGTTGTCTTGATGTTAAATTTGATGTAATTCTTGGAATTTATGACCCTTAGAGACACAATTTCGTTATCATTATTTGGGATTTATGACATAAACCCTAAAATAATTTGAGATTTATGACATAAAGGCACATAAATTCAAGAAATGACAACAAAATTGTGAGAAATAAATTCCAAAAATTTGTTATTTTCAGGATTTATGACACAAAGAATCATAAATCTGTTTATGTCATAAAGCACAAAAAACTGGATTTATGACATAAAGGGAAATAAATCCCAAAAATGTTTGGGATTCATAACGTAAAGGATCATAAGTCCCAAAAATGACAACAAAATTGTGTCTCTAAGGATCATAAAACCCAAAATGACATTAAAACTAATCTAATATGAACGGTTTGGCGGAATTACATTGTCATTCAGGACGTAATAGTCTTGATAAATTTATGTCACTCTTGGGATCTAGGTCATATTGCATAAAGGGACGTAAATTCAAAAGTAACAACAAAATTGTGTCGCTAAGAGAGCCAGCTTCCAGAAATTTCTGTTACTCTTGGGATTTATGACGTAAAGGATCATAAATGCCAAAAATAACAACAGAATCGTGTCCTTGAGGCTTATAAAATTCAAAAATGATATTAGAATGATCCTAGGGTGAACGGTTTGGCGGGATTATATTTTACTTCGGGACGTAATTGTCTTGATGACAAGTTTGATGTCATTCTTGAGATTTATGACACAATTTCGTCGGGATTTATGTCAGAAATCCCAGAAATCACAACAAAACAGTGTCCCTAAGGGACATAAACTCCAAAATTTTTTGAGACTTATGTCAATAAAAAACTACAACAAAATGTTGTCCCTAAGGGGCATAAATCCCAGAAATGTATGTTACTTTGGAATTTATGACATAATGGAACACGTATCCCAAAAATTGTATCCCTAAGCGTCATAAATCCCAAAAATGACATTAAAATTAACCTACGGTGAAAGTTTGGCAGGATTATATTTCCCTTTGGGACATAATTGCCGCGATGTTAAATTTGATGTCATTTTTGGGGTTTATGATCCTCGGGGATACAATTTTGTTGTCGTTTTTGGGAATTATGTCAGAAATTCCAAAATTTACAACAAAATAGTGTCCCTAAAGGACGTAAATGCCAAAATTTTATGTAATTTTTTGAGATTTATGACATAAAAGGACATAAATTTAAAAAATACAACAAAGCGTCATAGTGCCTAGGGTCATAAATTCCAGATATGACATTAAAGTTAACCTAGGGTGAACGATTTGGCAGAATTAGATTTACCTTTGGAGATTTATGACACAAATTCAAAAAGTGACAACAAGATTGTGTATGTGATTGTGTAGGAACGTAAATCCACAAAAGTGACATCAGGGGTGACATCGTCAAAGTGACATCGGGGTTGCAGTGGAGTTCTCGAGCTACTGTTCTGCTGATGACGCCCCAATTAGGGCCGAAATAGCTATACAGAATATGCTCGGGGGCCCCATTGCGATCCTGACGACTCGCAGCCAACATTTACAAGTGACATCAAATTTGACATCACGCCCATTTATGTATCGAAGTGAAACTTAATCCGCCGAAGTTTCCACGCAATGCAATTAGACCTCTGGCGGCCAAACTGTTCATATTAGGTAATTTTTGGAATTCATGACAGTTTTGTTGTCTTTTTGGGATTTATGACATAAAGAGACACGAGACCTCAGATTTGACATCACTGCCATTTATGTCAACCCAGGTTAAATTTAATGTCATTTTTGAAATTTGTGACGTGACATAAAGGGACAAAAATCCGACAACTGATATTCGATTTAATATTACTTGAGTATATGTATATCCATTTGGGATATATAGGTATAATAAATCCAGATATTTCGATGAAACGCAATTGGAGGTGGTTGATAGGGGTACGTTTCAACTTGTTGGTTATTTAACATTTCGCCATGTTCATTTTTGAGATTTATGTCTCTATGACATGTTTATGTCCTTATGATATGTTTTATATCAATACGACAACCATCAAATGGATTACATCGAAAATGGGATGATCCCATATGATTTCGTTGTAATTTTTGGAATTTACGTCAGAAATCCCAAAAATCACAAGAAAATAGTGTCCTAAGGGACATAAATAAAGGGATTCAGATTCTTTCCGTCTCCAAAATGAATTGCATTTTTTTTTTCATTTTCATTGTAGATGTACTTTGCTCCTAACGTTTTTTGTCATCACCTTCGTCATAGTTCCCCTAATCTTCATGAGCTCGGTGGACCTCCAAACCTCCTACATGTTTCCGGGTAAGTATCGCCCACCCTTCGAATTTAAAACCCTTAAAGTTTCCACCCGCAGCCGATACGTCAAGCCAGCCCGACTTCAACGATTTCGAACGGTATGGGATCGACGGCGTTCGCAATCTCTACGTCAACGTCATGGACGAGGACAAGGTCACGGTCATACGACTGGGCGTATGGCACGTGCTTCCCGAGTACTACAACCACGGCGACCTCACCTTCGATGACGCCCTCGCTTTTAGCAAATTCGACGTGATCATTTACTTCCACGGGAGCAAACTCCCAAGGCAGAACCATACGGAACTGTACAAGTTACTGAGGAAGTACTTTCACGTGATCGCTATGGATTATCGAGGTACGCTCCTTAAAAGAAAAAAAATTCTCCTCCATAGTTTTTTCTTTCTGAAAGTCATCTTATACACCGTCTTCCAAATGTATTGGTCGCAAGAAGTAGGGTGTACGCCAAGGTTTACTTCAAGACTGGAATACCAAAAAAGGTTAAGGAACGGGAGTGGTTTAATGGGGCTACCTAACCCAACCCTTTCATCGCCCCCCCATACGCTTTTAATTGCAGGTTATGGAGATTCCAGCCGTGGAAGAATGTCCGAGGGCGCCCTCACCAACGACTTGCAACAACTCTACAAGTGGGTGAGGGATAGAACCGGGGCGAAAATTTACGTTTGGGGCCACTCGTTGGGGGCAGCTTTGAGCACACGTACCGTCGCCTTATTGGGCCAAAAAGACATCGTTCCCATGGGCTTGGTCCTCGAAGCAGCCTTCACTTCAGTCGAGGACGTTATATACCACTACCCCGCCGTTCAAGTAACCAATGAGACTTCTTCCTTTTCACTGCGCTTTAATTTGTTTTTACTCCTCACAACAGATGTTTACTTGGCTGCCTTGGTTCGAGGCGATGTTCTTGCATCCCCTGGAAAATAATGACATGGCGTTTAGAACGGAGGAGGATATTTTGTACGTGAACTGCCCCGTTATGATCCTGCACGCTGAAGACGACTCTCTCATCCCTTACGCTCTGGGTAGAAAGTTGGCGGAGATTGCCGGTAAGAGGAGGAATGTGGTGGTGAGGCAAGGGAATGTGACGTATCACCAATTTCCCGCTAAATTTGGATACGGTCACCTTTACATTCGCGAATCACCGGAATTAGGAACATACATCGAGTGAGTATTTATTGCATCTATTTGTGTTGAATCGTACACTCTTTTCCAAATGAATTCGTCCGATCTTATATTAGTGCTTTAAACATTTGGAAGGCAGTGTACATACTGCAATGTTATCTGGGCAAATTTGTTGCAAATTTTCTCTTTCTGGTCCCACGTTGGTGAAGCCATTTTTATGCTGTGTTATGGTATCTCAGGGTATTTTGTAATTTTTTTTCTGCTTCTTATTTGTTTATCGTTATTCTTACTGCTTTATCATTTCGTTGTTTACTTGCGTAGTCTCCTGCTGCGATGGTAGATTTTGCAGTGTATCTCGTAGACCAATTCTCGCTTGTAGAGTGTATTTGTTGTGCGATAAATTTTGGACGTAGATGGCACAGCCTTGGCATTCAAAATTATCTGTGTCAGAGTGTGTGTGAGTATGTGGGTGAATAAGAAAGGAGATCTTTCGTAGAATAAAACGTAAAAACGAGTTCAATTTCAAAGAGTTGCACAAACAAATTTATCCCGTAAAGAAGTTCGGAGTTTCTTTTAAAAAGAAGTTTAATACGTTTGGGACGAGTTTTTCACAAAACCGCCCTTATATTTTACTTACCGGGAACTTTTACCTACGGTAGCTAAACACGGCGCCCTCGCTTGTTCATTTTCCGAACTCCTTACTACTACCTACAGTTTAAACCACTCTTATATTTTACTTACCGAAAACGTTTACCTACGGTAGCTAAACACGGCGCCCTCACTTGTTCATTTTCCGAACTCCTTACTACTACCTACAGTTTCCTTTACAGTTACTTTATTATTTACAAAAGTATTTTTTATGAAATTAAAAAAAAATACGCGCTGCTCATAAACACCACGTCACGTCATATTTTATTTTAAAAAATAAATGATTCTTACACAATGTTTAAAAGTTTATTTCAAAATTAAACGAATCTGTGATTATTTGTTTTCTTTTTTTTTTTCAGGAATTTCATTGGGATATGCGAGGCGTATAATTTAGGAAAGGGATGAGTACACTTATTTAATACGTTGTAAATAGCGCAGGTAATTTTGCTTTCTGGAAGTAATCTCCATTTATACTGAGCCAATAAAGTTGTCAATAAAGGAAGAAAAAATAATAATTTTTGAATTAATTTGTTGATTAGGTATTTTGTTGTCATATTTGTATTTTGTATATTTGCAAATTTGTAATAAATCAATGCTGACGATTAATGTCAATGTTAAATGTTATAGAGGCGAAATAAATACAACCGGAAAGCTTCTTTGAAAATTTAAAAATTAACAAAAAGGAAATTATCGCGTCAGTAGAGACACCAATGCAATTCATCAGAGAATTGTCGATTTATTTATTTTGAAACTGGAATAATCGCTGCGCCAATATTTAGGGTCTGCGCAGTAAGATAAAGATCAAGAATTACAGAAATCTACTATGTCGGCAATTTCATTCCAAGCAAGAATTGTGCATCTTTTTGAGTGAAAGTATTAAAATCAAAACGAATCGCTACTTGAAAGTGAATCAGTGCAAGAATCTAATCGCTGAAATAAATTCTAAAAAAAAAAGTAAACGTCGAAGTGCTTTCAATTATTTAAACCAATAGATGGCGTTGCTAATTTCTGGATCAACTTGCGCAAACACCTACGATACGACCAGTTTCGATGAGAAAAACCGAGTCGTACAGGGCCCATCTTCAAGATTAAGTAGAATCGAACAACTTTTTGATTTCTACTAGAGATGGCGTCCCTAATCACCTAATACAACCGCAAAATATGATTCTGTTAGGAAAAGAATCGCGACTTGGAACTTGATCATTGTGAAAACGTTTAAAAAAATCTGAAATAAAACCGTAAACATCAAAGTGTTTTCGAATAAAGCCAATAGATGGCGCCGCTAATTTCTGTACGAACTTGCACGCAAATATGTATATCTACGATAGTACCACTTTTAATAAAAAACGCCAAATGGAATCGAAAACGTACGTACAGAGCTATTTTCAAAATCAACCAGAATCGCTAAAAAATATTCTAAAAAAGAACGTAAACATCGAAGTGTTTTCGACTTAAGCAAATAGATGTCGCCCCTAAATTCCAGATAAAGTTGCACAAACAACTGCGACGTCAGTGATTTTGACGAGAGAATGAGAGCATTCGGAGACCACCTTTAAAATCAAATAAAATCGCAAGAACTTTTTAATATCCATTAAGAGATGGCGCTACTAATCGTCCGATGTAACTGCAAAATATGATTCTGTTAGAAATAGAATCGCGACTTGAAACTTAATCAATGCGAAAACGTTTTTAAAAAAATCTGAAATATAACCGTAAACATCAAAGTGTTTTCGAATAAAGCCAATAGATGGCGCCGCTAATTTCTGTACGAACTTGCGCGCAAATATGTATATCTACGATAGTACCACTTTTAATAAAAAAACGCCAAGTGGAATCGAAAACGTATGTACAGAGCTATTTTCAAAATCAACCAGAATCGCAAAAAACCTTCGCTAAAAAATATTCTACAAAAGAACGTAAACATCGAAGTGTTTTCGACTTAAGCAAATAGATGTCGCTCCTAAATTCCAAAGTATAAAGTTGCACAAACAACTGCGACGTCAGTGATTTTGACGAGAAAATGAGAGCATTCGGAGACCACCTTTAAAATCAAATAAAATCGCAAGAACTTTTTAATATCCATTAAGAGATGGCGCTACTAATCGTCCGATGTAACTGCAAAATATGATTCTGTTAGAAATAAAATCGCGACTTGAAACTTAATCAATGCGAAAACGTTTTTAAAAATCTGAAATATAACCGTAAACATCGAAATCTTTTCGATTTAAGTCAACAGATGGCGCTGCTAATTTCTGGATGAACTTGCGCAAACATCTACGATAATAATAATAATAATAATTTATTATTTCCAACATGACAATAACAAGGTATTAGTAATTACGTTCATAAATAAACCGCCAAGAGGTATCATGTTAAATTTGTAAAATTAGGCAAGTCTACCAACTATTAATAATCATGAAAACTGCATTACCCTATCGGTAAGTTATAGTCGCGGTCAAAAAAAAAGTGTGTGTCACATTAAGTGTGATAATGAATTTTCATCAAGTAAAGGCCGAATCAATCAAAAAAAAAAACAGGACAACTTTTTTAAACGTCGATTTTCTAATACTAAAACTCTTGCTGGGTGATTGTAATTATGAACTAAAACTAATACTAATACAAACAGTAATATTTATTGTTTGTCATCCGTAAGTATCAGTTCATATTTACAACCACCCAGCAAGAGTTTTAGTCATTTTAGTATTAGAAAATTGACGTTTAAAAAAGTATCCCGTTTTGTTTGGCCGCGACTGTACATTGGGCAACTAGTGCTGCGCGCAATAATGGTCAATTGTCTATCTATCGTCTACAAATGTCTTTTCTTTTTCTTAAACAAATATATTAGTTTTCTATAGATATTGTTAAAAATATTTTTGCAGGAACGTTCAAAAGTAGTCCAACTTTGCGACTTTTTTTTTTAAATAATCATGTCGCAAGAGTGCGCAGACCCAATCTGGCAACTTGCGTGCTGTGCTGCGTGCGTGTTTGATCACTGAATCACTTTTGCCAATTCACTGTTTTTCTCTCTAGATCTAGTGACTTTCTGTTGAAATTCCAGACAAATTTTAGTAAATTCAGACAATCTGAAATTTAGTGTCATATCTAATTTAGTTATTTTTTTAAAATTTTGCGGTGACATCTGTCATGTCATGTCCCCAAACAAAAAAATCGCGTTCTTCTTTATCAACAATATGTGCAAACAAAGGAATTTTTGCTTTGGCGATTTGCAGAACCAGAAGTGCGTTCAGAATCTTTACTTCCGAAAGCGTCTTGGAAAGCGTCGTTTCCGCTCACGATTTTTTGCGTCTCGCTCATCCGTTTTAAAACGTCTTGTGTTTACATTATTTCCATGACAACGGACGCACGAAAGCTGAAAAAAGAAAAAAGAATCAACCAAAGTGGCCTATGAATATAACGAAACGACTACAGAGCAATCTAGTATTCGGCACGGAAACTTTTCACGGAATCAGTGTCTGCACTTTGTTGAATTATTATAATGATAGGAATTACGTCAAAAGATGGCGTTCTATTTCTTGAACGTACGTCAATTGGATTCGTCTTTTAATTCAATGCAAAACAAGAAGAGGTTTTTATTTCACTCGAGCTGATTTGAAAAAATGAAAAAAAAACAGATTAATTTTTAAATTTTTGACTGACGTCTTGTTAGTGATGTTGCAGCTTTACTATTGGCAACCAGGAAATCACTAAAGCCGGAATCCAGCAAAAACTAAAGTAACTAGGAACTAACTAACCGCCAAATCCACGTTTCCGATCAGTGCTGCCAACTCTACACAATTATCAAATCTTAATTTTAGAAAGTTTTGTTTATTTAGAATCGGTTTATCGATGCTAGATTAAATTTATCTTCCAGTTTGTTGCCAATGACAACGTATACTTTCATAATTGTTGCCATTGGTAACAAATTGAAAGATAAATTTAATCTAGCATCGATAAACCGACCTTAATGAGATTTTTTTTTATTTTTAAAAATTACACAATTGTTAGTTCTGAATTTTAGAATGTCGAACCAGTTTTGTTTATTTATTTAATGAGAATTTTTTTATTTTTGTTATATAAATTTGTCGATCGTCTTTTGTTTTACTTTGCGCCAAGAATTGCGCAACTGTCAATTCTTAATTTTAGAAAGTTTTGTTTACTTAATGAGATTTTTTAAATTTTTATTTGTTTTTATTTTTATGTTATTTTTGTTAAATTGATAAATTTTCTTTATTTATTTATCGATCGTCTTTTGTTTTATTTTGCGTCAAGAATTGCACAATAACTGTCAAACGTCTTAAAATAATTTGAACCTAGATTCGTTTAATTCACGAGAATTTTTTTTCATTTTTGTAATTTTTTTTTTAATTTTATAAATTTGTTTTATTTGTTTTATTATACGTCAAGAATTGCACAACTGCCAATTCTTATTTTTAGAATGTTTCGTTTATTCAATGAGATTTTTTAAATTTTTGCAATTTCTTTAAAATTTTTGTGTCTTTTTTGTTAAATTCGTAAATTCTCTTTATTTATCTATCGATCGCCTTTTGTTTTATTTTCCGTCAAAAATTGCACAATAACTGTCAAACGTCAACATAATTTGGACCTAGTTTTATTTATTTCTTGAGAATTTTTAAAAATTTTTTTTAATCGTGATTTTCAAAAATGAAAATGAAAATCGTGCGGGCAATTACCCGAATTACGGGTAATTTAAACAACCTTGCGGGTAAAAAAATACGTGGGTAAAAATATTTTCAAGAAAAAAAAACAAATTAATTTTTAAATATTTGGTTGACGACTTGTTAGTAATGTTTCAGCTTTACTATTGGCAACAAAGAAATCACTAAAGCGGGAAGCCGACAAAAACTAAAGTAAGTAACTGACAGCCAAATCCACATTGTCGATCAGTGCTGCCAATTCTACCGATAATTCGGTAGATCTACGGATTTTTAACGCAACTTTTTTTTAATTTTTATTTTTTTGTAATTTTATCAATTTTCTTTATTTCTAGATCGTCTTTTGTTTTATTTTACGTCAAAAATTGCACAAATGTCAAATTTTAATTTTAGACAGTTTCGTTTATTTAATGAGATTTTTTTAAACTCGTTATTTTTTGTAATTTTATAAATTTTGTTGATTTCTCTATCGTCTCTTGTTTTGTATTTCATCAAAAAATGCCCAATTGTCAAATTTTAATTTTAGAAAGTTTCGTTTATTTAATGAGAATTTTTAATTTTTATTTTTTTTGTAATTTTGTTTAATGAGATTTTTTTTTATTTTTGTTATTTTTTTTGTTATTTTATTCAATGAGATTTTTCTATATTTACAATTTTTTTTAATTTTATAAATTTGTCGATCGTCTTTTGTTTTATTTTTCGTCAAGAAAATATCATAACTTAATTTTAGAAAGTTTTGTTTATTTAATAAGAATTTTATAATTTTTTGTAGTCTTATTTAATTAATTTCTTTTAATTTTTGTATTTTTTTTTTTAATTTTATTCATTGAGACTTTTTTAATTTTATAAATTTATCGATCGTCTTTTGTTTTCTTTTACGCCAAAGATTGCCTAAAGTTCAAACCTTAATTTTAGAAAGTTTTGTTTATTTAATTAAAAATATTTAATTTTTTATAATTTCTTTATTTATAATTTTTTGTACTTTTTATAATTTTTTGTAATTTTATAGAAAGTAGAAAGTATTGTTTATTTAATGAGAATTTTTTAATTTTTATTTTCTTGTACATAATTTTATTTAACGAGATTTTTTTAATTTTTATTATTTTTTAAAAATTTTATTCAATGAGATTTTTTTTTAATTTTACAATAATAATTTTATAAATTTTCTTTATTTCTCGATCGTATTTTGTTTTATTTTACGTCAATAGTTGCACAAATGTCAAATCTTAATTTTAGAAAGTTTTGTTTATTTACTAAGAATTTTAAATTTTATAAATTTTCTTTATTTCTCGATCGTCTCTTGTTTTATTTAGCGTCAAAAATTGCACAATAACTGTCAAATGTCTTAATTTTAGAAATTTGGTCTCTGTTTTGTTTATTTCATGAGAATTTAAAAAAAAATATTTTTAAGAATGATTTTCAAAAATAAAAATCGCCTGAATAAAATCAATGATTTTAATGAAGTGATTTAAATTGGCTCAACCGAAATTCAGATACATCTATCGGTATTTTTCACAACTATCTTCCGAAATGCTTCGCTTGGTCGGTTGGCACCACTGTTGCCGCCGCCCACAGTCCAATGTACATACATACATATACCTAGATGATTTTAACCTGAAAAATCTGTCGTCCAACGTCCATGTGTGTAAGGTAAGTCCAATAATATTAGGTATTTAAATACAATAAATTTTGTACCATTTCATTCATTCATTTCAATTTCATTACTCAATGTGGGTAAGAGTGGGTTTTTTTAATTTGAAACGGGTAATCGGCTTAGAGTGGATTGGCAACACTGGTTGAGGGCTTGTCAACATCAACGTCATTCGTTTAATTCACGAGAATTTTTTTTATTTTTGTAATTTTTTTAAAAATTTTATAAATTTGTTTTATTTTACGTCAAGAATTGCACAACTGCCAATTCTTAGTTTTAGAATGTTTCGTTTATTTAATGAGATTTTTAAAATGTTTGCAATTTTTTTAAAATTCTTGTGTCATTTTTGTTAAATTCGTAAATTTTCTTTATTTATCTATCGATCGCCTTTTGTTTTATTTTCCGTCAAAAATTGCACAATAACTGTCAAACGTCTTAACATAATTTGGACCCAGTTTTATTTATTTCTTGAGAATTTTTAAAATTTTTTTTTAATCGTGATTTTCAAAAATGAAAATCGCTTCAATAAAATCAGTGGTTTTAAACATAATTTTAATCAAGTGATTTAACTTAGCTCAACCCCGATTTTAAACCATTTTAATAAATCTACCGACATTCAGAGACATCTATCGAAATTTTTCACAACTGCCTTCCGAAATGTACGCTTGCCGCCAGTGTTGCCAGATGTAGCGCTTTAGCGCCAAAGTGGCGCTATCATTTCAAAATTGGCGTCATACAAATTCGGTTTGGCGCTTGGCGCAAAAAATGGCGCCATCTTATTTTAAAACATAAAAATTACGGCGCTTGTTGGCAGTTGATGATTTCATTTTGCTGATATCTGTGTTGGTATCCCTGTTTGTCAAAAATAACAAACGTCAAGTTACAACACAAACACAACAATTTATCTGAAACACCGTAACCAGTTGTAAAATCATTGAAGTAACATGGAACGAAGTGAGACACTTAGAAAATTTAATAAAAAGTGGCTTGAAGAAGACTAGGCAAAAGATACATACGACTTTCTGTTGAAATTATAACAGGTGATGAATATCTTTTCTAATCAAGTGACCTATGGGAATAAAATCATGAGTCTTTGATTAGTTCATTATTTCAAATGCCACTTGAATTACATATTTATATTGCATTCCTATACAAAACGATAGGAATGCAATAAAAATAATTCAATAATAATAATAATGCAATAATAATAAATGGCATTTGAAATAATGAACCAAACAAAGACATAATTTTTTTCCATAGGTCACTTGATTAGAAAAGATATTGATCACGCGTTAATATATGTATAATACACTGCGCCAATAAATTAGGGGAAGACTAGAGAAACGCAAACATGTTAGCTAAATTTAATAGTAAGCAAATGTATAATAACCAAACTGAAGAAAGTAACAGTAACGAAGAATATGAAGAATTAATAGAAATCTGTGAGGAAGTAGTTAATGAAAAATGTAACAAGTAAATATATAAATAAGTGAATGAATTTTGTTTTTATTTATTTCCTCATTATTTTGCTTTATTTGGCGCCAGGTAGCACTTTAGCTAGTTACTTTAAATTTGGCGCCAAGTGGCGCTTCGATGAATTAGAATATTTGGGGCAATCTCTTCTTATTCATCTGGCAACACTGCTTGCCGCTTGGTCGACTGGCAGTCCTAAAACTTGTCGTGCAACGTCCAAGTGTGTAAGGTAAGCTATTAGTATTTGAATAAAATATTTTCCACTACTAGTACTATAGTCTGTCATTTTGACATGTGTTAGGTTGCTGTGAAAAACAATTTCTCGACCTGAGGTAAATAATTTTATTATTTACCGGTAAATAATGAACATCAATGTTACGTACGCTTTCAGGTACAAATCTTTTGATTTCTCAGGCAATAGATTGTTTGCCACTTGTCCGGCAATTTCAGGCGGCGTACAATTTAAATCGCCGTACATCGTTTACCGTACTTGCTTTATTTAATTGACGATTTGGCAAAAAGATCGACGTAATGTTCGTGACAAATTAAAAAATTTAAATCAACTGTCATATCGGTAATACAGAAAACTGTAAACCTTTCGTAATTTGAAATAAATATTTGTTCAAATTATAATTATCATTTGCACTACACCACGGTAGAGACGTCTTATAACCCTCGGTCCTTTACATCCCGAGGCCCTTAGGGCCAAGGGATGTAATCATACCCCCGGGTTATAACACTAGACTTCTTTACCTAGGTGTATAATATACTACTGTGCCATTCATTTTCTGTTTTGGGAGTGCGAGTAAATAAGTGAGTAATTTCATTACTGCATGTGGGTAAGAGCGGGTTTTTTAAAATGTGAAAAGGGTATTCGGCTTGGAATGAATTGACAACACTGTCCAGGATGCTCTCGGAGGTAAATTCTGAACGCACTCCAGTAAGAAGAAAGAATCAATGATGATCGATTCCTGTCCCTTCCTTTGAACAAAAAAAAATTAAAGCAGTATTGCTTTCCATCATCGATCATATTTTGTTTGTTTATTTATTTATTTGAAGAATAAAACGCGATATAAACACTTGCCAATTTGTTTGGCAGCCGACGGTAATTACAGTATTATGAAGAAAAGAATTCGAACGGCTTTTGTTATCACTTTTAATTTATTTTCAACGTTACTTAAATTTCTTTAAATTACCTACTTTAAATTCACATAAATAAAAACCATACTGACTTTCTTATCACTTTTAATAAGAGTAAATTACACATTTGAAAAAGTACAAAAGCGTTTAAATAAACGAAAATCACAGCGTTAAGGGTCGGTTATATTATACCTGCACAGTTGCTCGTTCTCCTCGTAAATGCCCGGATTCAAATAACAAACCCTGAAGCCCGTATTATGGAAATTCGCCGTCTGCATGGTCCGCCCCCAATTATCCGCCTGCAACTCGCGCAGGCATTCATCGACCATGCGCAGCAGATCTTCGACGTGGTACTCGTGGGCGTACTTCATGAAATTTTCGCAGATGAACTGTATATACCAGGAGCCGAATTCGGGGTCTCGATGAGCCCTGTACCCGTGAGGGGTCGAGTGGCAGATCAGCATGTCAGCGTGCGTCCTCACCGGGGTCCCACTGTGCCCGTCCGTCTCGACAGGGCTGACGCCAGAATCTAGATAAAAACCCCGACATATTTGGTAGATGATCACCTTCGGCTTGTTCTGCATGTTGGGGCAACGATCGCCGTAGAATTGGCTCTCGATCCACTCCGTCGAGACGAGCCTTCCGTCTATGCATTCCACCACAGACTTCGCACCCATCTCCTTTCCGTGACTCATAATTATAACAAACATGATGTCCACAGATTTCAGCGTGGGGCTCTTGACGAAGCTTTGGACGGCTTTCTGTAATGACGGGACGTCGAGGTCAACGCATAGGGTAACATCGTAGCCCCCCATTTGATGGAAGAGGTCCTTTAAATTGACCTCATCTACGTGTGCTCCATTCCTAGGTTTCTCATCGAAACTTTTATTGTTGATAATGAGCACGGCACCCCGTGCTTTCGAGCGCATTGAGTAAGGCGTTAATTGCGATCTGAAGTCGTCTTTGAAGCCGGTCGAGTGTACCACTTGTATCCTGAGTGGCTCCGTGCGTAGATTGGAAATCGCCATGTGAATTTCGGAATTGAGCGAGGGTAAAAGAAAGGCGGTTGTGTGAGTCCTCACCGGTGTGTTGTCCGCCTCTAATCCTAGGAGTTTGTTCGCTAGGCTGTGTTGGTCGATTTCTTTGAGCGATATGACGAGATTGTCGAAGGCCTTGGGGCCACGACCGAGGATGTCGAAGAGAAGTGTGCGCTTGCTCTTCTCGTCGCATTTCTCGTACAGTTTGGCCATCTCCCATGAAAACACATTTTTCTCTACGAGTTTGGGTAGCAATTTACGAAAATTGCAGTTGTTTATTAATTCCGAGTGGTTCCTTTGTATTATTTCCTTATGTCGCTTTTCCATGGCGACACATAAACACCGAGATCTGACTGTTACAGTCTGACGTCTGACATAAAGAAACGTCAACAAAACATAAACAATCAGTGTTGCCAATCCACTCTAAGCCGATTACCCTTTTCAAATTTAAAAAAACCCGCTCTTACCCACAACTGCCTATCACATTCAGTAATGAAATTGAAATGTATGAATGAAATGGTACAAAATTTATTTTATTTAAATATGTATCTAATAATTATTGGACTTGCCTTAGACACATGGACGTTGCACGACAGATTTTTCAGGTCTTTTCTTTCTCCCTATTTGCTTTGCGCAGCAATGCTGCTTGTCTTACGGCCGTAAGCAATTCCAGACAATTACGAAGTATGTTTTAAGCTGGGTTTTAATCTTTAAACAGCACAAAGATCCATGGCTAATGGTAGGATTCGAACCTACGCCGCCGAGCGACACGACTTTCCAAGTCGGCTAGGCTTGACCGCTAAGCCACTCGGCGACCCAAATTTTTCAGGTTAAAGTTAAAATCATCTTATATGTGGGTCTGTGGGCGGCATCGCGGCAATCGGCAACAGTGCTGCCACCCGACCAAGCGAAGCATTTCGGAAGATAGTTGTAAAAAATTCCGATAGATGTCTCTGAATTTCGGTTGAGCTAATTTAAATCACGTGATTAAAATCATGTTTAAAATCACTGATTTTATTTAGGCGATTTTTATTTTTGAAAATCATTTTAAAAAAATTCTCATGAAATGAACAAAACTTGGTCCAAATTTCTAAAATTAAGACATTTGACAGTTTTTGTGAATTTTTGACGCTAAATAAAACAATTACCCACATATTTTTTTTGCCCGCAAGGTTGCTTAAATTACCCGTAATTCGGATAATTGCCCGCACATTGGCGACCCTGTAAACAATTCAGGAACCAGTGTTACCAACCGCTTGGACTGAAATATTGCTACAATTAGAAACTTTAGAAAAATTAGAAAAGTCGATGATATTTTTTTAATTAAAACGCTTTTGCTCTTTTTTTCGTATCGATCGATATTTCTTTTCTATGTTTCGTTTATTTTCCCTTTTTTTCTCTAATTTTATTTTTAAATTTGCGGCCGTATTTTGTTTTCTTAACGGAAATGTCTTTTGTTCCTCTATTGTTCATTGGAAGTTCACTATATCTACCGATTGTCTTTTATTTTTTGAATGAAATTTGGAAATTCCCTTTTTATTTATTTTTATTCAAGTTGTTCCTTTCAATTATTTTTTCGCTCAACTGGTTTATCACCTTTTGTTTTTATTTCTACAAAGTGGTCAAGAATCACTGTTTGATTCGAGTTGGCAGTGCTGAATTTTATTTTGAAATGGTACAACTGGAATAACTTCCGGTTGTTGAGGGCAGGGTTGCCAATGTGCGGGCAATTACCCGAATTACGGGTAAGTTAAACAACCTTGCGGGTAAAAAAATACGTGGGTAAAAATATTTTCAAAAAAAAGACAAATTAATTTTTAAATATTTGGTTGGACTTGTTAGTAAAGTTTCAGCTTTACTATTGGCAACAAAGAAATCACTAAAGCGGGAAGCCGACAAAAACTAAAGTAAGTAACTGACAGCCAAATCCACATTGTCGATCAGTGCTGCCAATTCCACCGATAATTCGGTAGATCTACGGATTTTTAACGCAACTTTTTTTTAATTTTTATTTTTTTGTAATTTTATCAATTTTCTTTATTTCTAGATCGTCTTTTGTTTTATTTTACGTCAAAAATTGCACAAATGTCAAATTTTAATTTTAGGAAGTTTCGTTTATTTAATGAGAATTTTTAATTTTTATTTTTTTGTAATTTTGTTTAATGAGATTTTTTTTATTTTTGTTATTTTTTTTGTAATTTTATTCAATGAGATTTTTCTATATTTACTACTTTTTTTAAATTTTATAAATTTGTCGATCGTCTTTTGTTTTATTTTTCGTCAAGAATTGCACAAATGTCAAATTTTAATTTTAGAAAGTTTCGCTTATTTAACGAGATTTTTTTAAACTTTCCTTATTTTTTGTAATTTTACAAATTTTGTTGATTTCTCGATCGTCTCTTGTTTTGTATTTCATCAAAAAATGCCCAATTGTCAAATCTTAATTTTAGAAAGTTTCGTTTATTTAATGAGAATTTTTAATTTTTATTTTTTTGTAATTTTGTTTAATGAGATTTTTTTATTTTTGTTATTTTTCTGTAATTTTAATCAGAGATTTTCTATATTTACTATTTTTTTAAATTTTATAAATTTGTCGATCGTCTTTTGTTTTATTTTTCGTCAAGAATTGCACAAATATCATATCTTAATTTTAGAAAATTTTGTTTACTTAATGAGAATTTATAATTTTTTGTAGTTTTATTTAATGAGTTTTTTAATTTTTGTTTTTTTTTTTTCTAATTTTATTCAATGAGAATTTTTTAATTTTATAAATTTATCGATCGTCTATTGTTTTCTTTTACGCCAAAGATTGCTGCCTAAAGTTCAAATCTTAATTTTAGAAAGTTTTGTTTATTTAATAAAAAAATTTTAATTTTTATAATTTTTTTAATTATAATTTTTTGTACTTTTTATAATTTTTTGTAATTTTATAGAAAGTATTGTTTATTTAATGAGAATTTTTTAATTTTTATTTTTTTGTACATAATTTTATTTAACGGGATTTTTTTAATTTTTATTATATTTTAAAAATTTTATTCAATGAGATTTTTTTATTTTAATTTTTTTAAATTTTACAATAATAATTTTATAAATTATCTTTATTTCTCGATCGTCTTTTGTTTTATTTTACGTCAATAGTTGCACAAATGTCAAATCTTAATTTTAGAAAGTTTCGCTTATTTAACGAGATTTTTTTAAACTTTCCTTATTTTTTGTAATTTTACAAATTTTGTTGATTTCTCGATCGTCTCTTGTTTTGTATTTCATCAAAAAATGCCCAATTGTCAAATCTTAATTTTAGAAAGTTTCGTTTATTTAATGAGAATTTTTAATTTTTATTTTTTTGTAATTTTGTTTAATGAGATTTTTTTATTTTTGTTATTTTTCTGTAATTTTAATCAGAGATTTTCTATATTTACTATTTTTTTAAATTTTATAAATTTGTCGATCGTCTTTTGTTTTATTTTTCGTCAAGAATTGCACAAATATCATATCTTAATTTTAGAAAATTTTGTTTACTTAATGAGAATTTATAATTTTTTGTAGTTTTATTTAATGAGTTTTTTAATTTTTGTTTTTTTTTTTTCTAATTTTATTCAATGAGAATTTTTTAATTTTATAAATTTATCGATCGTCTATTGTTTTCTTTTACGCCAAAGATTGCTGCCTAAAGTTCAAATCTTAATTTTAGAAAGTTTTGTTTATTTAATAAAAAAATTTTAATTTTTATAATTTTTTTAATTATAATTTTTTGTACTTTTTATAATTTTTTGTAATTTTATAGAAAGTATTGTTTATTTAATGAGAATTTTTTAATTTTTATTTTTTTGTACATAATTTTATTTAACGGGATTTTTTTAATTTTTATTATATTTTAAAAATTTTATTCAATGAGATTTTTTTATTTTAATTTTTTTAAATTTTACAATAATAATTTTATAAATTATCTTTATTTCTCGATCGTCTTTTGTTTTATTTTACGTCAATAGTTGCACAAATGTCAAATCTTAATTTTAGAAAGTTTCGCTTATTTAACGAGATTTTTTTAAACTTTCCTTATTTTTTGTAATTTTACAAATTTTGTTGATTTCTCGATCGTCTCTTGTTTTGTATTTCATCAAAAAATGCCCAATTGTCAAATCTTAATTTTAGAAAGTTTCGTTTATTTAATGAGAATTTTTAATTTTTATTTTTTTGTAATTTTGTTTAATGAGATTTTTTTATTTTTGTTATTTTTCTGTAATTTTAATCAGAGATTTTCTATATTTACTATTTTTTTAAATTTTATAAATTTGTCGATCGTCTTTTGTTTTATTTTTCGTCAAGAATTGCACAAATATCATATCTTAATTTTAGAAAATTTTGTTTACTTAATGAGAATTTATAATTTTTTGTAGTTTTATTTAATGAGTTTTTTAATTTTTGTTTTTTTTTTTTCTAATTTTATTCAATGAGAATTTTTTAATTTTATAAATTTATCGATCGTCTATTGTTTTCTTTTACGCCAAAGATTGCTGCCTAAAGTTCAAATCTTAATTTTAGAAAGTTTTGTTTATTTAATAAAAAAATTTTAATTTTTATAATTTTTTTAATTATAATTTTTTGTACTTTTTATAATTTTTTGTAATTTTATAGAAAGTATTGTTTATTTAATGAGAATTTTTTAATTTTTATTTTTTTGTACATAATTTTATTTAACGGGATTTTTTTAATTTTTATTATATTTTAAAAATTTTATTCGAGATTTTTTTATTTTAATTTTTTTAAATTTTACAATAATAATTTTATAAATTATCTTTATTTCTCGATCGTCTTTTGTTTTATTTTACGTCAATAGTTGCACAAATGTCAAATCTTAATTTTAGAAAGTTTCGCTTATTTAACGAGATTTTTTTTAAACTTTCCTTATTTTTTGTAATTTTACAAATTTTGTTGATTTCTCGATCGTCTCTTGTTTTGTATTTCATCAAAAAATGCTCAATTGCCCAATCTTAATTTTAGAAAGTTTCGTTTATTTAATGAGAATTTTTAATTTTTATTTTTTTGTAATTTTGTTTAATGAGATTTTCTTATTTTTGTTATTTTTTTGTAATTTTATAGAAAGTATTGTTTATTTAATGAGAATTTTTTAATTTTTATTTTTTTGTACATAATTTTATTTAACGGGATTTTTTTAATTTTTATTATATTTTAAAAATTTTATTCAATGAGATTTTTTTATTTTAATTTTTTTAAATTTTACAATAATAATTTTATAAATTTTCTTTATTTCTCGATCGTCTTTTGTTTTATTTTACGTCAATAGTTGCACAAATGTCAAATCTTAATTTTAGAAAGTTTTGTTTATTAACTAAGAATTTTAAATTTTATAAATTTGCTTTATTTCTCGATCGTCTCTTGTTTTATTTAGCGTCAGAAATTGCACAATAACTGTCAAATGTCTTAATTTTAGAAATTTGGACTCAGAATTTTTAAAAATGTTTTTAAAAATAATTTTCAAAAATAAAAATCGCCTGAATAAAATCAATGATTTTAATGAAGTGATTTAAATTAGCTCAACCGAAATTCAGATACATCTATCGGTATTTTTCACAACTATTTTCCGAAGTGCTTCGCTTGGTCGGTTGGCACCACTGTTGCCGCCGCCCACAGTCCAATGTACATACATACCTATATACCTAGATGATTTTAACCTGAAAAATCTGTCGTCCAACGTCCATGTGTGTAAGGTAAGTCCAATAATTATTAGGTACGTATTTAAATAAAATAAATTTGGTACCATTTCATTCATTCATTTCAATTTCATTCCTCAATGTGGGTAAGAGTGGGTTTTTTTTAATTTGAAACGGGTAATCGGCTTAGAATGGATTGGCAACACTGGTTGAGGGCTTGACACTGACAGCCGTTACTTCGCAAGCGCCATTTGACATTTCAAATTCAAATTAAAACGTTAATTTTCATTCACATAACCTCCCATCTTGTCGCTGTTAATGGTCCGTCTACACGCAACGATTTGCCTGCGCGCATCCCTGTGCAAACTAGTTTGTGCAAGTAAGTCCGTGCATAATGATTCGTCTACACCCAACGATTTGCCGTCTATATGCACGGGCTTACTTGCACAAACTAGTTTGCACAGGGATGCGCGCAGCCAAATCGTTGCGTGTAGACGGACCTTTAATAAAATACCTAATAAAAAAATGCTCTTAATTGTATTGCCAACTCAAACAGTTATTCTTGACCACTTTGTAGAAATGTTTTACATTGGGTGAGTTCGCATTTACGCTCGCCGAGCGCTCTGATCAAAAGTGTGAGGGAGAGCGACTGCTTTTCACCGCATGTAAGAATGAGAAAAAGAAACACTCCGATCGCGATCCGAGCGTAAACGCGAACTCACTCATTATATCAACGGTGTGGCCTTTCATTTCTTTTTGCTTTTTTTTTTTAATTTAGAAAGGATACTGTTTGAACTTTTCTGCAATGTTAAAAATATTTAAAACTAAAAACGAGAGGTTGAGGTGATTATAATGAAATTGCTTCTTCACTGTACAATAGGGGCGCCGGCTTTTATTACAAAATTCGAAACTTGAGTAAATTATTTTCTGCTTAGGGCCCGGTACTTTCATCGCTGATTAACTTTAAGCTTTGCTTTATTCCCACGCCTACAATTATAAAGAAATTTTTCTATAGGAATAAACCAAAGATTAAAATTAATCATGATGAAAGTACCAGCTGAATGTTGAGGTTGAAACTTTCCGTCAAAGGCGATTGGCAACACTGGTTTATAGATGGACGGCGCACGACTAACTTCACGTTGTTATTGTGTTTGTGAAGCGTTCAAAAGGAGGTGTTCTTTATTATCGAATATTTTCCCTTGATACAATGGAACTGGATCAACCGGTGGACGAACAGGCTCCGAAGAAGCACCGCCATCGCAAGAAACTCCTGTACAACTCCATTCTGCAACAAATGGAGTTTTACTTCGGCGATTCTAACCTAACCAAAGATAGATTTCTTTCTCAGCTTACTCAAGCCGATCCCTGTAAGTAGTCTTGATTTAGTTAAAAACATGAAAAAAATAAATGAAGAATTAAGCAAGAACGTAAATCATACTGATCCAAATTTAAGCTGCATGCTTAACTATTCACATTAGGGAGTGTCTATAGTCCGGGCAGTGAAGCCACACGTCCAGTTAGATGCTGCCTGCATAAATTAAAATTAACAAAGTGTTTTTTAAGCATAGTGTAATGGCAAGGAGTCTGAGGGTTTGAGTATGGCACCAGACCCAGGTGCATCTCCCCTTGAGAATGTGTTTGTTTAGCATAATAATGTAGCTTTAACTAATGTTTCTTTATTTATATTAAGCATTTAAAAAAAATGGGAAAGATGCAATAACAACTGTCATATACCGTGCGTTCAACTATTCCCGAGTCCCACGTGATCACCCAAATTAGGCAACCCCACTCACACTCATGGTAATACTTAATTGAAACGGACGCTGAATATGCACTAAACATTTTTAACGTTTCGCCGTCGTTCGACGCAACCCTTACGTGTTTAAGATAAAATACCCCGATTACAATCATGGGATAATCTTAGCGGAGAATGTAAGAGAAAATTATTCGTTTGCATTGCGTAATTATTCCATACTATTTTAGGCGAGTTCTTTATTGTGCTTCATGACAACGTAGGTAGAGTGCGCCACTTTCAAGATGACGACAAAATATGTGATTCAGATCTTTAGTCATATGTACAGCGCCTTCCAAATGTATTAAAGCACGAAATTAAAGCAAGCTTACATTCCGCAGAGCTTGCGTAAGTGAAATGCGAGCATGTGTAACGCGGCTGTCCTACTAATTGTTAATGGAGCATAATTTTAAGATGCACGCAATTGCAATAATTACGAAACGAATTTTAATTTACTTACTTTCCCAGATAATGACATCGTGACAATATAATCAATGATATTATTATCTACGTCAATATCTAGTATCTACCTTTATTTTTTGACAAATTATAAATTAACTTAGCACCGTGCGCGTTCGTATAAAAATGATTCATGTAGCTTGAGAATTGGCAACGCTGGCGCGACGTCACAGAAATTAGGTTATTTAAAAAATGTCTTTGGCGACGAGGAAAGTGCCGAATCGGTTGTTTTTTGTTTTATTATTTTTTTGAGCAATTTAAATATGATTAGAAAGTGCCGAATCGGTTGTTTTTTGTTTTATTATTTTTTTGAGCAATTTAAATATGATTAGATTTTTCTTTCTTTACATTTTCACGTCATTTCAACATCATCGTTTTTAAACTTTTTTGAAATTATCTGTCAAACTTGTCAAAGTGAAATGTCTATAAAGAAGCAATTTTCTGAAGTATCTTTTATAAAGAATTTAATTTTTGTCTTCTTCTAATTTGACAGAGCAGTAAATCAATTGTTTCCTTTTAATTAACTGTCAAACTTGTTAAAGGAAAATGTCGCTAACAGAACAATAGTTTTTCTGAAGCATCCCGTATAAAGTGCTTGTTTTTTAAATTTGGGGGTGAAGTTAAAAATGAGTTATTTTCTTAGATACCGTATTGTTAGTTTTCTTTTTAGTGACTGTCAGACTTGTCAAAGTATAGAGTCTACAAAAAAGCAATCATGTTTCTAAATAGTTTACTTTATGCAGTGTTCTTATCTTTTTCTAGTTCGGAGGTGAACACAAACATCAAACGTTTACTTGCCTTTTTGTTTTGTTTTTTAATCACCTGTCAAACTAGCCAAAAAATCGAAATATCGATAAAAAAGCTATTTTCTGAAGCATCCTGTACATGTAAAGAGTTTTTTTTCTTTCTCTAATCTGACGGTGAGCACAAATATCAGTTGTTTTCCTGGTTTACTTCTTTTCAAATTTTTTTTGTTAATTATCTGTCAAACTTGTCAAAGTGAAATGACGATAAAAGAGCAATACATTTTTTGAAGAATTCTGTACAAAGAATTTAATTCTTTTCCTTTTTTAAATGGAGGTGAGCACAAACATCAGTTACTTTTTAACTAACTGTCAAACTTATCAAATTGAAATGCCGATAAAAGAGCAAAAAATTTTATGAAGCATTCTGTACATACAAAGAGTTAATTTTTCATTTTTTAATCTGGCAGTAAGCACAAACATCAGTTGTTATATTTTCATTAATTGTCAAACTTGTCGACAAAACGACAATCAAATTTATAATGCATCCTGTATATAAAAAAAAATTCTTTTGCTAATCTGACGGTGAACACACATCAGTTGTTTCCTTTTAATCATCTGTCAAACTTGTCAAAGTGCTAAAAGAGCAATACATTTTATCAAGCATTCCGTATAATGAGTTTAATTTTGTTCTTTTCTTAATCTGGAAATGAATACAAACATCAGTTGTTTCCTTTGAAATAACTGTCAAACTTGTTAAAGTGAAGTGTTCACAACTTTTCATATTTTTTCTTAAATTAACTGTCAAACTTATCAAAGTGAAATGGATAAAAGGGCAATTATCTGGAGTATAGAGTTTTTCTTTCTTTTTCTAATCTGACGGCGAGCATTTTTTTGAAATTATCTGTCAAACTTGTCAAAGTGTAATGTCTGTAAAGAAGCAATTTTCTGAAGCATCTTTTATAGAGTTTAATTGTTCAATTCTTTTTCTAATTTGATAAAGCAGAAAATCAATTGTTTACTTTTAACTAACTGTCAAACTTGTCAAATGAAACTGTCGCTGATAGGGCAATCATTTTTTTGAAGCATCTCGTATAAAGAGTTTGTTTTTTTTTTAATTTGGAGGTGAACTTAAAAATCAGTTGCTTTCTTAGTTACCGTATTTTTAATTTTTTTTTAGTGACTGTTATGTGAATACTTAGTTTTAATTTCTGCTTTTCAGTCGTGGACTTGTCTGTTTTCCTTCGATTCAACAAAATCCGCAAGCTCACAACCAACGTGGCACACATCGCGAACGCCCTGAAGAAGTCGGAAGTCCTGGAACTATCGGAGGACAATACGAAAGTGAGACGAAAGACGCCGGTCAAGTTGAACGAGAACGTCGACGAGTGCACGATTTACGTGGAGAAGATCAAGCCGGACGCGACACACGATTGGCTCGCGTCGATTTTCTCCGAATTCGGCACGGTCGTCTACGTATCCATCCCCAAGTACCACCACAACAAGCTGAACAAGGGCTTCGCCTTCGTCGAGTTCAAGTCCGAGGGCGAAGCCAAGCAGGTGTTGGAGCACTTCGAGAGCATCGGCTGCAAGATGTCGTCGCAGATGACGCCCGAGGAACTCTGCAGCATCGCAACCTACGAGAGTGAGAAGGCGGAAAATGAAACGAACGGCGAAAATGATGCGGCGGAAAAACCCGATGAGGTCGGGGCCAAACGGAAGCACAGCGATGACTCCGAGGGTTGCGACGAAGCACACGATAACAAGAAGTTGAGGAGCGACGACGTTAAAGCAAACGAAGGCGTTTTGAACGAGAGCAATGCCGAAAACGAAGACGGCGACGACAAGAAGAAAAAGAAGACGAAGAAGGCCAAAAAGAAGCCAAGTTTTAGAGAACTTGGCTTACAGATTTTATCCAAGTAAGTATAATGATTGCATTAAGAAACGTAAAAAATAAAGTTATTTTGAGTAATCTTGCAGGCACGAGTGGAAGAAAATGAGGAACCGCTACCTGGACATGCAGAGGAAGAAGATGAAACAATTGAAGCAGTTCCTCAACAAGAGAAAATTCAGCAGCACTCGTTTCGATGAGTACAGGCAGAAGGGCCAAGACAGCTCCGACAAAAAGGAACCCCCAAGTGAATCGCCAAAACTACAGTTCGTACCGGGCGTCATCGTCAAAATGCGTTTGCCAGAGGCATGCGCGGAAGCAAAGAAGATGAAGGTTTGCAACCATCCATCCACGCGGCATCCACCCTTTGAAAAAGTTTACTTTTCAGACTGAGTTGAAAACGCACTCTGACCAAATAAAATTCGTGGACGTTCAAGTGGGAAGCGACGAGGCGTACCTGAGGTTCGCGGATAGCGAGGGCGCTAAGAAGTTTTGCGGTTCGAATTTCAAAGGTGAAACTTGCGTGCTCGACGGGGAAGAAGAGCAAGCTTATTGGGAGAAAATTCGCGAGTCGAACAGCATTAAGAATAAGAAAGATCGGCAGAAGCAGAGAGGAAGAGATAAGCTGTTGAAAAAAGCCGAGAAGGAGCTTGGGAAGCACATCCGATTCGATGATACTAATTAGGTGGTAAGTAAATAAATCGAGTTAGACATATATTTGTAAAATAAAATGTGATCAAAGTACAATAAATCAATTTTATTGGATTATGCTGTTTTCTTTCTCATTTTCAGATCAATTCTTTTTTAGTGTTGTTTGCGTCCAGCCAGGTTGTTTCCCTTTTTTCTCGAATCAAGTTGTAACCATCTCCTTCTGAATAAGGTTTTTTTTTCAATTTTCGTTATTCTTCTGCACTGTTTTACTTCAAATATACTGGAATTTCGTTTTGCTACACATTCAAAGATTAGAGGCCATTTTGTACGTTTGTCTTTTGGCTGTACTATGAGGAGCATGTTACCTTTTATCATCCTTCTTGTAAAGAGGAAATGTGGCATCTATTTGCGAATTCAATTCGGTCCATTAATTTTTTTAATAAAAATTCACAGGCTGCCCCAACGCAACGTGTTGAGGAAGTGCGGAACTAGCTTTTTGTGTACGTTTATCAAAAAACTTGGCAAAAGTCGTATTGGTTCGCGTTCAGCGCCATTTAAAATGACTGTCGACTATACAGGATGTTTGTTTATTAAGGTACACACCAGACCAAGTTTTGTTCTAAATGAAACGTCATTTTCTAAGTAGTACGACTCTCGTTCTCAAATATCTTTATCAAATATGTTAGTTGATCTTTGTTCTTGATCAATTCGGCTGTAACCACATTCTCTCATCTTTTTTTTTTAGTTGCTTTTGTTTCATTTTTATATTCTGGCAGAACGTACCTATCCTTAGATCATCTTATATAATGATTTTAATCCACGTGGCCGATTTGAAAAAAGTTTTGCTTCCTTAGTAGTGGCAACATTGAAACAAGTGAGGTCGCAGTTTCAAACTGACGACGCACAGTGGAGTATTTATATAAAAAAGTTGGACAAAATTCGAAATTTTAAACTTAATTAAAAACAAGAAAAATGTTTTTTTTCTTATAATATTCTTGCATCTAAGTGACATGATAACTATTTTTGCGATATCAATTGTTTTACAGAAGCACTAAGCTGTTTCTAAAGAGTTGTTGAATTTTTTAACATTAGTGTTTGTTTCAAAACGCTGAAAGTTAAAGAAATTTATTTTTATTACGTTTATTAAGTGAATTAAGGTGAACATTATGAATATAGATTCAGAAGTAATTTAATTACGATTTTTTTACCATCTTTTTTATAATTGAGTTATTTCCATTGTCTGTCAAGCTTTGTCGAGCAATAAAACTAATGGCAATATAAAATTTAACATTTGTTAAAACTATATACAAAAAATCAAATTCCGCATTCTTCCGCAGCACCACTTTTAAGGCATTTGAAATCATTGATATTGCACGCAATATTTTGTATGCACTTCTCCATATACCTACGTTTTTTTGTTTTAAATCATTTAATATGAGTAAGCCGGTTGATACATAGGGATTTAACAAGGGAAAGTTAGGAATGTATTGATTTTTAAAGCATCTTAATTTTAAACTTATGATATTTTAAACATTATTATTTAATTAAGAAAAAATTTATTGGAAATCTTTATTTATTTTTAATAGCATGTTTTAGCAATCCGAATTTATAAGTCTGTTGGTCCAAATTGTTTGTTCGAAGTTCATAACCGTAGGGTTGCGAGATCAAACCCCCCCCAACCCGCCATAATTTTTTTTTTCTATTGACACTTTTCACACTTTTAAGTCTTTCTTTAAAATATTTGAATATTGTATCAATCTTGTTTTGTTTGTTTTAGTTTTTTTTTAATCTCTTATTCAAAAATTGCATTTTGATATTCAAATCAGCTGCAGCGTACGAAATCAAATTCATCATTTATTATTATCTTTTCATTTTGCCCGGTAATTCTAATGATGGAAAGCCTCAGTTTAGAAAACGGAATTTTAGTTATCCATCTGTACTTTCAAGGAAGTAGTTATCGTCAAATTCATGTAACATTGCATTGATGGAAATGTAGATATTCAAATTCCTGATGTGTGTAGTCTAAAGTTGCTTAAGAGCAGCTTTATGGAAAAGCTGATAGAGTATAAATTAATTTAAAAAAAAATTATATTACTATTAAAAAAGAGAAAAAGAAAAGTGTCCTCGCGCTCGTTTAGATTAGATCTCATGTTCCTACAATTGCGAAACATGAGCAAATAATTTAAACCTCAAGAACAGTTTATAATTTCAATAGCTATTAAGCTTATACAGAAAAAAATTATTACTTTTTTGTATTTTTAAATAATTAATAACTAGAATAGCACAAATTTAGAATCAAAACAAATTCGGCAGAATTTTGGAAGACTATATACCTTTTGGTATTTTTTTCGAGTTTTACTTTAAACGCCATAATCTTTCTGTGTATAACCTATGTTAAATCCCTATGTCCTATTGGCACCCGGTCTAGCTTAAGTAGAAATTCTTGGAATCTAAATGGATACTTTAAGTTAAAGTATCATTAAAGTGATACAGTCGATTATGAAAATAGCCTTTAATATGAATTGATTTATTTTTCATAGGTACAAATGTTGTAACAAGAAAGTATCTCTACCAACTAATGCAAGGATGCCCGAAAAAGAAAATAGATGATAAGATTATATTCATGGAAAATAAACTTGCACATACATTCAAATATCCAAAACAAGAACTGGTTGAGTTAAAACCGGTTATTAAAATACTTTAAGCATGAGTTTAAACTTAAATGGTCAGCTGCTAAATACAATGGAAAATGGCTTAATACTTCGATGAAATTGTGTCCAAGAAAAAAAGAAAATCGAGGAAGACCAGAAAAAGATTTTGCGGAATTATGCGATAGAAGCAAACGACGAAAAACGGAAAATTTGAGGAAGAATGTATTTGCCGATGAATTAACTTATGCTGCTTATATGAGACAACGAGCTGAAGGAAACTTAGGTGTTTCGAAAATTATAAAGGATGTAACTGAAACGCCAACAAAGGCAACCATGTTTCTAAAAGCTATGACATCTAATAAAAATTCCATTCAAAAATATACTCCATCGCAGGCCTTATCGATATTTGTCGAGGCGGATCTTACGAGAAGACAATGGGAAATTATTCAAGGTGCTAATAAAGAAATATATCCTTGCTATTCTGTTTTAAAAAGAGCTAAAAAGGAGTGTTATCCACAAGAAACTGCGATTCGCGTCACGGATAGTTGTGCGGAAATCAAACTACAGGATTTGCTTGATCTTACATCCTTAAGATTGTGCAAGTACTTGGAAGAGGTATTAGATAAGTTAACGGACGAAGAAAAATATAATTTGGAACTCTTATCAAAATGGGGATGTGACGGTTCACAACAAGCCCAATTTAAACAAAAGTTTCAAAATGATATGGACAGTGATGCGAACATTTTTCAAAGTTCATTTGTTCCTCTAAGATTAATAAGTAATATTAATGAACAGAAAAAAATTATATGGAAAAATCCAGTACCCTCGTCACCAAGATATTGCAGACCCATCAGAATACGTTTTGTTCACGAAACTAAAGACATAACGAACGAAGAGTTTAAGTATATAGAAGGTCAAATAGAACGTTTGAAGAAAACAGAACTGACCACTCCCACAGGAATTAAACGCATCAAGCACATTTTAATGCCTACTATGGTAGATGCAAAAGTTTGCAATGCTGCGACAAGTACATCTTCTACAATGAGATGTTACATATGTGGTGAAACGTCGAAGAATTTTAATAATTTAAATAAAAAAAAGGTTAATTATTATCCCTGAAAAATTCACAGGGTGGTCACAGTATGGAGTCGAAAATTTAATGAAATGTATCCGCAGTTACTGCCAATAACAGAAAAAAAAAACAATTTTGAAGATTTGAACGTAAATTTTCAAGAAGTAACAAAGTCAGACCAAAGAAAACTACATCTGCTCCTGTAACTATCAATGAAGCAAATTAAATTTCTCTATTAGCATTCTTTGAAGCTTAATTATTTGTTAATGGTGTAACTCAATAAATATTTTCATTTTGTCGACACTTACTGCGAAAAATTGCCATAATTCTAGCAAAATATGCCATTAAAATAAACAACTATTGATAACAAGAAAACTAAAAGAAATAGGTATAGGGAAAGCTAATACCAATCGATGCGATGATGTAGAATTTGATTCTGCATCTTATGATGTAAAAATATATAGGGTGTTCCATTTACGAAAATTGAGTTTTAGTCAGTTAAACATAATGAGGTTCGACACCATATTGTGACCACCCTGTGAGTTTTTCAGGGATAATTCGGATATGATTTGAAAGCCTAAACATTATACTTTCAAACGACATTTTTTGTATATTCCCTTCCTCGAAAACTTTTAGTAGGCCCCTCAACTTGGGATACCCTGTATTTGCGGACTGTGGGTCATATGCTATGAATCAGTTTGTGATATTTTGTTTCTTTTGTACGTTTTCATGTGAAATTATATTAAATAATTAGGTTTTTTAAATTTCTAAGTACCTTCGGATATTTTAAAATCACTAAAATAATTTTGTCCAGCTTTTTCGTATAAATACTCCACTGTGCGACGTGTAATTGTCACTGACGTTTGTGGCTGCAGGTGTTCTGTTGTGTTTAAGCAAGCATTCTCAGATGTTAATGTAAATTATGATGATTTTGCATTACATCCTCTGGCACTGCATTTTACCAACAGAGGAGAATAATGTGTTGCCTATACGGAGGGGTGACGTGGATTGAAATAGTTTCTGATGTCCCTGTAGTATACTCCCAATTTCTGCAGTTTATTCTTTCATTTTTGATCAACTCTCGTTTTCTCCTTTTTTAATGTATCTTTTGCTATTTCTTCATACTACTTTCTGAGTGAGTGTCTCCATTGTTTGCTTGTTGATATTTGTTTACATAATTCATCTTTTTTTCTGCTCTTCTGAGTGTTCAAAATTTAGAGAAATTTTCTTTTTTAATTTTATGAAGTTCACATCAATTTTCGTCCTATAATTTGTCCAAATATTTTCTTGATAAGATTAAGTAGTGAAAAACTGAACATTTATCTTATAAGGTGACTGCAAGACTCAACGGGGGAGTCACAAATAAGAATAGTGTCGTTTTAGGAAATCGAGGACACTGAGTCTGAATCTGAAGTCCGTTTCTGCATAATAACGTTTTTTTTTTAGACGAGGGGCGCAATTTTTGGAGTGCCTTTTTTTAAAGTAGTCAAATTATAAGCTACTTTATTTAACTAGTAGGAGGAGGGCCAGGGTTCCAATCTCCTTCTGAAAAATAACGAACGTTATTTTATTTTTATATAGAAAAGGAAAACTTAAATAAAAGAAAACAAACACAGTGTTCCATGTTAATTTGTTAAAAGTCGTTCTAAAAAAACAAAAACAACAAAAGTAAGTGAGTGGGCAACGAATCGAACCCCGGATCCTCCTCCTAAGCTGAGTTCAGTTATTCCAGCTCCGCTCACTCTATTTATTCTTCATAGTCACATGTTTGCGATTGTTCGTCTCAATTTTATCAGCTGTCAAAATAGCTTCGCTTTCACTTCATTTTAATTCGAGTAGGCATCGATAGAATGGCTTATAATTTAACTGTAAAAAACGGTACTAAAAATTGCGCCTCTAGCGTATAAAACAAAATACGCAGAAATAGACTTCAGATTCGGACTCAGCGTCCACAATTCCCTAAACCTGGCACTATTCTTATTTGCTGCTCCCATCGTGACCCCCCCTCCCCCTTTCGAGCTTACAACGATTTTTGTTATTCGACTTAATTTATTGTTCAGTTTGTTTGTGTTATTTAGCGCCCTAAAAAAATCTAGTGTGTACGTAGTAGTAGCGCACGACGAAGGAAAACCGAAACAAACGACAGTGAAACACGGAGTGTAATGAACGGGAAACACAAGAACATCGATGACATTAAATACGAAGAACAATTTCAAATTCCGCGCCAAAAAAATTCGTAGTACGACAATATTTACATAGATGGCGCTGGGCCAACGCAAATTTATCTGAGTTTAGTTTAGATTTGGGAAATTAAAAAAAAATTACCGACGTTGTTTAGTAGCTTTAATAATTCTTAGATATTTTACAAGAAGGTGGAATGAAAGAAAACAAAAGAAGATCGATGATTTTAATCACGAGAAATAATTTCGAATTTCGCGCTGTAAAAAATCTAGTGTAACAAAATTTACGTAGATGGCGCAATTTCATTTTTTAATACCGAATTAAAACTGCATAAGAACTTGTCTAGATTTAATTTAGATTTAAGAAACTGAAAAAAACGTTAATAAAAAAAATATTTTGTCAAACAGTCTAACAATGTCTTCTTGACAATTATGACGTTTGTCAAAGTTGTAATAAAACTTTCTATTTGACCGCTGATGACGTTTCATTGTGATTAATTACATTAACAAAAACAAAATTTATATTTTTATAGTCGCACTGGCTCACAGCTAGTTTTGACAGTTGCGATAACTGTCAAAAGTATTCTTGTACATCGTTATTGACGTAATCCAAGTTGATCAGGTTATTTGTCAAACTGTTTGACAGTTGATTTTCTTGACAATTATCACAGCTGTCAAAGTTTTAGTAAAATATTCTATATACAGGCTACTGATGATGTCATTCTAATCAATCGCATTATCAAACAAAATCTTTTATTTTAACTGTCAAACTTACTGACGCCTGATTTCTTTTGACAATCATGACAACTATCGAAGTTCTGATAACCTATTAGTGACGGCATACTAATTAATCGCAGTGAAAAAATTGCATTTTAATTGTCAAGATGACGATTGATTTTACTTTTGAAAATTATGATGTCTGTGAACGTTTTAATAAAGTTTTCCAGTAAACTACCGATGACGTCATTAAAGCGAATGATCACTGATTGGCCACATTCAGGAAACCTTCATTGACAACAGGTTTTTTTTTTTGCAATTGTGACAGATGTCAAATTTTGATTTATTTTTATAGTATATTGTTGATGACGTCATTAACGATTTTTTCTTTCGTTTTAATGTATTATTATGTACAGTAACAATTATGATGTCTGTGAACGTTTTAATAAAGTTTTCCAGTAAACTACCGATGACGTCATTAAAGCGAATGATCACTGATTGGCCACATTCAGGAAACCTTCATTGACAACAGGTTTTCTTTTGCAATTGTGACAGATGTCAAATTTTGATTTATTTTTATAGTATATTGTTGATGACGTCATTAACGATTTTTTCTTTCGTTTTAATGATAATTTCTAGTAGACTGTTGATGGATCTCTCACCATGATCAATCAAATTATGCAATTAGAAAAACCTTTCATTTTAATAGTGCAATGATAAACTGACACTGACAGCTATTTTTGACAATTATGGTAACTACCAAAGTTTTTTTTTAAATTAGTTGTCAAAGTGACAGTTCCATTATAGATTATTCATTCTAATTAATCGCGTTAATAAAAAGAACTTATATTTTAATTGTCAAACTGACTGACGTTGATTTTTTGACAATCATGACAACCGTCAAAGTTCTATACAGATTATCGACTGTCATTCTAATTAATCGCGTTAATAAAAAAAAATATTTTGTCAAACTGTCTAACAATGTCTTCTTGACATTGATGACGTTTGTCAAAATTGTAATGAAACTTTCTATTTGACCGCTGATGACGTTTCATTGTGACCGATGACGTCATTAAAGCGAATGATCACTGATTGGCCACATTCAGGAAACCTTCATTGACAACAGGTTTTTTTTGCAATTGTGACAGATGTCAAATTTTGATTTATTTTTATAGTATATTGTTGATGACGTCATTAACGATGACACCTTTAGAACTTTGTACCTTGAACCGAACCCCAGCCACCAGGACGAAATTAGTTATTCACAACAGAAATAATTATCTTGGCCGCTAATTATGAATAAAATACTTCTACGTTTCAGCCCTTTCATCCAATTGAACGGCTGTAAATTGCGAATGCTTTGATTTAGAGCTATAGTTGTTGAATAAAAAAAAATGTTCACTTCGATTCCATTTAAAAAAGTGTGAGTCTGGTGGATAACTCACTTAGGGAATTTGCTGTGTATCCGAAAATAATTTACCAATGTTATAACCTTTATAGTTAATAGTTAAGGAGCTATTGAATGATGCACCCTGTAAGTACGAAAGCGATTTCGCTTTCTCTTTCTTTCTGGCCGAAAAGAAAATAACTTTGGCACTCAAACGTTTTAGCAAAGAAAAAAAAAGAAAAAACAAAAACAAACATAACAAAAACATTAAATAATTTATTGATTACAATAATCAACAGCAATTTGTGATAAAAATTACCCTACAATTTACACAAAGATGTAATGAAGGTTAAAATTCTAAATGAGTAGTAGTAAACGTTTTTTAGTACCTTTAATAATTTCAAATTTCGCGCCCAAAAAAATATAGCACGTAGCAGTAGCGCATAACAAAAAAAAAATGAAATAGATGACAGCGTGAAACAGGGAGTATAATGAATAGGAGACAAGTGAAGATCGACGATTGTAAACACATACGAAGAAAAAATTCAAATTTCGCGCCGAAAAAGTTGTAGTGCGACAAAATCTACATAGATGGCGCTAGCGCGACACTATTACATTTTTTTTAAATACTAACATAATAAACATCCGAATTTAGTTTAGATTTGAGAATTTTTTTTTAAAAAAGTCGACAATAATAATTTTTTTAAATTACAAATTTCGCGCCTAAACAATGTCGGGCAACTCGACAAGAATCGTAAATTGTACAAATACATGAGACAACAAAAGAATATCGACGATTTTAATCACGGAAAATAATTTCAAAATTCAAGCCGAGAAATTTGTAGTGCGACAAAATTTACATAGATGGCGCTGGCGCAACTCAATTTCATTTTTTAATACCTAATTCAAACTGTATAAAAACTTTTCTTAATTTACCTTGCACTTAGAAAACCTTTTTTTTATTGTCGACGTTTTTTTAGTAATAAAAAGCTAGTAGAATTTCAAAATTCTAACCTTTTTCCCATTTATTAAGTTTAGTCTCAATTTTCCTCAAGAAAAGGGAAATTCCACTCAAGTTGGCAACACTGGCTGTACATCAAAGGTGTCTCATCTTTTACAAAATTTTAAAAAAGAAAAACACTTGACTTTGTAGAGCACTGACGTGGGAATCATTTCATTACATACAATCATTGCGTTTGTTAAAACTTTATTTATTACAGATGAAAGTGTAAGGTTAAGTGAAGTCGTGCTAACGTAATTTGATAGAAATAGAAACGTCATTCATAGCCATTCATCGTATGTACATCACAGTCGCGAGCAAAGAAAAAATAGGTTGTCATCGTCAATGGTTGTCACGGTCACAAAGACCGAAAAAGGCATGTCTTAGCTTATAACACGTTTACGTTGTCAACTGACGGATGCATTTTGCGTTTTTAAAATTTAATTTCTGTCGCACATACTGTACTGCGAAACAGATTTCATGTTAAAGCTGAAACCATTTGTTCACATCTTTTATAAATACAACTTTTCTAATATCTGAAGAACATTCTGTCTTCAAAAATAAGGTTATATTACCCTACTAGTTGTGTTACAAGCGCAGACATGCGTTTTCCACAACACATTTTTCCATGGCCTACTAGAGAGGTTTTTTTTTTTATTTGAAAACCCTTGAGTATGGTCGTGATTGTCATAAGTTTTGTAAATCGTCATGTGTTGAAAAAAAATTTGTTATCAACGTCACCTGACAAGACGATTCAATCACTTTTCAGCGACTGAATTTTGTTTACTCGCAACTGTACATAAGGCATACGCCGATGCGGTCGCTTGCAGTGTTGTGAAAGTACCTTCACGGTTTTAAAAGTTCGTAACATATTCGTCTGACGCGACGGTGACTAATAATTACTACTGTCTTATTGTTTTTTATTACATTTGAAAATTTGGTTACGTCAAACACTTGTCTTATAAATTGCAATTATAGATTGCGACGTACGTCTTTTTTCAATTTCGTTTAGTCCCTCTTTATCAAAATTATATTCCGAAATAATCGTCATACACTCTTTTACTTTATATCTATTGTTCATTTTTTCATGAAAGTTAGAAGCAGATAGCTATATGTATAAAAGGTCTTTGACTTATCGATCGATCGGCATGTTGTAAAAAAAATGAACTGTATGTTCCGATTTGGTTCCCGATTTTTCCAAAAAATTACAACCACCCCCCAATATGTGCTCATACAGTTTTTTGTTGTAAGTTTGACCGTCGTTATTATAAAAAAATTCCTGTTTATTAAAACCAATTTATTTTGTTATTTTTAATTTAATTGGATTGTTGACAGGGCCGGCTTTCTAAATGCCGGGGCCCAGGTGCAGTAAGAATTGTGGGGCCCTTTTTAAGGACAATGTGTAATAATAACATCGCCTTCTGCTTCGCAATTGTTTTAAGGAAATCGAAAGTGAAAAATAAACGCGTGTTGGTAAAGCTTTTAGAGTGCCATCTCTTGCCCGAAAGTGAAAGCTGCTTTGTTCGAATGTCACGGTTTAACTCTGCGATAGAAACAATTTTTTTTTGTAATTAGATCGAAAATGTAAAAGCAACGCGTCGTATTGAATCGTCCAGAGCGCCATCTCTCGGCCAAAATCAAAAGCTATTTTAATCGAATTTTCGAGCATCAAATTTCGTTTCGCTTCTCTTCTTCTAACGTTGCAGTTACTTTAATACAATCGAGAATAAAAAATAAACGCGACAGGGTAAATTATTTAGAGCGCCATCCGTCGCCCGAAAACAAAAGCTGCCTTGTACGAATGTCAAAATGTCAAATGATCCCAGAACGTTAATACATACATAACAGCTTTACCTAGAGTGGTACTTTGTTAATTAGCGGAATTACTTGGAGCGCCATCTCTTATCCGAAAATGAAAGCTTCTTTGTTCGAATGTCAAATAACAACACGATTTGAACTTTAGGGTGGAAACAATTTCTTTTCTAATTAAGTCGAAAACATAAAATCAAGCGGCGTACTTATCAGGAATTATCCAGATCGCCATCTCTCAGCTAAAACTGAAAGCTATTTTAATCGAATTTTCGAACATCAAATTTCGTTCCGCTTCTCGTTTTCTAATTTTGCAATTACTTTAATATAATGGAAAATAAAAAATAAACGCGACACGATGGATTATTTAGGGCGCCATCTCTTGCCCGAAAACAAAAGCTGCCTTGTACGAATGTCAAAATGTCAAATGATCCCAGAACGTTAATACATACAGTTGCGGACAGAAAATTTCGGATGTCACTGTCATTCCACTGTCGGAAAAGTTAAGAAATTCCTATACGTGTACGTCAGATGAGTGACAGTGACATCCAAAATCGTCTGTCCGGAACTGTACATAACAGCTTTACCTAGAGTGGTACTTTGTTAATTAGGGGAATTACTTGGAGTGCCATCTCTTGCCCGAAAATGAAAGCTGCTTTGTTCGAACGTCAAATAACAACACGGCTTCAAGTCTAGGGTAGAAACAATTCTGTTCTAATTAAGTCGAAAACAAAATCAACGCGTCGTATTGGATTATCCAGGTCGTCATCTCTCGGCGAAAACTGAAAGCTATTTTAATCGAATTTTCGTGCATAAAATGTCGTTCCGCTTCTCGTCTTCTAATTTTGCTATTACTTTAATACAACGGAAAATAAAAAATAAACGCGACACGATGGATTATTTAGAGCGCCATCTCTTGTCCGAAATCAAAAACTGCTTTGTACGAATGTCAAATGCGAATACCTATATAACAGCTTTACCTAGAACGGTACTTTATTAATTGGGAGAATAACGAATTATTTGGAGCGCCATCTCCGGACCGAAAGTAAAAGGTATTTCCATCGAACTGCAAATAATTAACATTCAAACTTGTCTTATGTCAAAAAAAAAACTGTGAAATTGTGCAACCATTGTACAATGAGAGCAACAATGATTGACACGTGTGAAGTTGCAGTTGTTCCAACCTTATATCGAAAATGTGTTCCACTTATCAATATTGTACCAATATTTACTTCCATGCATGTCAAACGCTGTCAAACGTAAGTGTCATTGACCTTTCAGTAGCGCACATACGTACATACAAGTTTTGAACTTTGATTTAATTTAAATGCAATAAGGAATCCATAGACATTTTCAATTAATAACAATATTAATTTTAATTTAATTCCACTTTATTCATTGAATTTGGTCGTTTTGACAAATCACAAGTCAAAAGATGACGTAAAAATTTTTAAGAACGCCACTGAATGTAGTTATGGTTAATGTAAATACATAGTATGCGGCAAATACCCTATTGGTATGGAACGGCACACGTCAGCCATTTTTGCTCTCCCTGTAGAAAATGTGTAAACTGATCACAGCGATATCGCCATTTTGGCTCCAAAGTGCTTCACCTATCGCGGTACTTTGTTAATCTAGGAACTTTAACAATGAACTATTTAGAGCGCCATCTCTTGGCAAAAAGCGAAAGCTGCTTTAATTGAATTTCAATGAAATTAAATTTTTTTAAAGCCTATCCTGTCTTATGCCAAAATTAACTGTCAAACCGTGTAACGACTATAGAACGTTAAGGGGCGTTTACACTACATACATGTTTGAAATATACATGTCGGTTGACAAGTTTGGAACAAATCTAGAACTTATCTCATACAAGTGCTAGACTTTTCTTGTATTTGACATGTTTCCGACATGTTTTATAATATGGATTTGTATCCCAAATTAATGGAAAACAGAACGATCACAGACCATACAAAGGTACTTGCGCATGTACAGAATAGTCAGCTGTTTTCAATTGTCAAGTGAGCTGATGTTTTGTGAAAGTTTTTTATTATTAAATATGTAGCGAACAAGTCACAGAGTGTAAACGAGGTCCTTTTCTAGTATTTGTCGAAAACTTGTGCTAAACATTCATCTTGATTTGTATGCGACAAATCCATATTTTTGTATAGATTTGTTTTTCAATGTCTTGAAAACATGTATGTAATGTAAACGCCCCTTTAAGGAAGCTATCGCCATTTTAGTTCCAAGTGCTAATATATTTAGCTTCAGTACTTTGTTAATCTAGGAACTTTAATAATGAACTATTCGCAGCGCCATCTCTTGGCCAAAAGTGAAAGTTACTTCAAGTAGGTAATTAAATTTCTTTCTGAGGCAATTTTGGTGCGATGGCATGCAAACCTGTCTTAAGTCAAAAATCAAAATTAACTGTCAAACCACTGTAGGACGTTAAGAGAACGTTCGGATAAAGATAGTAAGCCATCTGATTGGTTACTTCGGAATTCAAGTGGGCGTGATTCATACTCTCATTGGCTAGTCTGGAATCCGAGTGTTGAAAGTGGGCGTGCGTTACTTTGCAGCCGCGTCAAGAAGAATCTCCCCAATTGGTTACTCTCTACTTACAGTTCAAGAACACCGACGTTAGTCTGCGTTTTAAATTCGCAAGATTGAAAGTGGGCGGGCACTCAATATTTCTATCTAAAGAAAAAATGGTGGATATTTCTTTGACCAATCGTTACGTCAAGCACGAGCTTCGTAATTAGTTACCCTAAACCGAAAGTGGGCTATGAAGAATAAGCCCTGTGATTGGGCATTTCAAATTTACGGGCGTAAAGGTGGGCGGAGTTAAGTTTCCTTGTCGACCGCTCTATCTTTAGGAAAGATTGAAAGTGGACGGGCACTTTTAAAAGATGGCGGTTACTTTTCACTTTCACTTTAATCAGACTAAAGTGCCATGAGATGTTATTGTGTTCAGTATAATTTCTGTTATTGTGATTTATTTTTAACACTTACTTTTTACCATACATCATGAATTTTGGAACTTGGGGGCGTGAAAATGGGCGGTATCTTATCGTTACGTCAAGCAAGAGCTTCGTAATTAGTTATTTCAAAACGAAAGTGGGTCTTGCTTTTAAGATTAAGCCCTGTGATTGGCTATTTCAAATTTACTCGCTTAAAGTTGGGCGGAGTTAGGTTTTGTTGTCGACCGCTCCGATTGGTTGTTCTACATTTAAAAATAACAAAAGTCAACGTTACTTTGCCTTGCCTTAAGGAATTAGATCCTCTGACTTTAAATTTACAGGATTGGATGTAGGCGGGCACTTAACATTTCTATCTAAAAAAAAGGCGGATACGATTTCACTTTGATCAAAATATAATATCAGTATAATTTCTGTTACTGTAATTTATTTTTAATACTTTTTATCATATACTTGGGGGTGTGAAAATAGGCGGCTTTTTACCGTTAGGTCAAGCACAAGCTTCGTAATTAGTTATCTTAAAAAAAAGTGGGCGTTACTTTTACGAATAAGACCTTGTAATTGGCTATTTCAAATTTACTGGCGTGAAGGTGGGCGGAGTTAAGTTTTCTTGTCGACCGCTGTGTCTTTAGGTTAAAATCTCTCCGATTGGTTGTTGTACATTTGAAGATAACAAAAGTCAACGTTCCTTTGCCTCACCTTAAGGAATTAGCTTCTCTGAGTGGTTACTTTCAAATTTACAAGATTGGAAGTGGGCGGGCACTAAATATTTCTATCTAAGAAAAGGGCTGATATACTTTCACTTTGATCAGATCAAAATACTAAATAAGGAGTTTTATATGTTCAGTATAATTTCTGTTACTGTAAATTAAAACGAATAAGACCTGTGATTGGCTATTTCAAATTTACTGGCGTGAAGGTGGACGGAGTTAAGTTTTCTTAATACTTTTCTATCTAAAAAAATGGCCGTTACTTTTCACTTTCACTTTAATCAGACTGAAGTGTTCAGTATAGTTTCTGTTCCTGACACTTTTGCCGTATATCATGAATTTTCGAACTTGGGGGCGTGAAAATGGGCGGTTTCTTATCGTTACGTGAAACACAAGCTTCGTAATTAGTTATCTTAAAACGAAAGTGGGCGTTACTCTTAAGAATAAGCTCTCTGGTTGACTATTTCAAATTTACTGGCGTAAAGGTGGGCGGTGCTAAATTTTCTTATCGATCACTGTCTTTCTCTGTGTCCTCGTTCTCTATTTACATTAACGAAAGTCGGTAACGTTCCTGTGTCTTACTTTTAGGAATAAGACTCCTGAGTGGTTACTTTTAAATTCACAGGATTAAAAGTGGGCGGGACATTTAATATTTCTTTCTTGAAAAGAAAAGAAAAGCGGTTACTTTTTTCGCTTTGACTCTGATCAGACTAAAGAAACAATTTGACGATGTCGCCATTTTGCCTCCAAAACGCTAACGTATAAATGCTTTATCTACCGCGGTACTTTATTAATCTAGGAACTTTACTAATGAATTATTTAGAGCGTCATCTCTTGGCCAAAAATGAAAGCTATTTTAATTGAATTTCAAGTAATTAAATTTCTTTTTTGAGTCTGTTTTGGTACGAGGACATGCAGTCCCGTCTTACGTCAAAATTAACTGTCAAACCGTATAAGAACGTTAAAAACTACAGAGCGTTAAAAACTATTTAGCTCCAAAGTATTTAGCCTCACCTGTCGCAGTTGGAACTTTAATAATAATGAACTTTTCGGAGCGCCATCTCTTGGCGAAAAGTGAAAGTTATTTTAATTGAGTTTCAAGTAGGTGATTAAATTTATTTCTGAGCCTATTTTGGTGCGACGACATGCAAAACTGTCTTATGTCAAAAATCAAACCTAACGATGCACCCTCCCCCTTCCCTTGCAGCCGGCCCTGATTGTTGAACGTAGGTAAGTAACTTTTTTTTTTAATTTCGTAAATTAATGATTTTTGCTTATCATTTTATACATATTTGTCTTACATTGAATGAACATATCTCATATATTTTGTTAAATATATTTTATAGGCCGCTTTCCAGCGAGGTACCGTGCACATGAGTACATGTACTGGTAGCATTCCAAAGGTCGGTGTAGATGAATTACGGTATTGTAACTGTTCCAGAAGTGTACCTTGAAAAATTGCCGGATACATCACCGCTACTTGTAAACATAACACTATTTCCGACTACAGATTATAGAAGCTGAAGAGACAAGGTAAAGTTTTTTTTTTTAAATTACCTAATAAGTTCAAATTGTGGATAATTTTAACATAAAGTTGGTTGAATTGTTGTGTTTGAAATGTTAAAACTTTTTGCGCAGTTTAAAGTTTTAATTACATTTGTTATTTATAGGAAACTATGGAAGAGCAGTACGAATGTGGAATTTGTTACAAAAATTTGAGTGTGGAAGAAATAGCAACTCATTCATGCTTGTTTAACAACGAGGAAGTACTGATGAAAATATATTTGCTCAACATAGTGAGTGTGAAAAAGATGATCTACAGGATGATACGATTAAGCAGCAAGATGAAGATTTAAGGAAAAATGAAGACAATGGGCGCGTTTAGCGAACAGCAGCTGCTGAGTTGCTTACTCAGCAATCGTTTGTGATTGGTTCAAATTAAAGTAATAGCCAATCACAAACGATTGCTTAGTAAGCAACTCAACATGTTGCGTTCGCTAAACGCGCCCAATGTTAATACACAAGACAGTTTGTTAACTGATGGAGGTGGTAACAATGAAAAGTGTAAAATTTGGACCAGATCAGAGGTACTTATTTTGCTTAGTGTGTATAAACAATATAAAGATGATTTGAATCATCCTGTTAAACGGCGTGTTGCTTGGAAAAAAATTCTGGACTCGATAAAAGTAATGGATGTAAGGTGTACAATAGTTCGGGCACAAAATAAAATTAAAATTTTGTTGAGAACTTATAAAAAAATAAAAGACAACAAAAATAAAACAGGAAGAGGGTATATGAAATTCGAATTTTTTGAGGAGATGGACGATATATTTGGCAAAAGTAAGGCTATAAATCCAGTTCACGTTGTCTCATCTATCTGCAAAGGCTCATTGCTAACTACTGAATGTAACACTTCTCCGAGTACACCTTCAAGTAACGTGCAATTACCTTCTGCTGGTTCTACAAGTACTTCAAGCACAAGTACTACAAAGAAAAAACGCAAGTTGGAAAACGAAAATGATTTGAATAAGTATTTGAAGTATAAGGAGACCCTGGAAACAGAAAAAAACGAAACTAAAACAGGATTATTTTGAGGAATGGAAGAAGAGTGAAGAAATGAAAGCAAAAGAAAGAGCAAAAAGACATGAAGAGAAAATGAAAATAGAAAAAAAAAGATAGACTTATTGGAAAAGTTATTATTAAGTAAAGTTATTAACTCGTAAATTGTATCTTTCAAAATAAAATACATACTACAACAAAAAAAATGTATTTTTTTATTAATTATAATTGTACATTGTTTGGAATAATCGTTGCCTTCTGTCTTGAGGGAATGGGATATCCAAAGCTTCTCCATCAAATTCTTCAACTTCAATATTTTCTTGATCACTTAAATATTCATCATCATCACCTTCTTCAACAATTATTATGTTATGCAGTACACAGCAGGCAAGTATTACCTATAATCCAAAAAAGGAAAATGTATTATCATAACTGATAAATGACTAAATAAAATTACCTGTCCATTATCTCAACAAATTTTAACCTGCGGAATCTACCTTTAAGGTGTCCATAAAACTGCTCAACGGGCATTCTTGTTGATGTGTGTTTATAATTAAAATCACGCTGATTTTCTGTTAGGCGCCCATTATCTTTGAAAGGTGGTAAATTAGGATAAGCGCTATCACCCAAAAGAAACGTTTCTTTCGAAAAAAAATTTCCATTCCTCTGGTTTCTACTGCTTCAAAAATATCTGATTTTCTTAGCATTCTGGCGTCGTGTAACAGGTAACGTGTAAAATTTTTCGTTTGTGATCTACAATAGTTTGCATAAGAACGGAATGAAACCCCTTTCTATTCACATAATCTTCTTGATTGTTTATCGGTTTTAATATAGGTAGTGGGATCCATCTATTGCTCCCAGTACTCCTGGTATACCTTTTTTATTTTTAAATCCATTAACTATGGAATCAATGTCGCTATCAGTTGGCCATTTAACGTAAAAACTTTTTAAGGAATTCAGCCAAGACATTACTCTTATGACTACACGAAATACTGAACTTTCACTGACACTGAAGCGGTCACTAATTGTTCTGAAGGGTTCTTTATTTGATAAATACCACAGAGTTATTAAAATTTGATCTTTACAACTTATTAAATTTGTACCTCCATGTAAAGATTGTGAAAATGTGGAACTGTACTGTACACATAACATTTCAACTGTAGAACGTCTTAAACGAAAATTATTCTTAAAATCAATGTCAGTATATCTTGAAACAACTTCTGTTACAGAATCCTGTATTTTGTTCTTCTGCTGAACTACCTCTTTTTTTTATCTGACCTTAATTTGTTTATTAAAGCAGTTTCAGTATCAGAATCACTGCTGCTGTTTAAAAGAATTTTATGAAATGTCTCACCTTCACTGTCATCACTAGTAGATAGCTCATTTATTAAACAATCATATATTAGCATATTGTATGAATCCTATAAACATTTTTTTTAATTAGAGGCTTTTCAATTGCGAAAATCAAAAAACTTACCATCTTGTATCTTATGTTCACTTAAAAATTTAGGTTAGGCGTTAAACGTCAGAAAGTGTAAAAGTAACGGTACATAAGGCCTGTTCGATAGCTCTGCACTTTTCTACACTTTTTGCACCAACCGCTCCTGAGAGAGTGCGATGTATATGACATAACATAAGTAGGAGTGAGAAAAATAGAGTAAAGGTGTTGAAAGTGTAGAAAGTGCAGAGCTATCGAACACACTTGCTGCACTTTCTGTTCCAAGAGAAATGCATCGTACATATCACGTACATGTACGGCAGTATTTTTGTTGGTGATAAAAATAGACGTATATACATAGATCGATGGGTGTTTAAATAAGTGACATAAAACAAGACGACTCCACCGCACCCATTCGTCATAAATCGAAATCGAATTCTTGGCGCGAGTCCGAAAGGTTATTTTTCGCCGAATGCAGTTCCATGACATCATTGCGTCGGGGCGCCGTTTAATGGGACGAAACGGAGAACTTTACTCATAAAAAAAAATATGAAACCTTTCGACTGCCAACTCTGTTCCAACCTTGACATTGAAAATATTTGGTGACACCGTTCTGGATTTCTGCCTAACTTTTGAATTATGTATATGTATTAGTTACATTTATCGTATGTTTATGTATTATAGGTGAAATTTTTTGTCTTAGATTATCGAATTGCGGAAACACCAAACGACTTGGTTGACCTCCAATCTTTTGTCGTTAAGATCTTTTATCGTTTGTTGGTGTTTCCCCCAGTGTTGGATTCATTTTTGGTTCATTAATAAAATTTTCCTTTTACTGTACAGGATATTTATGCCAATACCTTGTTAATAATAAATTAATTTCAACCTAACTCCATTCGCCTCACACCAGCAATGGACGTAAGGATTAAGTAACTTACACTCAGTAATTTTGATATGACACAAGAATTTAAGATTTCAAAAGTAATCAACCAAGGATTTAAAAATTAATCTACAGTGTACAGTGGTGGACAGCTAAAAGAGAGCCAAATAATATAACACGACTGTACATACATACATGAAAGCCTAAAATATTAAAAATTTATATAACTATATACAGGTTGTTCTGCTTCCAACGACATAACTAAAATATTGTAGGTAGCGAAACAATGTTATGAAAAGAATTTAGTTTTAAATTTAGAAATATTTATATTTATGTAACCGTCGGTGAGGTCGCTCGTCGTCGTCGGCCGGCCGGCCGTATTCCACCACCCCCTCGTACAAATATAGCCCAAAAGCGACCGAAAGGTGCGATCGCGGAGGGCCTTTCGGGAATTCCTTCAGGAGGACGTGCCCTCCCACAGACGGCCGGAGCCAGGCTGCCTTATTTGGACGACGTCGCGCGTCTGCGTCTCTAGGACGGCACTCCATACATGGGCCACCCATCCTATTCATAGCGTGCCCTGCCAATAGTATAAAAACGACGCGGGCCCACATGAAGGCACTCGCAGCCCAACTCACTGAGCAGCCGAGTCCTTCAACCGCCGAACGAAGAAGAGGTTAGTATTAAGGGGCGTCGCGAGCGTGCGACGCCGAGTTCGGACGCCCACGTCCGGTTTGGATTTAGTGTCGTTTAGTGTTATTGTTGTTGTTGGTGCGTTGCAGTGTGTCCCTTTTTGTTTCCCAAGTGAACTTCCGTTTCTTAAACTTAAAACAAAAAGTGGTACAATTTATTTACGTTTAATATTTCATTTCTTTTTGTAACTTTTATTCTTCGAGAAAATTGCCGTTTAAGAAGTGCTGACCTCTTAATTTAAATTAAAAAAAAATTCATTTGATGTTCTTTCAAGCAACCCAACGTGAACGAAAATTTGCCCAACTTATCAAAAAAAAAAAAAAATAGTTGCCTTTGTTTTACTATACCTAACAGAAATAATTTTTTAAATCAATTGATAAGCCGGATTGGGTGGTGACGATTTTTTGTTCATTTTACAAATTAAATTTCATGTCTGTTCGTTTTTATATTTTTCTATATTTTTGTGTGGACGCCGAAATATATTGGGGCGTTGGGGCCCTCTCTGCATTTTGATTAGAATGACAGAGAGGGGCCTTCAGCATTCTGGGGTCTATATGTAGAGTCTTCTTTATGTTACTCTTCTACGAAAAAAAAAAAAAATCAATTGGATATGACTTTTTTGGTCGTTAACTCGGGGAATTTTAATTAGTTAAATTAAAAATTTAAATAACTCCAAAATCGCTAGTTAAGTACAAAACTAAAAACTAAATTAACAGTTAATATTAACGATTAAACTTCATTTCCAAATTTAAATAAAAGTATCACGACGCGACGTTTATGAACGATTTCGATTGTAAATTTAAATTTTTATTAAATACTTTTTTTAAATTTATTTTACGACGCATGACGTTTTGGAAATATGTATTTTTTTTCGTAACGTTAGCTTTTTTGATACGTTTAAAGGGGCCTTGATTAAAAGAAGGGCTTATTTAATAAGTAACACCCAAATGTCTAAATAATATCTAATCAATTGCGGGAGGGGGGAGTCCGCGTTAATTTTTTTTTAAGCCCGATTTTACAATCGTTGGATAAGCATTATTCTTAGAATAACGTGACGTAGATGTGGAGGAACATTGAAGGATATTCGGCGAACAATTATTCCACGATTGTAAAACTGGGCCTTAAAAGTCAATTGAAACGTTACAACGTTATTAGCGTTACAGCGTTATTAGTTTGAAGGATTTTTCTAAAATAGAAATTAAAAAAGAAATCAAAATATAAAGACAATTAAAAAACGAAAAAAAAAACAAAACGAGATATGAGTAAGTTTTATTAAGTACTATTTTTTTAAAATGTTTTACGACAGATGGCTTTTTATTTCTCTAAATATTTTTTTTTACATGCTAATTTGTTGTAATGTGTAAAGCTTTTTTAATATGTATGTTTAAAGAAACATTGATTAATTATTTAATAAATAATAAATCTCTAAATAATATTTAATAAAGTGCAGGAGGATCCGCGTTTAATTTTAGAAAAAATAATTTAAGTCAATTTAAAGACGCGCTTAGATGGGGAGGGGGGAGCCGCTCAAAGCAAATGTGCTGATGTCCTATGTTATGTATCTTTGTGTATTATTTATGTATTTATTTTTAATGATACTAACACTTATCCTTAGTGTTTTGACTTGTGCAACAAACTTCTGTTTCCTGGCATCAATAAAATTATTATTATTATTATTAAAAAAGCGACGGCTCTCCCAACAAGTAAGTAATTTTTTCCGAACCATATAAACATTTTCTTTATTGTTGCAAATCAGTTTAAAAACAAGTATTACTCCAGTATAGGGAACTATGCACATATGATTAACTAAGCTTAACTAACTTAACTAAACCTAACTTTTAATAATCTACCTGATTATGCACTAATTTTTATAAAAGAGTAACAACAATATTTTTTTGGGTGTTTTCTTGCGATTGCATTTGATTAAAATCTTTTAATCCTAAAGCAGTATCCTCACAATGCGTTCTGACCGCAAGTCGCAATGCAATCGGTTAAAGCCGAATAAAAATATGGGTGTTGTTAGCTTTGCAATTAAAAAAAATAAATAAACATAGGCCCGGTATTTCAGTCACAGTTCAACTTTAATCTTCAGTTTATTCCCATAGTAACAATTATCAAAATAATTGCACATCTGCATTTTACAGCGTGACTACACGTCACTTTATACTTACCATCTGTGATTTGTGTTATACAGACGTGACTGTACTCACTGTAGTTTTAACTCCCTGCTGTGATTTACTTCATCTGTGATATTTTTATTTGTGATGTCCCCTGTATGATACTTACCCTTGTCTGTGTCACCCATTGTTCTATTAATGACCTTTTGCTGGTATTCTGAAGTTATGGCTAATGACCCCTGCAGTCGAAGCCTACTTAAATTTAAAAGAAGTTGTTTCTATGAGAATAAACTAGCCTATAATCAGATTTGTTATACCGTTGCATACATCTTTTGTTAATTATTCAAATATGTAACACTGAAAGTTTTCTTGGCCATTTATAACGTATAAATAGTATTGGTTTCAGGGTATTTAGTAAAGTGTTTACATTTCGTGCGAATCTCAGCCGTTTATGAGTTCACTTGACAAAGGATTAGTTATTTACGTTTGGTAAAAAAAGAAAATTAAATTCAGAAAATATTAACAAATTTGTTTGAATTTTAGTATGCATGTTACATTTTAATTTTTTAAATATAAAACGTACATCGTTTACGAACTGACTTAGCTAAAGTACCTAACAAAAAAAATATGACGGGCTGCTTCGATATCTCACCGGTTTAGCAAATCGTCGTTCAAAAGGTGATTCCTCGCGGGCTGAATTAAACCAAACCGCACTAAGCGCACGCGAAATAATAAAACTCCGCCTACATTCTTCTTGCGAATTTCCACGATCGCATTGCGACTTGCGGCCGGAACGCAATGTGAGGATACACCTTGACGAAAGCAAACCGCCCCATCTCCCCTAAGTAAAACCTAATAAATTGCAGGAGGATTCGTATTTAATGCGAAATAATAAAACTCCGTCTACATTCTTCTCGCGAATTTCCACGATTGCATTGCAACTTGCGGCCGGAACGCAATGTGAGGATACACCTTGACGAAAGCAAACCGCCCCATCTCCCCTAAGTAAAACCTAATAAATTGCAGGAGGATTCGTATTTAATGCGAAATAATAAAACTCCGCCTACATTCTTCTCGCGAATTTCCACGATCGCATTGCGACTTGCGGCCGGAACGCAATGTGAGGATACACCTTTAACGAAAGCAAACCGCCCCATCTCCCCTAAGTAAAACCTAATAAATTGCAGGAGGATTCGTATTTAATGCGAAATAATAAAACTCCGCCTACATTCTTCTCGCGAATTTCCACGATCGCATTGCGACTTGCGGCCGGAACGCAATGTGAGGATACACCTTTAACGAAAGCAAACCGCCCCATCTCCCCTAAGTAAAACCTAATAAATTGCAGGAGGATTCGTATTTAATGCGAAATAATAAAACTCCGCCTACATTCTTCTCGCGAATTGCCACGATCGCATTGCGACTTGCGGCCGGAACGCAATGTGAGGATACACCTTGACGAGAGCAAACCGCCCCATCTCCCCTAAGTAAAACCTAATAAATTGCAGGAGGATTCGTATTTAATGCGAAATAATAAAACTCCGCCTACATTCTTCTCGCGAATTTCCACGATCGCATTGCGACTTGCCGCCGGAACGCAATGTGAGGATATACACCTTGACGAGAGCAAACCGCCCCATCTCCCCTAAGTAAAACCTAATAAATTGCAGGAGGATTCGTATTTAATGCGAAATAATAAAACTCCGCCTACATTCTCCTCGCGAATTGCCACGATCGCATTGCGACTTGCGGCCGGAACGCAATGTGAGGATACACCTTGACGAGAGCAAACCGCCCCATCTCCCCTAAGTAAAACCTAATAAATTGCAGGAGGATTCGTATTTAATGCGAAATAATAAAACTCCGCCTACATTCTTCTCGCGAATTTCCACGATCGCATTGCGACTTGCCGCCGGAACGCAATGTGAGGATATACACCTTGACGAGAGCAAACCGCCCCATCTCCCCTAAGTAAAACCTAATAAATTGCAGGAGGATTCGTATTTAATTTCTTTAAGAATACTTTACAAGTCAATTCAAATCTTCCTAAAATGGGAATTCGTTTTGAAGTTATAAAAAATTAAAAGAAACAAACTTTGTTTTGTTCCATCGAAAACTCGAATTAAATTTAATTAACCACAGCAAAGCACTAAGCATATTATCCGGTATTGATCTCCCTAAGTGGATTATAATAACATCTAAAATGACGTCGTCCTACTTCCATGTTTTATTCAAGGGAATCCGAATCAATATTGTAAAAACCCAGTTTTTTTTTTTTTAGAGAAAGAACAAAGTAAAGCAGCAACATGTGTGACGATGATGTAGCCGCCTTGGTCGTCGACAACGGCTCCGGCATGTGCAAGGCCGGGTTCGCCGGTGACGACGCCCCCAGAGCCGTCTTTCCCTCGATCGTGGGCCGGCCGAGGCATCAAGGCGTCATGGTCGGCATGGGTCAGAAGGACTCGTACGTGGGCGACGAGGCCCAAAGTAAGAGGGGCATCTTGACTTTGAAGTACCCCATCGAGCACGGCATCATCACCAACTGGGACGACATGGAAAAGATCTGGCATCACACCTTCTACAACGAGCTGCGCGTGGCCCCGGAAGAACACCCCATCCTCCTGACCGAAGCCCCGCTCAACCCCAAAGCCAACCGGGAAAAAATGACCCAGATCATGTTCGAGACCTTCAACACGCCTGCCATGTACGTCGCGATTCAAGCCGTCCTCTCACTATATGCTTCAGGACGTACGACTGGTATCGTCCTTGATTCGGGCGACGGAGTCTCCCATACCGTCCCCATCTACGAAGGTTACGCCCTTCCTCACGCCATACTACGTCTGGACTTGGCAGGACGCGATCTCACCGATTACCTCATGAAGATCTTGACCGAACGCGGTTACTCTTTCACGACGACCGCCGAGCGGGAGATCGTGCGCGACATCAAGGAGAAGCTGTGCTATGTGGCCCTCGATTTCGAGCAGGAAATGGCGACGGCCGCCGCGTCGACCTCGCTCGAGAAGAGCTACGAGTTGCCCGACGGCCAGGTCATCACCATCGGGAACGAGAGGTTCCGTTGTCCGGAAGCTCTGTTCCAACCCTCGTTCTTGGGGATGGAATCTTGTGGCATTCACGAGACCGTCTACAATTCGATCATGAAGTGCGACGTCGACATCCGCAAGGACCTGTATGCCAACACCGTCCTTTCTGGTGGTACCACCATGTATCCAGGTCAGTACTTTTTCCTCTTTCAACATTTTCATAGGACCAGATGACTTTGGCCCTGCTGGTTTCTTCCTCTGATTAAATACATTGAAGAGAAGAGGCCCTAGAGTATGACCCTGCAGCGCCCTAGTTTAAAAAGCATGCGAAATCCTTAGTTCTACGTTCTCTCTCTTTTGAAGATTGATTTTTGATTGCTTCCTTCTTCCATTTTTTTATGATTTCCAAATGGGCCTTGCTAATTCCTTCCTCTACCTCTTAATTTGCCTTGTCATCATCCTTAGGCTTGTCATCTATCTTTCTTGTTCTCCTTGTTTTGTTTTCGGGCCACTTCTTTGATATGGCTTTAACGTACCATTAGTGGTGGCGGTTTAAAAATTTGAATTTTCTTTCTAGGTATTGCTGATCGTATGCAAAAGGAAATCACAGCCCTCGCCCCGTCGACCATCAAGATCAAAATCATCGCGCCCCCGGAAAGGAAGTACTCCGTGTGGATCGGCGGTTCGATCCTGGCGTCGCTATCCACCTTCCAGCAGATGTGGATCTCCAAGCAGGAGTACGACGAGTCCGGCCCTGGCATCGTCCACCGCAAATGTTTCTAGGCGATCTCTCGCGTCTCATCCTTGCGACGATCGTTGGTTGCACTGCCATAAAGACTCTTAATTATTACTTTTTAGGAACCATGTGAATACGTATGCATATTATTGTAATTTATTATTAATTCGTACCGTAATTATTATTATTATGTAGGGGGGTAATGTACTATCTAGTAGTGAAACAGTCATCGGTTATTAATAAAATATATACTTTTTGTTATTGATTTTTTTTTATTCTATCGTAGGTCAAATTTGACCCGGTTAAAAAATACAAATACGTAAAAGTGAATTTAAGTCCGTATTTTATTTACATGTAGCCAATTCCCGCTATCTCAGAGTTATTATCGTCTCACCAGGATTCGAACCAGGGTGCACAGACATAAGTAGAGTCCTTCACTAATTAGCGATCACGAGGAAATAATTATTGGAAGTTGTTTTGAAATATTGGCAGGGTTACCTCGATATTTCTGAGAATTTCTGAGGATAGGTCGACGCAGAGCGTAGTACTATTGTAGATCAATAGGATTCTCTTTAGAGCTGCAGGTAGAGGCGCCGTCAAGACGTAGGGCATGAAGCAATAAAATCTGACCTTTTTCAGAAATTCTGACCGAGCCGTACCCCTTACGGTAAATACGTGTTAAATTCTTGCAGACAGCCAATTCTCCAGTTACCAGTCAATTAATTTGGCAATAAATTAAATTTGTTTATTTGTTGGGACATTTTTTATTACTTATTTAGTTGTCCGTAAAAGTCAACAAACAAGGGTAGCACATCGGCGTCTTACAAACTAGGATTGAGAAAACCAGCCTTAAACGTCAGTGTCAAGAAGGCGGCCGTAAATACTTTTTTTAAGTTACTTTTTGTTTTATATAATAAACGATACATAACACACAAACACATGGCATGAATACATTGCTACCTAACTTGTAACACGCCGACGTGTCACCTTATTTGTTGACTTTTACGGACAACTAAATAACCAAGAAAACCGTCCAAACAAAACCAAATTAAACTTATGGCCAAATTAAATAACTGAACCGAAAGCTTCTTTTCTGAGAATTCCCAAGAAGGGTCACCCAAAATTTTATTACCGCAATTAGGCATGCACTATCCTATCCGTCTGGACGGTCGACTACCTGCTACCTAGAATCTATCGCCAGCGCTAAGGGACTACCTACTGATCTATTTATTTGTTTACGTTTGAACGACCCTTTCGAACCTCGCAATAAACTTTGCCGTTATAATATGGCTCGTAATCGTCGCTGCAACCCCTGGACTTACGTTGTTGTAACTCACTTCTGTAAAAACTCCTTGTACCTACAGTGTACGTAATTAACGGAAGTAATTAATTAATTAATCAGACGTTCTGGAGACGTACGTGATACAAAATGCCGCCCTCGGCGATCAATTTGTAGACAATACATTAAACAAAGACGTCAATGGTCAAGATGTTATTGTCACTCAAGTAACCTTGAATCATAAAATCTTCTTTGCTCTGTATTACCCTAATAATTAGAACTATTTTGTAATTAAAGGCCGAAACCTATAGCACGAGCGACTCTAGTACAGTAGCACCCTGTATAATTTGAATGTTAGTTTTTTGATAATATCAGGACCGTAACTTGACGTACATGAACCTCAATGGAATTTGATTGGTTCTTAGAGATAACCAAGAGTTTTTTTTTAAAATTTTATGCGACACGGACGATTTTTTTTGCTTTTATTCGCAGTTTTCAGCTCTTGTTTTCTTTTAGATTGTTTCGTTTTTCTTTTTCATACATAACGAAGACTTAGTTCTGACGTTTTTCTTTTCTTTTTTTACCTTACGTGAAAGAAACGTTCGTCTTTTGCTTTGCCTTTTTTTTAAACAAGCGTTTGACGTTTTCTCTTCGTTAAAAAGTTTTTATTATTTTATAGCTTTTGTGAAAACAAAGTTTTTAGAGGAAAACAATCACTTTTTTTTTCATTTTGTAATTAAGTCTCTAGTTTTCTTTTACTTCCTCTTGATTTAGTTTTAATATTTTATTTGAAAATAGTTTCTTTCCATTGTTATTGCACGTACAGTCACTAAATAAATACAGTACCGCAATCCATATGCTTAATGTGTAAGATAAAGAAACCACGTTTTTTGCACTAAAATGGCCGACTTTCCACTTTCGTCAACTTCAATTGCCACGTAAATTATTTTTTGCCTGGAAACCGCAATTAAAAATGTCCACGATGAGTCTCTCTGTAAAGGTTACAGTGGGTTTTCAAACAAAATTAAAAAGCTACTCGAAACAAAGAACTTCACATTTTACAAAGCACAACAAATACACAAAACATAAACCGATCGGTTTAAAAAAAAGAAAGAAAAAACAGAAGCCATTCGACGATGTTCGCAGAGAAGTAAAACAAAAATCGATCGTCTTCCATATTTTTCTTTTTCTTCACCAAAAGCAAAGTAAATAAATTACTTAAATAAAACCTTGTGTCCTTGGCATTACATAATAAAAGAGTAAATTAAAAAATGCTTTAATTATTATTTAACAAAAATTTAAAAAAAAAACAAAAGACGATCGATTGTGCGACAAACAAATGAAACGTCACGGCGAGACGAACTCGACTGACACACCAGCGCCATCTTGGAATAAAAGATGGCCGACTTCTGCGATCGAAAATGTTCGCTTGAAAGACATACATGCGGCGTCGCATATCCTAATGAAACGTCACGGCTAGACGAACTCGACTGACACATCGGCGCCATCGTGAAACTGAAGATGATCGAGTTTTTGGTCGAAACAGGTCGCGCGAAAGAAAAATCCGCCGCGTCGCATATCACATGAAAGATCTCGACGAGAGGAACTCGATCTACACATCGACGTCACCTTGTCACTGAATATGATCGAAGCCGGTGACTTGAAAAATAAATCCCCCGTGTGTCGTACCTCATATGAAAAATCTCGACGAGACGAACTCGACTGTTATACCGAGGCCATCTTGGAATCAAAGATGGCCGCGCCCATACGAAGGTAAAAAACAAAAAAAACTGAGATAATTAAAGGAAAAAAGCAACGACGAATAAGGTGAACAAAGAAAAACAAAAGAAGATCAACGTATAGAAAACGAAGTCGCCTACATTTAAAAAAAAAACATGAAAAAAAAAAACAAACAAGCGAAGATTCATGATTATTGGCGATTTGTTTTTTCGAAAATCTCAAAGCTAAAAAGAAAACAAAAGAAGTAAGTAGCCATGATAATAAAACTGATAAAAAAGCAACGCGAAAATACATGAAAACAACAAAAACAAAAAACAAAAGAAGAGCGACTTTTCTACAGCAGCGGAGCGTAAGAAAATGAAATCGCCGACAGAAGAAACAAAAGAAATGTCTCGTTTAGGCGTCAATACGAATACGAAGAGAAAGACGAACGAAAAACAAAAGATCAGTGATTTTATCGGACAGATTTTTTTTGAAAATCTCAAGACCAATAGGAAAACAAAAGAGGAAACCGCGATAGTTCGTCAAAGAAAAACTGAAACACACGAAAATTAAGGCGAACAAAAAACAAAAGACAACGAAACGTGAAAAAATCAAATCGCCGCGCCAACAGAAAATAAAAAAAATTAAGCGTAACGAAAAACAAGAGAAAATCAACGATTGTCGGGCGAATTTTTCGAAATAATAAGAAAACAAAAGAAACTACGATATTTTGATTGAAAAAAAAAAGCAACGACGAATAAGGTGAACAAAGTAAAACGAAAGAACATCAATGTATAGAAAAGAAAGTCTACATTTTAAGAAAGATGAAAAAGAAAACAAACAAACGAAGGTCCATGATTATTGCCGTTTTTTCTTTCGAGAAACTTAAAGCTAATAAGAAAACAAAAGAAGTAACCAGATAATTTGATTGAAAAAAGAGCAGTGCGAAAATAAAACGAAAAACAAAAGGAGAACAACTGTAAGGATACGAAATCGCTGACAGAAAAAACAAAAGGGATGTCTTGTTGAAGCATCAATACGAATACGAAGAAAAAGATGAACGAAAACAAAAGATCGGACAGATTTTTTTTTTTTAATCTCAAGACTGATGGGAAAACAAAAGAAGAAACCGTGATAACTCGTCAAAGAAAAACCGAAACGAACGAAGATTAAGTCGCATAGAAATGAAGTGTCAATTGCAAGACGAGAAATTAATGCGACAAAAACAAACTAGAAAAAAGTTACTACTTATTTTAGCGCGTTAAGTAATTTCTTTGGAATTAGACGAGAAATACAAAGACACAAATGAAACCTTGATTTTATTTTCAAAAGCTTCGCGCCAGAATTATCGGTTCTTCATTTGTTCTCAGCTTGCAGAGAGTCTTTTGATTTTCAACCCAATGAGAATCGGCGATTTCCTATTCATCCAAATCTGCGCGTTTCGTTGTCATTTGTTTCGCTTCTCTTTTGTTTCCTCTTGTCTAATTAATTCTTGTAGCTATTGTTTTTCGTTGTCATTTTAAAGTAAAGAAAAATGACGTATTTGGTTTTTAAAGCAACAGCAGTTTTATCTTTGACAGTTTTAAGTTATTCATAATCATCTACTTGCTGGTAACATGAAACAATTAAAGAAAAAGACATGGCGAATTTGACGAAATATAAAAGTACAGACATACATGGGTTAACCCCCTTCCGCCTGGTCCTTTACTCAAGAGTTAGTGATCCCACTCCTGACGCTTCATTTCTGTACTTACGGATCAACGAAAAGTGCAATTACAACGAAATCAAAGTGAAGCTCTGGAGGACGTTGCGAGGTCACGGTGGCGACGTCACGTAAAGAAAAATGACGCATTTGATTTTTAAGGCAGTTTGACAGTTTCAAGTTGATACTTGCTGGTAACATAAAACAATTGAAGAACAATTTTAAAAGATTAACGGGTCATGTCGCATATCAAATGAAATGTCCCGACGAGACCAAGTCGACCGTCGCTCGAACGCCATCTTAGACTCAAAGATGGCCGCTTACAAGACCGAAAAATATTCCTTTAAGAGATAAGTACGTCGTGCGGCCATTCGAACGAAAACGCTCAATGAGCATGAGCACAGCACGACGAATGCAATTTCCTTGCTGCCGCGAATATAATAATAATATATTGAAAATATACAGTTTTGTGTAATTAAATTTTGTTTAAATTGTGTATTTTGATTTCACAAAGCAATCAGTTCTTTTAGTCAGAATGCTTTTTTTAAATTTGTTCTTTCCACGTGCGCGCGTGTGTATAAACCACAACATCATACACAAATCGTAAATAAATATTACGTTTAAAAATGAAAATTATGTTTTGGTTGAGTCGCCCACGCGCGCCGCGCATATTTTCAGCAGCCGTCCTGAAATTTCATGAATGAAGCGCGTAAACGCGCGTGCCAAAGCGTATTTCATATAGGTGTCAAGGCCGGCCGGGTATTTTCGAACTTCGAGGCGAAAACCTCTCGTTATCGTAATTTTTTTTTAAATTAATTGGGTACTTGCGCCGCGTCGGACTTTTGTTAACGAGTTTATTTAGATCGCACACGTGCGGTGCGCGCTCGAGGCGTCACGTGCTATTTCTAGCAATCAACCGCGAAGACTTTATTTTTAAAACGGGCGTGCATGGGCATTACTACCATTTATGGTCGTACGATGGATGAGCATCGCTCGTTATATTTAGAGGCGGGCCTTTTTTGGTTTGACTCACGTCGTACATATGACAGACGGCTCCAGTGTAAAGTAAACAGAGATTTTCAGAACACAGAAAATGCACACCCCCCCAAAAAGCAACTTTTCCTCTTTTACCCACCACTAAAGGAATTGGAAATAATTTTTTTTTAACTTCTATATTTTGTTTTTTATTTTAAAATTATTAAAAACTCTTGACATTGACAAATAATATAGACAATATAGATTTTTAAAATGGGATTTCTTTATGATTTATGAATGCAGTAAAAATGGGCTTTAATAAAAAAATGTGTCGCAGTTGATATACAATGTGATCCAATAAAAAATTACCTAGTTACCTAAATCCGTACTGGTGAAAACGCTATGAGAGTTTTCGGTCCTTTAAAGTCAATTAGTCGCTTTAGAAAGTCTTCACACAAACCAAAACGGACGCCATCTGTTGTACGACGAATGTGACAAATTTACAAAACAACGCATCACCTGAGAGTTTCAAACGAAAACTAGAGATGTCGCTGTTTCCTGGGTGAAGTTAGGGTGAAGTAAATACACTGTGATCAGCAGTGATTGAATGTGCCGCTCTACAATAATTCTTTATTATCCGCACGGCGTTGTATAGAATTGTGTTGGATAAAATATTTTGAAAATATTTCAGATGCAAACCTTCAATCATTGTTGATCACAGTGATCTACAAATTTGCAAAAAAAAAGGCGTAATCAAAATGCATCCAAAAGTGCTGCCGTTTCATGGTCAAATTGAAAAGCTGCCTTCTGGTATCTTTGTGTTCTTCCTTCTTTATCTGTTTCTTCTTTATTTTCTGAATAATTAACGACAAACGTCATTACATGTACCTAAAAGAAAAAAAAATCAATCGGGGCGACTTATGAATGTAACGAAACGACTACAGAGCCATCTAGTATTCGGTACGGAAACTTTTTACAGAATCAGTTGAATTGCGTAGACATTAAATTAATTCGAATTGTACCTACAGTTGCGGTTAAAAAAAATTGGTCGTCTATTGTCGAGGTCGGAAGTTCACGCAGTGCAAGCTATGAGTAAAAAATAGAGTGAGAGCGCAGCTGTTTTGATATATTAGGTAAAAGTGAGACAAAAGTGCTCGAAGCGTGAATAGAGTGAGCGCGGAGGAATTACCGAACTCAGCAAATATCAACTGTCAATGTCAAGTGGAAACTTTACAAATTTTAAAAAAATCTCCTCGTCGGGTTGTTAGATTTCAATCAACTTGACAAACAGAACACGCATGACATGTTTCATATGACAATCGCGACCATTTCCAATAGAATTACGTGTCACCCAGCAGTGTTGCCAACTAATGATATCGTTTCTCCCTAACATTGTGACAAAAATTCCCTTTTATGATTGTTTTTTCGCTCAAATTGCAATTTTAAGCTAATTTTATGCTTTTTTGTTAAAATTTAAGTAACATTGCCCTTTTTGCAATTTTAAGGCATAAAAATTACTACGTATCGGGAAAATTCTCACGAATTTACTGGTGAAAATCGCGTTAAAATCTATTTTGTATTGTCAGTCACCCTGTATGGCGAAATAATATGAACATTCCGTTATTCTGCCATGGGCATTTCATTTGTGCGCCGTTAAACGAGAGCCTGCACTACGCAATACGGAAATGTTGTCCTGAACCCCCCCCCCCCCTCTTGATATCTTACATCCGCTTTAAACGCTTGCACACTAGCCAGTCCTTCGGGGCTCGTTGTAGGGTGTGCACGTGTGGTGCCATTGTAGTGGTTTTGTACTTTGCAATTCATTTGGCTGAAAACTCCTGGAGATGATTATTGACGGTACCTTGATTACCGGATTTTAAAAATCGTCACCCCTGCATTTTCAAGAATTAGTTAATGCTTGTCCAGGCCTAGTCCCGGCAGTTTGAGATTAGGTAAGTATGGCGTGTACTTGGGCGCGGTTCAAAGTGTAACGCATGTGTTCTTTTTTTGTTTGTTTTGGTTCTACGTTTTTCTTTCACCCTTCGAACTACTACGTTTACTACGATCATATCGCACTTTGGGTACCCAAACCGTTGGTGTGGATTTTGGGGACCCCTCTATCGTGAAGATACCGCAAGGTCAGCGCGACAATTTTGTTACAAAGTGAGAGAGATAAGCGGTGAAGATAAGCTACCACAGTGAATGTTGATTTGTTACAAGAAATGTGATCGTCTAAAGCTAAGTTCACATGCATTGCGGATACGCAAACTTTTTATTGCGGATCGCTTCTAATTGGTTCAAAATTCAAAATGAACCAATTAGAAACGATTCGCAATGCATGTGAACTTAGCTTAAAACGGTCTTTAGATACATAGTTCATAGTTACTGCGCCAGAACTTTTCTTCTTCTTCTTCTTTATATTTAATACTCTGACACTTTTTATAAGAAGTGGCTTTAAAGCGAGCTTGGATTTTTTTGTAGTTATTTTATGGTTTATTAATTTTTTTGGCACACATGGACTGAAGAAATTACCCCATCTTAAATCCTTGACGTTCCTTGACCTTGCCTCGCTGTTTAATTGTATCTTCACCTTAACCTTGACATTTTTTAAATAAATCAGAATTCCTTCTACAAAAACGACAAGTTAAGAATAAACGAAATTAAAATTAACGTTAATTTAAAATAAGCTACAATTTCAAACAAAAATAATTGATAAATAAACAATCAAAATTACTTTTATTTTGATAATTAACAAATCATCAAATTAAAGCCGAGTTGTTTTTATTCTCAACGATGTCGTCAACTCTAGGAAGACATTTCTTGAAATTGATTCTCTACTACCGAACTAATCGGCATTTGTAAAAATAGAAAATGCTTTACGTTAAAAAATGAATTTCGAAGTAATTTAATATTTTAGTCAAACTGTTGTGATAGGTAATGCGCATGTGCACAATATACACATGCAGGGACGCCCTTCACGGTATTGCCAACAAACAGTAGTAGTAGCCATATTTTACATCATATACACGTGTACTTATTCAGACAATAATTGTATTAATAAAACTTAGTTGAACCTATTTTATTTAATAACAACCACACAAACCACGACATGGCGCAGTCAGTATAAAAATAAGTGGTTATGAGTACCTGTAGTGAATAAAATAAATAAATAACCTGTTGTGGAACTAAAAAATGTGGTTAAAATAAGTGCGCAGAAATGGATGCGAGAATACCGGAAAAGTTATCGTTTGAGGGTAACGTGGCCGAAAACTACAGAAAGTTTATACAAAACTTCGAGATTTATATTATTGCTAGTAATAAAGCACAACTCTCTGATGAGAAAAAAGTCGCTGTACTTCTAAACATCATAGGTGAAGAGGGCGTGGAAATTTTTAACACGTTCAACATAACCGAAGACGAAAAGAAAAATTACAATAAAGTTAAAGACGAATTTTCTAAATACACGAACCCTAAAATAAATGAGGTTTACGAAAGGTATGTTTTCTATAATCGAGTGCAAGCTGAGGGTGAAAATTTTGACCATTTTGTGACTGATATAAAAAAATTGGTTAAAACATGCAATTTTGGTGACCTAGAAAGTAGCATGCTTCGCGACAGAATAATTATGGGTATTAGAAATACGACTTTGAAGGAAAAGCTCTTAAATATTGCTGATTTAACACTGGAAAAAGCAGTTGAAGCATGTCGTTCAGCTGAAATAACAAAGTCCCAAATGAAGGTGATGCAGAAAAGTCAGACTGTAGATGCAGTGCAAAAGTTCAAGAGAGACAGCAGTTCAAAGAAAGTTAAAGTGTGTGGTAAATGTAACAGACAACATGAATACAGACAGTGTCCCGCGTTCGGAAAACAGTGTAATAACTGTAAAAAATACAATCACTTTAGTGTAATGTGTAAAAATAAAGTGGACGATAGTACAGGAAAAAACAAGACAGAAAATAAAGTGAAAAAACTGAATGTGCGTGCAATAGAAAGGGAAGTAGAAAATTGCAGCAGTGATGGGGAATCCACCATGTACGTAGGTGAATTAAATGCTCACGGAATTGAAGTAGGTACCAGATGTGAATGGAATGAGATGCTACAAGTGCGAGGTAAGAATGTTACATTTAAGATTGACACTGGATCAGAGGCAAATTTATTACCCAGCAAATTGTATGATACATTGAAAAGCAAAAATGAAAAACTGTATAGAGTGGGTGTCATTTTGGAAGCCTATGGGGGTAATAAGATCATACCTCAAGGGGGAGTTACACTTAACATTAAATTTAAAGATACAAATTATACTGAAGAATTTATTGTAGTTGATGTAAAATCGAAACCAATAATTGGTCTAAAAACTTCACAAAGATTAGGTTTGATAAAAGATGTGGCAACAATTGAAGTTGAAACTGAAAGAGAAATGTTTATCCTGAAAAATAAAGAATTATTTCAAGGTGTAGGAAAAATGAACCAGAAATGTAAAATAGTATAAAAAGATGACGCAACTCCTGTTTCTAGACCACCACGTAGGGTGCCATTAGAGATTGGATTAGTGAACTGGTAACTGTAGAAAAACCAGATGGTTCTTTAAGATTGTGTCTTGATCCGCAAGCATTAAATAAAGCGATCAAACGAACACCATATTTAATACCGACTGTTGACGAAATTATGACAGGACTAACAGGAAAAAATTATTACAGTGTTTTTGACATTAAAGAAGGTTTCTATCACGTTCAATTAGAACAAGACTCACGTGAATATTGTACATTCGCAAGCCCTTTTGGATATTATCGATTTAAGAGGTTACCATTTGGGTTAGCTACAGCCCCAGAAATATTTCAGAAAATTAACAATGAAATTTTTGGCGACATTCCGAATGTAAATGTTTATTTCGATGATATTTTGGTTAGCACAGAAACTAAAGAGGAGCATCTAAAAACTCTAGAAAAAATTATACAACGAGCTAAAATGAATAATGTAAAATTTAATGCGCAAAAATTACAACTGTTAAAAACGCAAGTTAGTTATTTAGGATATTTGTTTACAAAAGATGGTGTTAAAATAGATGACAATAGAATTAATGCAATCCGAAGCATAGAGGAACCCAAGAACAAAAAAGAACTTCAAAGAATTCTTGGAATGTTAAATTACGTCAGAAAATTTATACCAAATTTGTCAGATAAACTAGGACCCCTAAGTCAAATTTTAAGAAAAGATGTAGAATTTTGTTGGTTGCCTAAACACTCAGAAATTTTGAATAACGTGAAAAATTTAGTAATAAATGCAACAGCTATACAAAGTTTTGACGAAAATAAAGAAATAGTAATACAGAATGATGCGTCTAAAGATGGACTAGGGACATGTTTATTACAGAACGGAAAACCAGTGGCGTACGCGTCGAGAACCTTAACAGAAACGGAAAAGCAATACTCACAAATTGAAAAAGAATTATTAGCAATTTGTTTTTCCGTAAATAAGTTTCATTACTATATATATGGAAGAAGTGTTAAAGTATTAACCGACCACAAGCCACTTGTATCTGTTATGAAAAAACAATTGTCAGACATTAAATCAGCTAGATTACAGAGACTGAAACTCAAGTTGATAAAATATGATATTACTTTAGAGCATATACCTGGAAAAAATATGTTAATTGCCGATCTCTTGTCGAGATCATACGACAAATCACCAGTGGACGAAGACGAAGAAATGACGGAGTTAGTGCATCAAGTGTTAAAGTACCTAAATATGAGTGATGAAATGAAAGAACAGTTTAAGACAGACACAGAGAGATACTTAAATTTAAAGCAAGTGTTAAAATACTGTGAAACATCATGGCCAGAAAATTCAAATAAAGTGCAAAGAGAAGTGAAAGACTATTATAAAGACAAAAACAATTTATATGCATTGGAAGGATTAGTGTTTTTCAATGATTCGGTAGCAGTGCCAGATACATTAAGAAGTCAAATGATGGAATTAGCACATGAAGGTCACATGGGATTCCAGAAAACACTGTCAAGAGCAAAGTCTATTTTATATTGGCCAACAATAAACAAGGACATTCAAAATCACGTCATGAAGTGTAAAAAGTGTGAACAATTCAGAAGAGCGAAACAGAAAAGTGAGATGTTATTACCAGAGATACCGCAACTACCATATGCAAAAGTAGCGACTGACATCCTAGAGTTTGGAGGAAAGTCTTATTTGGTAGTAATCGACTATTTCACGAAGTGGATTGATCTAATAAAAATGCAACGAAAAACAGCCAGTAGTGTTATTGAAGTTCTGAAACAGTTGTTCTCAACTCATGGCATTCCCAAGGAAGTTGTAGCAGACAACATGCCATTTGGATCTTTCGAACTTAGATCATTCGCAAAACAGTGGAATTTTAAAATTACGACGTCCAGCCCACACTACCCCAAATCTAATGGTCAGGCGGAGAGAGCTGTTCAGATCTGTAAGCAGATTTTAAGAAAATGTGAAGACATACATATCGGGTTAATGGAATACAGAAATACAATAATCGTAGGCATGAATGTAACACCAGCACAGTTAATGTTCAACAGAAGAGTAAGAACTAAACTGCCGACAAGTGACCACCAACTAAAACCAACAAGGCAAAACCTAAAAGAAGTAAAAGAAAACTTAGATGAAAAGAGGAGGAAGTACAAAGAATAAATACTACGATCGAAACTCAAGAAAAGAAAAGGACTTTGAAAAAGGAGATGATATAGTAATAAGAAACGGAAGAATATGGGAAAGTGGTAAAGTGATAAAGAAAACAGAAGAACCTCGTTCTTATATAATAAGAGACATCAATGGTAGAGAAATGAGAAGAAATTCTAGTTTCCTAAGGAAGTCAGAAAATGAGTATCAAAAGAAACATGAGATCGACCTATCTGACGTGGTAAAAGAACATGAACTTCCAGACAAAACAGCAGCACCAGATGTCAGCGTTCCTACTCGTAGAAGTACCAGGAACATCCGCTTGCCAACCAAACTAAAAGACTATATTATATCTTCTTAAAGAGGGAGGTGTTGTGATAGGTAATGCGCATGTGCACAATATACACATGCAGGGACGCCCTTCACGGTATTGCCAACAAACAGTAGTAGTAGCCATATTTTACATCATATACACGTGTACTTATTCAGACAATAATTGTATTAATAAAACTTAGTTGAACCTATTTTATTTAATAACAAACACACAAACCACGACATAAGAGTACCGATTAATTCATCGCTGAAAATAAAGATGCATCAATTAAGAACTGCAATTTTGAAAACTTCTATGAACGACACAAGTACATACAATCAACACTTTGCTGGACATTGAGAGTTCATTCAAGATTAAATAAATAAACAGTATAATAACCAATAAAATTTGATGGAAACTTAACCAATTATGTTTATTTTGGCACGCCTGCGTTTTAAAGTTTGACAAGCGGAATCTGTGAGCGGAACTCATTTGAGGTTATGTGATGAGTGAAGCGGGAGCTATTAAGCCGTTATTAAACACTTTCTACTCATCAGTTAATTTAATTTGCGTCTGTGATAGTTCAGGTACGTATCCGCAAATATTTTAGCAAATTTGTTTGAGTCTGCTACATAAATTAGGTTCGCCGGTACATCCGGAGACTTTGCACTTGACTATCTTTGCAATTTACGTAAATGCTTATTCATCATATTAGCAGACGTTGACCTGCTGTTCGGGTTAGTTGAATCTCCTGATTTTGTTGGCTCGGCGTTATTCATAACTTACGTAAAGATTACATTTGTTAAAAGGTGTTGTGCAAAGTCAGGCCCAGTTAGTACGTGAGTATTGTTTGTTAAATGCCACTAAAGCTTTTGTACGACAATTCAGTGTTCCAATCATCAATCAAATCTTTTATTAGTGGCTTCCTTTCGCTGTTAACAATAACTAAATAAGTTGATAGCCTGATGTTGTTGTGCGTTGGGTGTTTGTAATTCGGTGTTGTTCTGTGTTGCAGCCCGTTTGTCTTTTTTTGTGTGAATTCAAAATGCTTTGGGTGTCCAAACGGCGTTTCATCAAGAGGTGAACCAAGATTTTTTTTTATTTGTTAGACTCCTTTAGTTGTTAGCTGAATTAACACTGATTTGTTGCATGTTGTGAATTGCATGTGCCCACATGCTTGAATGCATTTTAAAATTTATTTATTAGTTCCTGCTTTTTGTAATCGTAATAATTTGACAACAGATTTGTTTATAAATAATCTTGAAACTGTGACATCAATTATGACAGACGTAATCTTTTTTTCAATTAATTCAAATAATGCAAAGTAAACAGGTGAAAGTTTTAATGAGATTGTTTTGTAGTGAAGAACAAGGCGAAACTGAAATTTCAAAGAGGGCCAGTATGAGAGAAAACCGCAAGTTTTCGAACGGCTTGGCTTTAACGCTCCTCTACGGTTCAATAGTATCGAGCGTACCGCTTATTTTGTATTTGAACGGCATGTAAGTATTGTCATTCGTTATCAAAACGCAGCGCTTCATAAGCCTTCATTGCACAGACTTCTTCGTTGCAGTACGCATCTCTCAGTTCTCTTCAAATAATTTCTGCCAAATTTGGAAGTGGTAGGTTCACAGTATTATAAGAAAAAAAAAACGTAAGAACATACTTTGTATTTGAAATACTGTGATATTTGAAATTATACCCTAAACAATGACAGTGTCAAAAATCAATTTTAATATTGAAGGACACTCCAATTCTAAATAAGTATTGTTGGAGTTCTGACTTCGTAGTGCTGTCCAAAAATAATCTCGGAGTTGTTTTTATAAAAGTAACTATTAATGTATTTTTGGTAAATATAGAATTTTGACCGTTTTAGAAATGGTTAAATTTCCCACCTTGAAAAAGGTTACCCGAAAAGTTGTCTTTGCGTTGCTGAGAAGACGAGGGGGCATAAGAAAACGGTATGTCAGCTTAATTTCTTGTAATTATTCGTGTTCTAGGTATATTTAAAAAAAAAATTCGTTTCATTATTTGAATATAGACAATCAGGTATATAGTCGTTGGCTTTATATCAGTGTTAAAGTAATTCAAATAAAATTTTAATTGATGTCGATTATAGGACAGATTGAAGATTACATATTAATAAATTAAGTCACAATTATGTGGCAATCAAAAGCTGCATTTTAATTACATTCTTCTTTTAATAATATAAAGTCGATCGACGAAGGAATATTGAAAATTCTCAATTTGATTCTCATATAACTCAAAAGATGGCGCCACCGGCAATCAAAATTCAAAACTGGACAAATGGCAAGACAATATTTTCGTGGTGGAATTAGAAGAATGCAAAAATCACTAATTGCATCTGAAATTCCTTATTTTTCTTCAAATATATTAGATGTAATCAAAAATATGCAAACATTCCCAGTCTTATTAACATATAACACAACAGATGGCGCCATCGGTAATCGAAATTCAAAATCGAAAAAATGACATCTCAAGAAAACATTAATTTTTTTGTGATGGAATTAGAGGAGTGTAGAAATTATTAATTTGACTTCAATTAAAATACATTTCTTCAAAAATATTTGTCATAATTCAAAATATGAAAAATATTAGCCAACAGATGATGTTACGTTTAATATATTCGTTGGATATAACAGATGGCGTTGACAGCAACTATATTTTAAAATTGGAAAATGTCTTTATAAGAAAAGGTGATTTATTAAAGCAGAAGCGAACGGTTGAACTTCGATTATTACTTTTCATTCATTTTCTGACTGTCGACAAAAAATATTGGAAAGAACCTCAATTTGATTTTCATTTAACAAAATAGATGGCGCAAGGCACATCACAGATGACGTTGACAGCAAATACATTTTAAAATTGCAAAAATGACTTTAACTTGTTAATCCTAATGCAATGTTAGGTTAAAAAGCGATCGCTCATTAAAAAATGATTTATTAAAGTAGAAGCAAACAGTTGAACTTCGTTTATCACTTTTCATTCATTTTCTGACTGTTGCCAAAGAATATTGGAAATAACCTCAATTTGATTCTCATATAACATAACAAATGGCGCAAGTCACGTGACAGATTGCAATAATTAAATTTTAAAATTGACAAAATAAAAGAAGATTATTATTTTCCATTTAATTTCTGACGAATGACAAAGAATAATTTCAAGTTATCTCTCATGTAACAGGTGGCGCCTTAAAACTTTTACGGTGCAAGACAGATGGCGCGCTACTGGTAATGAAAATTCAAAACTGAAAAAAAATGAAGATTTTTATGATGAAATTAGAATAAACTTTTCCAATTTTGAATTTTGTTTACTGGTGGCGCCATCTGTTGAGCTATACGTGAATCAAATTGAATTATTATCAAAATAGAAAAAAATCGTTATAAGGAAAAAGTATTTATTAAGTTAGAAACAAACTGTTGAACTTCGATTATTATTTTTCATTTATTTTCTAACAAAGAACAACCTCAAGTTGAATCTCATGTATCTCAACAGGTGGCGCTTTAGAAAATACTTACGACACATGATAGAGGGCACCACCAGCAATTAAACTTCAAAATTGTAAAAGGTGAAATTATCAGAAAAGATTTTTTATGATGAAATTAGAATAAAATTTTCCAATTTTGAATTTTGTCCACTGGTGGCGCCATCTGTTGAGTTATACGTGAATCAAATTGAATTATTATCAAAATAGAAAAAAAATCGTTATAAGAAAAAGTATTTATTAAGTTAGAAACAAACTGTTGAACTTCGATTATTATTTTTCATTTATTTTCTAACAATCGACAAAGAACAACCTCAAGTTGAATCTCATGTATCTCAACAGGTGGCGCTTTAGAAAATACTTACGACACATGATAGAGGGCACCACCAGCAATTAAACTTCAAAATTGTAAAAGGTGAAATTACAAGAAAAGATTTTTTATGATGAAATTAGAATAAACTTTTCCAATTTTGAATTTTGATTACTGGTGGCGCCATCTGTCATGTGCCGTAAATACATATTTCCAAATCACTTGTATCGCGCCGCGCCATCTGTTGACTTATAAGTGAATCAAATTGAATTGCTATCAAAATTGAAAAAAAAAATGCATTATAACAAAAAATATTTATTAGAAACAAACTGTTGAACTTCGACTATTATTTTTCATTTATTTTCTGTCAATCGACAAAGAACAAACGACCTCAAGTTGGTTCTCATATGACTCAACAGGTGGCGTTTTAGAAATTATTTAGAAATATTTACAGTACATGACAGATGGCGCCACCACTAATTAAAATTTAAAAATTGAAAAAATGAAATTATAAGAAAAGACGTTCATGATGAAATTAAAATAAACTTTTCCAATTTCGAATTTTGATTACCGGTGGCTCCATCTGTCATGTGCCGTAAATATTTCTAAATCACGTCTAGAGCGCCATCTGTTGAGTTATATGTGAATCGAATTGAATTATTATCAGAATTGAAAAAAAAATCATTTTATTAAGCCAACTGTTGAACTTTATTACTATTATTATTTTTCATTTATGTTCTGACAATCGACAAACTATAATCTCAAGTTGAATCTTGTGTAGCTCAACAGGTGGCGCTTTAGAAAATATTTACGGCACATGACAGATGGCGCTTTCGAAAATATTTACGACACGACAGGTGGCGCCACCAGTAATTAAAATTCAAAAATGTAAAAAATGAAATTATAAGAAAAGACTTTTACTCTGAAATTGGAATAAACTTTTCGAATTTTGAATTTCGATTACAGGTGGCCCCTGTCATGTGATTATTTCTAAACCACTTCTGTAGCACCATCTGTTGAGTTATGTATACGTGAACCAAATTGATTTATCAAAATTGAAAAAAAAAATTATAAGAAAAAAAATTATTAAGTCAAACTTCGATTTCTTTTCTGACAATCGACAGAGAATAACCTCAAGTTGTTTCTCAAATGACTCAACAGGTGGCGCTTTAGAAACTATTTAGAAATATTTACGGCACACGACAGATGGCGCCACCAATAATCAAAATTCAAAAATGAAAAAACTTTTACGCTGAAATTAGAATAAACTTTTTCAATTTTGAATTTTGCTTATTGGTGGCGCCATCTATTGTATGCCGTAAATATTTCTAAAGCACTTCTGTAGCACCACATGTTGATTTATATGTGAATCAAATTGAAAAAAAAAGGATTACAAGAAAGAAAATTTATTAAGTCAAATTTTGATTATTATTTTTGATCTATTTTCTGACAATCGACAGAGAATAATAACCTCAAGTTGTTTCTCATATGACTCAACAGGTGGCGCTTTAGAAATTAGTTAGAAACATTTACGGCACACGACAGATGGCGCCAAAATTCAAAAATGAAAAAACTTTTACGCTGAAATTAGAATAAACTTTTTCAATTTTTAATTTTGATTACTGGTGGCGCCATCTGTTGTATGCCGTAAATATTTCTAAAACACTTCTGCAGCACCATGTGTTGAGTTATATGTGAATCAAATTGAAAAAAAAAAAGGATTATAAGAAAGAAAATTTATTAAGTCAAATTTTGATTATTATTTTTGATCTATTTTCTGACAATCGACAGAGAATAATAACCTCAAGTTGATTCTCATATGACTCAATGGATGGCGCTTTAGAACTTATTTAGGAAATATTTACGGCACATAATTCAAAAACGGAAAAAATGAAATTGCAAGACGAGACTTCCATGATGAGATTAGAATAAACTTTTCCAATTTCGAATTTAGATGACTGGTGGCCCCCCATTTGTCATGTGCCGTAAATATTTCTAAACCACTTCTCTAGCGCCATCTGTTGAGTTATATGTGAATCGAATCGAACTATCAAAATTGAAAAAAGAAATGGATTATAAGAAAAAAAAATATTTAGTCGGAAACAAACTCTTGAACTTATTTTCTGACAATCGACAAAAACACCCTCAAGTTGATTTTTTTCATTTAACGCAACAGATGGCGCTTTGGATGAGCCCTTTATAGAAAAAGTAAACACATGAAGTGACAATTTGGAAGATCGACGGCGGAATAAACAGCTGACCAATCATACGTATGTAAATGGATTTAATTTCTTTGTTCGGCCGGCTGTTTATTCCACCATCAAACTTCCAAACTGCCACTTCCTGTCTTCACTGTATAAAGGCTTCTAGATTGAAAGATACTCTTTACTATTACAGTGTATATAATAGATGGCGTTGGCGGTTCTTAACATTTAAAGCTCGATTACTATTTTCGATTTCTTTTCTGTCTCATATAACTCAACAGGTGGCGCTTTAGAAATTATTTAGAAATATTTACGGCACACATTTTCAAAAATGAAAAAACTTTTACGCTGAAATTAGAATAAACTTTTTCAATTTTGAATTTTGATTACTGGTGGCGCCATCTGTTGTATGCCGTAAATATTTCTAAAGCACTTCTGTAGCACCATGTGTTGAGTTATATGTGAATCAAATTGAAAAAAAAGGATTATAAGAAAGAAAATTTATTAAGTCAAATTTTGATTATTATTTTTGATCTATTTTCTGACAATCGACAGAGAATAACCTCAAGTTGATTCTCATATGACTCAATGGATGGCGCTTTAGAAATTATTTACGGCACATAATTCAAAAACGGAAAAAATGAAATTGCAAGACAAGACTTCCATGATGAAATTAGAATAAACTTTTCCAATTTTGAATTTAGATTACTGGTGGCCCCATTTGTCATGTGCCGTAAATATTTCTAAACCACTTCTCTAGCGCCATCTGTTGAGTTATATGTGAATCGAATCGAACTATCAAAATTGAAAAAAGAAATGGATTATAAGAAAAAAAGTATTTAGTCGGAAACAAACTGTTGAACTTCGATTATTTTTCATTTATTTTCTGACAATCGACAAAAAACAACCTCAAGTTGATTTTTTTCATTTAACGCAACAGATGGCGCTTTGGATAAGCACATAATTCAAAAACGGAAAAAATGAAATTGCAAGACGAGACTTCCATGATGAAATTAGAATAAACTTTTCCAATTTTGAATTTAGATTACTGGTGGCCCCATTTGTCATGTGCCGTAAATATTTCTAAACCACTTCTCTAGCGCCATCTGTTGAGTTATATGTGAATCGAATCGAACTATCAAAATTGAAAAAAGAAATGGATTTTAAGAAAAAAAGTATTTAGTCGGAAACAAACTGTTGAACTTCGATTATTTTTCATTTATTTTCTGACAATCGACAAAAAACAACCTCAAGTTGATTTTTTTCATTTAACGCAACAGATGGCGCTTTGGATGAGCCTTTTATAGAGAAAGTAAACACATGAAGTGACAATTTGGAAGATCGATGGCGGAATAAACAGCTGACCAATCATACGTATGTAAATGGATTTAATTTCTTTGTTCGGCCGGCTGTTTATTCCACCATCAAACTTCCAAACTGCCACTTCCTGTCTTCACTGTATAAAGGATTCTAGATTGAAAGGTACTCTTTACTATTACATTGTACATAGATGGCGTTGGCGGTTCTTAACATTTAAAGCTCAGTAAATGCCATTTTAGAATGTTTAGGTGCTTTTTTAAATTAATTAAAAACAAAAGCCGTTGAAGGTATTTGCATGTGTGTATGTATAAGAAAATCCCTCATTTTGATTGCCACGTAACTGAAGTTTACAGTGTAACATCCGCAGAATCTAATAGATGGCGCTACTAATAAAATTTAAATCTTGATTATTAGAAAGTATTCGATTAATTAATTATTATAAGACAAAAGCGACAGTGGATCCTTTTATAATTCTGGATTGTTTTTTCTTTGGAACAAGTCAAAATAAACTGTTGGCATTTTCTACAAATACGAGAGATCAGTAACACTGTGTGCGATTTTATCTCTTTGGATCTACATAACCTCCTTCTCATAAGGAACAGTGAGATTGGTTCACCCTGTATTCACACTCAAGTGCGAATAAAAATTAAAAATATTGAATTGAATCATGATTTGGTGAACCGACGGTAACATAAATTCACTTAATTATTGAAAAATTGATTATTGATTTGAATTGAACTGATAGATAATAATATAATAATCAGTTGTATTAACATCTGTTGCCTGGCAATTAACGTAAGCCATTTAAAACCACGGGCGCGTATCTTTTTATGCATTTTGATTAGATACGCCGCGCGCCGGGATAATTGTGCGCGCTTGTTCTCCGGTGCGTAACATGAAACGACCATAGCATTATAATCAGAGTTGTTAAAGGCATGTAGGAACGGGCGAAGAACAGTTTTTATTGACCGGTTTGATGGGAGAAATGTTGCATACGGCGCGGTGCGAATACGAAAAGGGCACAGAAGGTGACGATAAAGAGTACCAGTTTGGCGCAGCTAGAGACAAACGCGTTTGGTGCAGAATCGTTAAGAGGTAGGCTCATTGAATGAATGTGTGTGCACACCTTAAAAAAAAAGTAATCAGAGTCGAAAATCTAAAAACTAATGACGTGGATTAAAAAAAAATTTTCTATAATTTGCTCCAGTGATTTGGCAATTTTTTTTTCAATAGAATACTAAAACGTCGACGAAAACTTTTAAATAGAACCAGAGACTTAAAGTGATGCTCTTATTTGGTGTAGGTATATTTTTTTGCAACAACTGTACGTACGTTTTTTTTTTTTTTTCGTTGTAATCTTGTTTTTATGAACATCCTGGCAGATAAGTGCAATATATTTTTGATCTGTCATTATCAAGTGTTTTAATTAAGAAAAAATGTAGTTGCGACACCGCTGACGTTTTACAATTAAATACACATTGAAATTTGAATAAAAAATCAATTTAAGACGTAAACATGATTGCCTTTTATAGAAAAACACGAATTTGCTTTTAACATACAGTGCGCTTCAAGTTTGGTGCAATAATGAATTAATTTTAAAGTTTCGCAAAAAAATACTGCAGTAATTCAAGAAAACTCAAAAGATGGCGCTGCTGGTTTGTCAAAAATCAGACAGCAACGATTAATTCATTTTAAAGTTTAAAGCAAGAAATACATATTGCACAAAATAGAGTAATTCAAGAACAACTCAATAGATGGCGTTACGATTTCTCAGAACTTTAGAAAGCAGTAAAAATATCGTTTAAAAAATAAAGTTTTACAAAAAAACCTACAATAGCTCAAGAAAAACCCAACAGATGGCGCTACAATTTGATAAAAAAGCAACAATATTCAATCCATTTTAAAACCTACATTAAATCAAGGAAATATTAACAGATGGCGCTGCAATTTTTCAAAACAATTAGCTGTAATAATGAAATCATTTCAAAGCTTTGCAAAAAAAAAATACTGCAGTAATTCAAGAAAAACTCAATATGTAGATGGCGCTGCGGTTTTTCAAAAATCAGACAGCAACAATCAATTCATTTTAAAGTTTTGCAAAAAAAATACTGCAAAAAATTCAGTCATTCAAGAAAAACTCAATAGATGGTGTTACGATCTCTCAGAACCAACGATCACTTTTAAAGTTTTTCAGAAAAAAAAGCAGTAATTCAAGAAAAACTCAATAGACGGTGTTACGATTTCTCCGAACTTTTATCAGAATTTTAGAAAGCAATAGAAATATTTTAAAAAACTGCAAAAATTCGATAGATGGTGCTATGTTTTGTCAAAAATTAAAGTTCCTAGATAGATAAAGTACCGCAAGTACAGCCATTTTGAGTCAAGATAAGCGCGCCAAATTTGAAATCACATTACCTGTTACGTTGCGCATTTGCTTTGACTCAAAATGGCGGTAATTATCTATCTAGGGATTTTATCAAAAATCAGATGGCAACACTCAAATCATTTTAGAATTTTGAGAAAAAAAAAACCTACGATAGTTCAAGAAAATCCCAACAGATGACGCCACGATATGATAAAAACCAGCAACAATATTCAATCAATTTTAAAACTTTGCAAAAAACTTACCATTAAATCAAGGAAAATCAACATATGGCGCCACGATTTCTCAAAACATTAGCTGCAGTAATGAAATCATTTTAAATCTCAGTGAAAAAAAAAATCCAGTAATTCAAGAAAAATTCAAAGATGGCGCCGACATTTGTAAAAAATCAGACAGCAACAATCAATTCATTTAAAGTTTTGCAAAAGAAAAACCTACGATAGCTGAAGAAAATCCCAACAGATGGCGCTACGATTTGATTAAAAAAAGAGCAACAACGTTCAAATCATTTTAAAACTTTGCAAAAAAAATACATTAAATTAAAGAAAAATCTACAGATGGCGTTACGATTTCTCAAAACATTCAATAATTAAATCATTTTAAAGCTTTGCAAAAAAAAAGTACTGCAGTAATCCAAGAGGAACTCACTAGATGGTGCTACGATTTGTTAAAAATCCGACAGCAACAATCAATTCATTTTAAAGCTTTGCAAGAAATACAATAATTCAAGAAAAACTCAGTAGATGGCGTTACGATTTCTTAGAACTTTAGGAAGCAATAAAATATAAAAATAAAATAACGGCAACAGCTCAAGAAAAACCCAGCAGATGGCCCTACAATTTGATAAAAAAAGAGCAACAATATTCAATCTTTTTTAAAACTTCACAAGGAACATACATTAAATCAAGGAATTAACAACAGATGGCGCTACAATTTCTCAAAACATTAGTTTGAGCATTTGAAGTAATAGAGGTTTGTACTTAGTTAGCTTTCTGTGGTTACAAACTTGCTGACCTTGAGTGTGTTAGCTGCATTGCTAATTCGGACTTGACAAACGTTTTAAGACAAAGAGCTCTATTGTGGGTCGGTTTTTTTTTGCATTATTGACCTATAGCCCGTTAGGATTTGGGAACAGAATGAATTCTCCTCTGTATGATTGTAGCAATAATATGTACCTACATATTAATAAAAGGCTCAAGTATAGCAACACCCTGTACGTATGAATGTCTAAACTTAAGTCGGCACTGTATAATAAAAGTCATTAAATCAATAGTTAAACTAAAAGCTAAGTAATGAATAATGAAGTAACAATAATAACAGACAGCAATCAAACGTTTACAACTAATTATTCGTGAAAGCGAATGGTAATTAACAAAACACTTTTAGTCTTTTTTAATAAAAAATTATTACTATTAATCTCTGCCAATAGTTGTTAGTGCTGTTTGCTTTAATTTATTTCATACTTATTAATATAGTTATGCGTTTATCTGCCCTGATTTTGCAACGCCTCTTCTGAACCTTAAACAAATCATTCAAAATTGGCGCAGCTACAGTCGAAATTTTTTATTCAAAAGCCCCAATCATCCTCGATTAAAATTGCATAAACGCAATGGGTGTTTCGAAAAAACGACCAGTTTTTAGTCGATCTGATTTGACCTTGTTTATTTGCAATTTTGCTTTGCATCACCTACGTAAGTTGCTGCGTGTTTATTTATTGCTAAAATCTGTTTAATCACGTTGCGAGTTCACATAAAGTCTGATAAAACGGAGCCTGAACAAGATAATGTTAAAAATAACAACTTTGTGTAAAAGCATGTTGCAAACAAACCACGTGTATGGCCGGCCAATCACGTCGAAGTGTCTTTTTTGAAAAAGAAAAATTGTAGAGTTTTATTTTCTAATAAATTCACTTAAAATGAACAAAGTGTGTTCTTATGTTTAATGTCTTTTTTAATTATTTTTAATTATTTTTAATTAAAATAATTGTTTCTGAATCTCGCCTTAATTTTATTTTATTTTTAGTAATAGTTTGATTTTATTAATCGCATGCAATCAGTAATTAACGTAGAAATAATTTGTAGATTGTAGATATTTTTGCAATGCTTCATCTATTAACTCATCCTGTACAAACACCAAATCTCTGTTAATCGATTAATTCTTTGTTGTTTTAATATTTTACATATTTCGTTTCAGAATAGCCTTAGCAACTTTAAAGCTCTCGGTTGTGATACTTTTTATATTGTTCGTGATTGGTCCTCTGGTGTTTAAATATTCTTATGGGTTCCAGCGTAGCGTGATATTTTTAAATTTTGGTAAGTTTTGCATTTTTTTTTTTAGTTGTAAACGAAACAGTTGGGGAACTTTGTGCTTTGAAAAAAAAAAGCCCATGCAGTCCACTGTATACAAGGTTGTGATAAAAAATCTTGCTTCTTTTCAGGAAATAATTTCTATCCTGCAAGGTGTAAAAATGGAAAAAATTGGAAGGGGGGTTTCATAAAAAAAATAAAGTTAATTAACACTCGCCCTGTATCATAAAAAATATTCTCTGGAAAAGGCAAGAAGTAGAAAAAATTTAATCATACATATTTTGACATATCTGAAGTTTATTCAAATCGTATCAGCTTTAAAATTGGTTGAAATTTTGAAGTTTTTAAAATCCAATCAAGCTTTGACATACATATTTAATTTTATTTAAAATTCAATACAATTTTGACAGTGACATTTTTATGTTTAAAGTTAATTCAAAAAATAAAATTTTCAAAATCATATTTCGACATAATTTAAAGTTATCTAACTTTTCATCTATTTGAAAATCAATCAAATTTTGACTTTTTTAAAATTCAATCGAGTTTTGACGTATTTAAAGTTTGTTCAGATTTGGACATAGTTAAAAAATTCAAGCAAATATTGACATATTTAAAATTTATTAAAATTTTGATCTACATATTTAAAAATCAATCAAATTTTGGCATTTTTAAATTCAGTTAGGTATCGACATTTAAAACTTTGAGATACATATTTAAAATGCGGTTTCAATTCGTCGTATTTTGACTTATTTAGAGATTATTCAGATCCTGTCGCACTTACAAATGGATCGTATTTGACGTTTTTAAAATTCGGTCAAATTTTGACATTCTTAAAGTCGGATCAAGTTTTGTTGTAATCAAAATACATTCACATTTTGACATTTAAGTCTGTTCAAATTTTAACGTACAACACACATATTTAAAATTCAATCAAATTTTGAATCTTCAAAACCTAATCAAGATTTAACATATTTGAAGCATATTCAAAATTTTGACGCGTTATCCTTATTAATGTTAAAAATATTTCACACCTGTAAGCTTCAAATTTTTTAGGTTAGTTTTGGTAGTGTCACAATTTGATTTGACACATACAAACGTCAAATTAAATTTTCAAATTCAAATCATCTGTTTGCCATTAACGTCACTTTGCACAAACGCCAAAGTAATGGGACCCACTAATTTGACTATTGCTAAAATCAACACGTAATTTGACATTTTTAAAATGCAACCAAATTCTGACATTAGATCAGAATTTGACGCCCGTAAACTTCAAATTTTTTAAATTGAATTTATAATCATGTATAAGCTAACTTTCACCTTCACCTTCACTTTAAATAAAAAGTTAATTTGCGATTCAAAGAAAAAAATAAAATGAGGCCATGAACGTTAAATCAAATGTTTGGGCAGTGTTGCCAGACATACGGGAAATTCCCGTTTTAGCGGGAAATCTCTTAAATTTAACGTGATTTCAAAAATGGGGCCATAACGTTAAATTTTATTATCTTATTTTATATTATTATTTATTGAAGCCTAAGAAACAAGTTTGAAAGGGGTGGGGGTCGATGTTTCAAAAAAATGTCGGGAATCCCCATTTTTTGACTTACCACGAAGAATTTTTTTTTGTAATTTTTTAACAACGTTAACTGTCAGTTAGAACTGTAAGGGGGGCAGGGGGGTTGAGGAACTCTGCGCGTTTTTTTTTGCTCCCCTCTCTCCCCTCTAAGATTTTTTTTTTGTTTCTGTCGAAGAAAATTAATAAGATTAAAAAAAAATAGAATAAATTTGACAATTATGCAATTTCCGGCGTAAAATAAAACAAAAGACGATCGAGAAATAAAGAAAATTTATAAAACAAAAAAAAAAATAACAATAATGAAAAATTCTCTTCAAATGAACAAACTGGGTCGATTTTTTAAAATTAAAATACTTTTTCAGACGTTTTACAATATTGTGCAATTTTTGACGTAAAGTAAAACAAAAGACGATCGATAAATAAATCTAGAAAATTTGTAAAATTAAAAAAAAATAGTAGGTATGAATTTGACAGTTATGCAATTTTTGACTTAAATTAAAACAAAACACGATCGAGATATAAAGAAAATTTATATATTTATAATATATTATATATTTATAATATATTATATATTTATGATATAATATATTTATAATATATTATATATTTATGATATAATATATTTATAATATATTTATTAAAAAAAATAGAATAAATTTGACAAGCATGTAATTTTTAACGTAAAGAAAATTAATAAAATTTATTAAAATTTTTTTTTAACACCGTTGGAACTGAAAGGAGGAGGGGGTTGAGGAACCCCACGCGTCTTTTTTTGCTCTCCTCCTCTTCCCTCTAAGAATTTTTTTTTGTTTCTATTAAAGAAAATTAAACTCTTCTGAGTGGAAAAAAATTTATCATTTTTTATCGCCTAAACGTTTTTATCTAATGTTCAGGCAGTGTTGTCAGACATACGGGAAATTCCCGTTTTAGCGGGAAATCTCTTAAATTTAACGTGATTTCAAAAATGGGGCCATAACGTTAAATTTTATTATTTTATTTTATATTATTATTTATTGAAGTCTAAGAAACAAGTTTGAAAGGGGTGGGGGGCGATTTAAAAAAATGGGGCCGAAAGCGTTCAATCAAATGTTTAGGCAGTGTTGCCAGACGTACGGAAAATGCCGGTTTTAGAGGGAAATCTCTTAAATTTAACGTGATTAAATAAAAGTGGGGTTATAAACGTTAAATCAAATGTTTGGGCAGTGTTACCAGACATACGAGAAATTCCCGTTTCAGCGGGGAGTCTCTTAAATTTAACGTGATATACAAGGTTGTGATCAAATAAAAATTTATATTAATTTCTTGCCCCTTTCAGGAAATACTTTCTATCCTGCAGGGTGTCTATCTAAAAATGCAAAAAATTGCGGCGGGGTTTCATTTGAAAAAATAAAGTTAACACTCGCTCTGTATTATAAAAAATATTCCCTGGAAAAGGCAAGAAATAAAATAAAATTTGGTAAAAGTAAAATATCAAGTTTCTTTAATGACGACGTTACCTGTAACTTGATTAAACAATAAGTTAAAATTTTAGTTAAAATTAAAAATGAAAATCATATTTGTATGGAAAAATTCATTAAGTGTCTTACAAATTTATTTCAAATTAAAAAAAAATCAAATTTTAAAAATTCTTCAAAATATACAAAATTTTCAAAAAAGATTTTAAATTGCCAAGGTTACTTGGCCAGAGTAACTGTTTTGAGCATTTTGCGTATATGTCATAATTCAGGCAGGGGCGAATCTTCTAGATTCTAGAAACCTTCCCAGAAATTTTACAAAATCTCATCTCCAAAAGGTGCCCCCATTGTCGAGATTCTTAAAAATTTCCGAAAATATTTAAAAATTTCGTCTTCAAGAAGTCCTTAAAGATCTCATAAAATATAGGAGTATCTTCTGAATCTACTGAATTATTGTCCTAAATCGGTTTTCTTTCATTTTTGTTTGACTAATTATTTTAATAGATTTTTTAAAATTTTGTTAATCTGTTTTCTTTGTTTTGTCATCTTTCCCCCAAACATTTTTTTTTAAATTTGTTAATTTACTAAATCGTGCTGTAAAATCGATTGTCTTTTCTTTTTATTATTATCTTTTTTAATTTTATTATTTAGTTTTCTTTGTATTGTCCTCATTCTTTTAAAATTGTGTTTTTTAAAATTTATTATTAATCAACTGAATTGCGCTGTAAAATCGACCGTCTTTTGTTTGTTTTTTTTTCTCGCCTTCATGTATTTTTTTTTTATTGCTAACTACCTTTTAGTATCTACCTAATTGACCCTGTATAAGTTGCGATCACTGGGGACAACTCGTCGGTGTTGAAGAAAACCTACCTGGAATAATGCCAGCTCAGTGGAGACAGGGTTGGTTACAATTGGATTGTCGGTAGCTCGATACCTGGATGTAAAAAAAGGGGCGCCACCTGGCGAATATAAGTTCCAACTAGTACGGCGAAAAACGTGGCACCGCTAGGACTGTACACGTAGTTAAAAGCGCTCGAGATTCCCTCACATTTAATATCCGCAAAGCGTAAGTGTTTGTCAGACACTCTGTATACAACACAACTATCGGTCACCCTGTACATTGACAATAAATAAGAATACGAGAAATGGTGATGCATTGTTTATTAATACGCAACAAAATTGTGGCCCAATAAAATGAACGAAATCGCTCAGCATTCGATTACAAGGGCGGCCTTAACAATACGCCCGAAAATAAGTTCGATACGTTAAATAACTTAGTATTGTACAAAATAACGTACAATAAATTCTGTGAAAGGGGCAGTAAATGCAATTACAAGAACGAAACTTTATAAAAACTTGCAACTAAACGCAGGTTCTTAAGGAACCAAAGCCTTCGGCAGGCAAAAGCGGTATCACGAGGCACCGAACGTTCCCAATAATTAATTTAAAGACACGTATTAATAGAAAACAGAGGGTTAGTATAATACCACACTTGAATCCCAACAATTCTACGTTATGTCCGATCTGCAAGGGGCTGCAGCACATGACATTGGCTAGACCCAGATCGGCAGCTTTTTCCGGGCTTCCGGAGAGCGACGAACGGCGGGGTTACAGTAGAAGAGGCTCTCGAAATCGGCGGTATTCTCGCCAAATATCGTTCGGGGAAATCCAAACGGTTACGTCAAGGTCACGAAGAAGTGACGCAGATTTTTCAGACTTAACCTCCTCGAAGTTGCTTTTCTAAAATAAGGACCCGAAGCGATAAGAAACTGCGACCTGTGGCGGTACGTGTCGTTTTCAGAGACAAAATTCATGACCCGGACTTTGTCTGCTATAAAAGCACTGGATTAACCTTCCAGAAGTCGTTCACGAACGATAAGATCCCCAAATGCTTTTGGGTGGCCAATTCCAACCACAAAACAGAAAATTAGTTCTACCGCTCATAAGGTGCCTTGAATCAAGAAAATGGACTTCAAGAACCACGTCGAACTCGAGCAAGCCGGAAATCGAAGACACGCCTCTTCCGCTCCGAATTCCAGAAAAATCTTCAGTGTCCCCAACTGTCATAGAAAGCGACTAGAAACAACTTACAAACGAAATAAAACCAAGACCTTAGAGTTTGTAAGCAGATAGAGCGATCGTTGAAGCCAAAGTAGAAACAAGAGATTAGGAAATCGTTAACGCAAAAACGAAACGTAACAAAATGAATCTTTCAGGTTTTTTTTCAAATTTATTCCTGAATCTAGTAACAAATTAAGTTAAATTAATTAAATTAAATTAAATGAATTAAATTTTTTTGACAACTCTTAAATATAATAGATACACTTTCAGATTTGTAAATAAAAATAAATGTTATGGGGATATATCTTTTATTTGGTGTCAATGGGTTGGCAACACTGTAACATATTATAAGGAATCGAAAAAGAAAACCTTTTCAATTCACTGCACTAGTGTGCACTCAGAGTACATAATCTCTAGATAATCTCATTTTGCTTTAACCTAACCTAGACCGGTCAAATTCCTATATAGTCAAAGCGAACTGAACATACTAGAACTAGAGGGTGAAAGGCTTCATCATGACCAGTTCCATAAAACTACATAACCATTCCAATTAGATCCTTTACTCAGTACCTTCTCAACGGTATCAGGATTTTATTTGCTTTTGTCATTTAATGGTTAATGATTACAGCCCTTGCTTAAAACGTGCAGTACGTCATATAAATTGCTTAAAATGTTAATGATACTTATATTGTTGCTGCTTTTTAAACCAATATCGTCGGGTTACTGCCAAAACAAAATAACTCCATTTGTGGTACTTTGACAAGTCTTCCTTTGACGGTTTAAATTGCAGTTTAAAATGGAGTTGGATTATTTCGACCACTTGTTTCTCCTGCCTTAACCTTTTGTTTGGATTTATATGGTTTTAAAAATTTAGTGCATATGTTTTTTGAGCATTTTTTTAATCTAATGAAGCACTTAACTCCGAACTGACACGAAGTGGAGTTAGCTTGTTTTTGCAGTAACCCGATGATATATTCTTTTATATTTATTTTTTTTTATTTCCAGTAACAGTAAAATTATTTATTTTATAAGCAAATGGAGAAGTTTTCGCTAAAATGCCAGATTTCCAAAAAAATTTTCAAAATTTCATTTCCAAGAGGATGCCCTATCCTCAAGAATTTCATAAAATAGAGAAATCTTAAAAATGCCCGATTTCCAAAATTTTTTCAAAATTTCAGTATGTGATACCTGGTTTTCAAAATTTTCACAAAAAATAGAAATCTTCACAAAATACCTGATTTTCGAAAATTTTTTAAAATTTCACCCTCCAAGAAAGTGCCTAGTCCTCAAAACGTTCGCAAAATAGACAAATCTTTTCGAATTTCCAATATTTTCAAAATTTCGTCTCCAAGAGGGTGCCCAACCGACACAAAATAGAGAGGTCTTCGCAAAAATGCCCAATTTCCAAAAGTTTTTCAAAATTCCTGAAAACTTTCACAAAATAGAGAAATCTTCTCAAAAGTGCCCGATTTCTGAAAATGTTTCCGAAAATTTCATCTCCAAGAGTACCTAATTCTCAAAACTCTCCCAAAATGGCCGGTTTCCGAAAATTTCTCAAAATTTTATCCTCTAGTCTTCAAAAAGTCTCACGAAATAGAAAAGTCTTCCCAAAAGAGCCCGATTTCTGAAAATTTTTCAAAATTTCGTCTTCAAGCGAGTGCCTACACCTCAAAACTCTAACAAAAAGGAGAGGTCTTTCCAAGAAGGCCCGATTTTCGGAGATTTCGTCTCCAAGAGGATGTCCAGTCCTCAAAACTCTCGCAAAATAGAGAAGTCTATCCAAGAATGCCCAATTTCAGAAAATCTTTCAGAATTTCACCCTGAAGACGGTACCTAATACTCAAGAGTTTCACAAAAAATAGAAATCTTCGCAAAAAGCCCGATTTTCGAAAACAAATTTTCGCAAAATAGATAAAACCTCCCAAAATCGCCCGGTTTCCAAAATTTCGGTTCCAAAAGGGTATCCAGTCCTCAAAACTTTTTCCACAAAAAAGAGAAATCCCGATCTTCGAAAATTTTGAATTATTTTTTGAATTAAAAATGAAGAAAAAAAATTGATACGAGATAGGGGCAAAATCGAACTTTTTAAAGACATAGATGTATATACAGGTGTTACTAAATCTGAGACATTTACAGCAATTGCAAATAGCGCACTCGATCAAATAAATTTATATGTAATTGAATTAGACCGTGTGTGTTGGAACATAATTGATTAAATTTGATTCATTGTTAAATTTCTAAAATTTTATAATATGTATTTAATCTGACTAATACTAATGTCAATAACTTTTTAACTCTGTTAGATTCCTATGGTTTTGTTCAAATCATTGATGAACCGACTAGAGTTACTAATTACAGTAGTACCTTGCTGGATATCATATGCGTTAGCAACCCTGATTTTGTTGTCAATAAGGGTGTGATTGACATGCATTTCACTGATCATAGGCTGGTTTTTTGTGCTTTAAATTGTAATACTCCAGCTCCGAGTTCACGTACATTTACTTGTAGAGACTTTAGGAATTTTAATCAACAGAGATTCTATGACGGTCTACGTTCGATCCCTTGGGACAACATTTTTCATATTGTAGACCTTAATGATAAAGTTCAGTTTTTAAGTAACAATCTTCTAGCACTCTTTGATATTTACGTCCTTTAAAGACTATAAGGGTGACTAAGGCACCTGCTCCTTGGCTCACGGATGTAGTGCGTAAAATGATTAAACTACGTAATAATGCTTTGAATAAATTTAAGCATTCTAAAAGGGATACGGATTGGAATTACTATAAGCTTTTACGAAATACTGTCACCACCTCTATACGTCAAGAGAAAAAAGCGTACTTAGAATATATATGCAGACAAAAAAATTTAAAACGAACTTGGCATACTTTGAGAACAATGGGAGTCACTAAAACGCAGTATCAAGAATATCTGCCTGACGCTTTCAGTGATCCTGATAACATAAACAATTTCTTTCTTGATACAGTAAATCAAATGAGTAATCCCGGTGATGTAAATACTTTATCTTACTACCTAAATAATCGTCTTGATAATGATCATACCCTATTTAAATTTAATGTGGTATCTGAAAGTTCTGTTGAAAAGATTATTTATACCATTAAATCGAAAGCTTGTGGATATGACAGTATTTCTATAGGAATGATAAAATTAAGCCTTCCTTTTTTGACCAAATATATTGCCCATATTATAAATTATTGTTTTACTCATGGTGAATTCCCTGAAGCTTGGAAGCAATCCTTAGTTATACCCACTGCTAAAGTTAAACATGTTACTTCTTTTAATGATTTAAGACCAATTTCTTTATTACCAGTCTTATCAAAAATTCTTGAAAAGCTTTCTGTTAGCCAGATTAAGTCTTATTTAGACACATATAATATCTTATCTCCTGTACAGTCGGGTTTTAGGACGGGCTATAGCACGAGTACAGCCTTACTTAAAATTAGTGATGATATCTTAAAGGCTTCAGATAAAGGTGATTTGACTGTCCTTGTGTTGATCGACTGTTCTAAGGCTTTTGATACCATCAATCATAGACTGATGTGTGCAAAATTTCATTTTCTCGGTTTTAGTGATCTTGCTGTGCGTTTCATAAATTCGTACTTAAACAATAGGACACGGGCTGTTTTCATTAATAATTCAAAATCTTCCTTCCGACCTGTCACAACAGGAGCTCCTCAAGGGTCGATATTTGGACCACTTTTGTATTCTCTGTATACCTGTGACTTTCATTCACAAATAAAATCTTGTTCTTTTCATTGCTATGCAGATGACACCCAATTATATTTTAGCTTCAAGTTGGCAGATTTAAATACTGCTTCTATTTTAGTTAAGGAAGATATTCAGCGTTTAATAAATATTTCTAATAATCATTCACTTCATATAAACCCTATAAAGTCTTCAGCTATTATATTTGGCAATGTTAAGATCGTCAGAGGGCCATAGACAATATGAACATAAATATCAATAATAGTCTAATTCCGTTTTCTAAAACGGTTAAATGTTTAGGTGTTCAGGTGTTTAGGTGTTAATCTCAGATTTTCTTGCCATATTAGTAAATTAATACAAAAATCCTACTCTTCACTGAAACACCTATACATGAATAGGCAATTTCTTCCTACATCCTTGAGGATTCAACTATGCGATTCACTTATTTTATCCCTATTCAATGACTGTGATTCTGTCTATGGCCCTTGCGTAGATCTTACAACTAGTCAGAGGATATAGAGAATGCAAAATTCTTGCCTTCGCCTTATCTATGGTCTGAGGAGAAGTGACCATGTGTCACATAAACTTCATGATGTTAACTGGCTTAATATGGCTAATAGAAGACTTCTTCATAGCGCTAACCTAGTTCATAAGGTCTGCATCACTTCGTCTCCCCCGTATCTTAATTTACTTTTAACTCCAAGATCCATGTTTCATGATAGACATCTCCGTCGTACGAGTGGTTTACGTATTCCACTTCACAAAACCTCACTTTTTGAAAGGTCCTTTTCTTATGCTGCCGTTAAAATTTATAATTCAGTGCCTCGTGAGACTAGGTCACTGCCACTTGCTTCGTTCAAGAGAAAATATCGTGAATACCTCTTTTCCCTGCAACAATGACTAATTGTTCAGTTTTGGTTGTACCGAACTTAGTTATTTGCTTATAGGTATATGTATTCATGTAAATATTTATCTATGTTTAGCAATTTGTAGCTAATTAACTTGGTTGGGTGGTAGAGCAGCTTAGCTGAACCCCGCCAAGTAAATAAAGACGTTTATTATTATTATTATTATTATTTGACTTGAATCAAACGGAATTACAGAGTGACAAGGAACGATGAACGGAAGAATTCCACGACGCTTTGTATTCAGACTAAAATGCACATTCGCAAAGGACAAATCTACCTTCGAAATTCAGTGTTGCCAATTCCATAACAAAAAAATCAAAGCGTGCTCGAGTTGTCAACTGAATTGATCTCATGGCATTTCAAAGAGAAAGCAAAATTTATTTTGAGTGAAAAATTATTTTATAAATTTTTATGCACAATAAAGATAATGGCCCGTATTCTCACCCTATGATTGCCCATGGCAACGCTCGTCCGTCACTCTCTTACACATTAAATTGAGATACAAAACCTGTCGAAATTTTAAAAATATTGATTTAAATAATTTTTATCGAGATTTACACTCGTCAAATTTAGATAGACTGTATTATATTAAAGATGTAGACGAAAAAGTTTCATTTTTCACAAATACTATCATTAACTTATTCGATCTGCATGCTCCATATGTAACTATTAAGCTTACCCGAAATCCAGCACCCTGGCTCTCTGATAATACAAAATTATTAATGAAATTGAGAGATGACGCGAAACGTAAGTTTAGTCGAACTAAGTCAGAGGTGCATTGGAATGATTACAAATTATTAAGAAATCTAACTACGCAAACCGTTAAAATTGAAAAAAAGGCATATTTAGAATTCAAATTTAAAAGTTCGAATAAAAAACTTATGTGGATTGAGTTAAAATCTTTAAATGTAATGACTGAAAAAAGACTACTATACCTGATACCTTATTGGATCCCGAGAAACTTAATAATTTTTTCATTAATTCTGTACCAAATGTTCAAAATAACTTAGAAATTCTAGATTTTTATAACACTCATAAAATCAGAGACAACGTTTGCTTATTTAGTTTTAGCACAGTGGATATGAATGTGATAATTAAGAGCCTCAATGAGATAAAAAGTAATGCCTGTGGCTGCGATGATATTAGCTTACTTATGCTTAAAATCTGTTGTCCTTATGTCATTCCTCATTTGACTAATATTATTAATTCATGTTTACTTGAAAGTAAATTTCCTAAGTCATGGAAAAGAGCAATTGTTATACCGGTTCCTAAAAGAAATACTCCAAAGGAAATTGCCGACTTGCGACCGATAAGTTTGTTATCTATTTTGTCAAAAATATTAGAAAAAATTATGACTGCTCAAATCAAGCATCATTTAAAATGTTTTAGTATCCTACCAGAATGTCAATCTGGATTTAGGCAAGGGTACAGTTGCACAACTGCTCTTTTAAACATAACAGATGACTTACTACTTTCTTGTGACCAAAGTAAGCTAACTGCGCTTGTTTTACTGGACTACAGTAAGGCATTCGATACTATAAATCACACAATTCTGCTTGCAATTCTCCGTTATAGTGGTTTTGTAGAGGATGCTATCCTATTACTAAAGAAATATCTTTCTGAAAGGTCACAGTATGTAAGGTGTAATGATTCTAATTCTACAGATTTAAGCATAACTCGTGGTGTGCCTCAAGGCTCTATACTCGGGCCGTTGTTGTTTTCTCTTTATACATCAACTTTTCATAGCTATATTAAATACTGTAAAATGCATATGTATGCAGATGACATACAGTTATATCATACATTTAACTTCTCTGAAACGCCTAAAGCAGTTGATGATATTAAAACTGATTTGCAACAGATAAATGAACTTTCTATTAAACATTCTCTAATTATAAATCCTTCCAAATCTGTAATACTATTACTTGGTAATAAATTAGCTTGTGACGTTATAAAAAATGTAATCGATTTAAAAATAAATGATATCAAAATACCAATCAAGAGTGAAGCTAGAAATTTAGGATTAGTTTATGATAATAGTTTCAGATTTAATACGCAGATTAACAACTGCATAAAAAATGCCTTTTTAAAGTTAAAATTAATATATCCTCATAGGCACATTCTCTCTGTACGAGTAAAAACATTGCTTTGTGACTCATCGCAATTTTCATACTGTGCTTCGGTATATGGTCCGTGCTTAACTCAGGAAACGTCTAGGCGTATCCAGAGAGTGCAGAATTCGTGTATGAGGTTGATATTTGGTATTCGCAAATATGACCACATCTCTCATAAACTTGCTTGTATCAATTGGTTAAATATGGAGCAGAGGCGATATGTGCAAACAATGACATTATTTCATAAAATAATAATTGAAAAGCATCCACCGTACTTATATAATAAAATAAAATTTAGAACAGATGTACATACATTAAATATTAGGCATAAAAACACCATTACGCCACCCATGCATAAAACTTCTCAATATGAAAGGTCATTTAGTTATTGTGTAGCTAAATATTATAATCAATTATCGCAAGACTTGAAAAATCTCGAATCCTCGATTAGATTTAGAAGCGCCTTAAAAAGACATTTTTTTCTTTTATTATCTTAATTTATATACCTTTGTCTAATGCACAATTTTGATTTGATAAATTCTCTTACTTATACTTTATATTCCATCACAGAATTAAAATTAAATCTCTTTTTATTATTTTCTTTTTAAATTCACCCCCTAGTTGTAAGTTAGTAATAGGAATTTCTTTATTTTATATAATTCTCCATCAGTTAAGGTTAAGTGGAAGATCAAGAGTGGCCGCCACAATTGAACTTAACCTTATGATTCGTTTTTTGGGTATACTAATTGTTTTTTTATTTAAATTTAATTAATTTAAATTTAATTATTATTTATGTTATTTTATTTTTGTTATCAGCCAATTTAATGAATAAAACTATTATTATTATTATTATTATATATCTATGTCGTTTCTTACAACGCTAGTGAGTGACTCGAGTCTAGCAGCACCGTGTATGTAACTCGTGTCTAAATAAAAACCTGGTCAAGTAGGCTACATTTAGTAATTCTGCTATGTAAATACAATGAATAAATTCTCGATCACAACCCACTTGACCAGGTTTTTATTTAGACACTTGTTATTTAATGGCCTGTGGCGACTGTATTTTTATCAAGCAGCCGGAGCATTTAATAAAAACAAGTTTAGTTATTTTTGGCAACTCAAAATTTCAAATTTTACTGCAAATCGTTAATCAAAATTCATTTGAATGTATATTCCACGAACTAAAATTTGCCACTTTCGATAGCGAGACGTTGTTAACTGGTCCGGCTGCTTGATAAAAATACAGTCGCCACAGGCCGAAATTTTTTTTAACTTTAGTGTTTTTCGAGCAACTATTAGAGAATATTGCTGTTGCAGTGAATTGGCCGAAAAACCCGAACTACTCGAATCCCTCGGAGTACGGCCTCGACGGCTCAAGAAACCTCTACCTGACCAACGACCGGGGCATAAAACTGGGCGTCTGGCAGATCCTGCCCGAAAGTTGGGCCAACAAGACCGCAAGCGACGACAAATCATTCGACAGTGCCTTAAACGACGGCCAGGACGTCGTCCTTTACAACCACGGCAATTCCGGAAACAGGGCCGCACCTCACAGGGTCGAGCTTTACAAAGTCCTGCGGAAGCATTTCCACGTTATTGCATTTGACTATCGAAGTAAGTGAAAGGGAAAACTTTATAAAAGGGAAACGAACAAGTTCCATTCTTTAGGTTACGGCGACTCGTCGAATGTTGAACCCTCCGAGCTAGGACTGGTCGAAGACAGCATTTTCGTGTATAAGTGGATAGCCAACAGGACCTCGTCCAAGATTTTCGTTTGGGGCCATTCCTTGGGCACCGGAGTGTCCACCCACGCCCTCTCTGTCCTAGCGAAAGACAACTTACGACCGGTAGGTCTCGTCCTAGAGAGCCCGTTCAACAACATGATGGAAGAGATCAGTGAGCATCCTCTTTCGGCGGTAAGTGGTTCCCCTGCTAGTTAGTACATTCTACTTGGGGCGGTTTCTCAATCCTTCAGATCATTGCCGCGCCGCGCCGTAAGAACATTTGTCTTCTTCATAAATGGGAGCAAGCCGAAAGCCAAAGTTGAGTTGTAATTATTGAAAACCGGGGGCCTCATGCTGGATTTTTCATGACAAGCGGGGGTCTTATGCCGGATATTCATCACCACTTAACTTTAACCTTCGGTTTATTCTTATAGAGGCTTCTTATAGAATTGTTACTATAGTTTTTTTTATGAATGAACCGGGCCTTAATGCTATAAAAAACGAATTTTTTGAGCTGCATAATAGTCTTTTAGATCTTCAGACCTCTGCCTTGGTTTCACTACACGATCGTCCAGCCGATGAGAGACAACAATTTGAGATTCGCCAACGACGAACACCTACTCACGATCGACTGTCCGGTTTTGATCCTGCACGCGGAGGACGACCGGATCGTTCCGCACAAGCTCGGCTATAAAGTTAGTGGTGCTTTCCCTCGCGTAATTTTTTTTTTGTATGGGTTTTGCGTTCGTTTCAGTTGTATCAGGCTGCGATGGGCACACGGAGCTCCCACCAGGGCAGTCGTAAGTTCGTCAGTTTCCCGGGCAAGTTGAATTACGGACATAAATACATATGCAGGGCCCCGGAGCTGTTCGACTTGATCATGTACGGGGAGTTTGCTGACGTGAATGTGACTTTAAATTCTGTTTGTTCGTAGGGAATTTCGGGAGAGTTCCGTCAAGGAGGCCAAAGATCTTCAGCTGTCGTGATGACGCACGCTTTTAATTTAATTTTAGTAATTTATTGTCATCTCATTTATTTTCGTCCTTTTTATTTACACCATTCGCAATAAAAAAATTCATCGAGAATAAACAAGTGTTTTATTACTCTCTTGTTTCTTTTCATAGATTATAAAACCTCAAATCTGAGAATATTTCGTAAGACTAGCGTTTGGTAAACTATATAAAGTAAAATAAGTTAAACTAATCTCAGAAATGGGGGGGGGGGGGTTAACAGGCCCGCTGCTAGTGAGGCGTATTAAGTTGTCTACCCTATAGGATTGACAGATTGCCTCTCGCCGCGTGAGGGCGCCAAGTAGCCGTTCTCACCAGAGAGTGTGCACTGTTATGGATACCTGTCAATCGGTTATTGTAGTGTTGACCATAGAACAAAGATAAAATAGAAATGCCTCTTCCTTGTTGAAGTTTGTTTATGTTAACAATGCCCTCTAGCGAAAGTTTTCAAATATGCGGGAAATTTAAATAGACTTCATATACCTACATGACCTAATATTTTATGGAAACACCTTCCCACACATATAAATATTTATTTACCTAAATAAATACATTTTAGATAAATAAATACTTATTAGTATGAAAGGTGTTTGTACACTATTGAAAATCAATAATTACAGCAATTCTTTTAAATCTTTTAACGGACTGTAAAAATTCGCACAATCGCTCAACGTTTGATAGTTTTCAAAGCTTCAAAGTTTGATAAGAATTCAAGAAGGAAAATAATATAATATGAAAAAGAAAACATATTTTTATCGAGAAAATTGTATAATTACTTATGTTTCACAGAACATATTGTTATTATTATAAATAATTACAATTCTAACAATAAACCACTTATAAAAAGTACAAAACATAATGAAAGTAATAAATAAAATATAAATATAAAAAAGAGATAGAAACATATAGTAAATATTACATTACATTTAAAGTAATCAATAGCAACCATTATTTCATATTAAACATATGAATTATGAATTATATAGTTTTTCCATTTCTGTTACCATAATGTCCTCATGATTTTATGCATGTATAATAGAATTTAATAACAATTAAACTGAATTTTAAACACTTATTTTCTATATGTGCTTCGCTTTTTACAAATTGCAGAAGCTTCCTTATATAATTTGCAAGAGTTTGAATTTATTCTAGAGTCCTTACCTAATATAATATTGTTTATGCCGTTACAGAATGTGAAAATACATAAATCTATTACAAAACTTATAACATAATTAATAATTTCATCTTTATGTACACAGAAAAACGTAAATTCAACATATTTTTTCACATAATTTTCGATTTCATTTTCGATAAGTTATAAACTTTAGTAATACTTTTGATAAATACATCATTACAGTACATTAAAGACCTTTCATTGCCATACTCTTTTTGTCGAATCAGCTCATGGAAACTGTCATCTGTTAAATTATTGTCTACAATATGAAGTCTGCACATTTCACATTTGAATTTACACAAAACTTTTTTGCAATAAATCCTGATATATATCCCATTGCAATTTTGTTTAACTTACGTTCTAAATTGATGTCCTTATTGTGCAAAATATTTCTATCAATAGAACTAATTTCAAAGGAACTGCTAACAGTTTGTTTCACAAAAGGTTTGCGTAATAATTCTGTTAGTTACATTAGGGCAGAATCATCAGTTTCTTCACAGTTTGAAGAGACTGAGTGCGTACTAGTTACATTTCTAATCAAAAGGCTCTTATAACTGTCCTTAAATTGAATACATGTTGGATTGGTATTTCTTATTCTGAAAAAAATAAGTAAGTTAAAAATAAAAGATGCCGCTTGGGATAAAATACCTGTGTTGCCTAATTTGACCAAAAAAAATTTTCTAAAGGATCCTGATTGAAGGATCTAGGCAAGAAATTTTTTAAATTTTTCTTATAAGTCCAAAAATCCCTCCAATGTGGATATCCAATTTTTCAGTGATGGTGGTCGACATACAACTGTGGTTCCTTCTTTTTGGAAGTACATATGTTTCAGCTCTGATATGGTTTTCTTCCAAAAATCGTCATGAGTTGAGGACGCCGATACTGCTCTTTTTAATGGTTTTAAAGGAGAACCTCTGTAAGTTCCACCATTAACACTGTCAAATAAGACGTCAAAAATTTTTAATATTTTTGCTGTTTCTTGTGCTCTGTTTGGCATTATAATGCTCCCTGTTGTATCTCGTTAATCTGAAAATCAGTATTAACATTACAACACTAAATTATACTATGTATTTCAATTAAATAATACACTGCATATTCATAATAATTAGACAACAGTTTCACTTTGTACAAGATAAAAATAGAAAAAGCAAAACACAGCAGAAACTGAGTACAGATTTAATAAGCAACACTAATTTTAAAAACAAGCAAAAAACTTACTGTTCCTAGCCATGATAGAAATAGCTGCAGCCATTGAATGGCTTAATACTTGGGTAGCACAAGAAACTTTCATTTTCTTGATTTTTAATTTATTAACATGAAAGTCACTTATTTTTGGAAGCACTCGGATATCTCCACTGGCTGTGTCAAGATAATATGCAGTTTCAATATCTTTCCATGTTGCACGTATTTTTTCCCATCATGTTCCCAGATTAAATCCTTTTCCAATAAATTGTTTCTTATTCCTTTTATTAGATGTGGGACATCATAAAGAGGAATAACCAATGTCATCAATGATCAAGCGTCTTTTCGGTTCTTTATTGTTTTTTAAGAAATAACCTCGAGCATCCTGGACCATATTTTCAATGGCTGATACATTGGTTGCGCCCTGGTCACAAACAGTAGCTACTACCACTGTTGGCAAGTACAGCTCTTTTTACTTTTGGTACTTTGGCCACTCATGGCCTCTTCTAGCCTCATGGGCTCGCTTTTTTAGCCTCATCGGTGGCCTCAATCCTGTATTTCACAGGCGTATCTGTTAGGAACAGGTTCAGTTGTTTCAGCAACTATTGTTGCTATTGTGGACGATTATTTCTCTTCAACATAATGTAGTATAGCTTATACAAGAAATAAACACTCCTTCAATTAAAACTTAATTTTAAAATATTTGTGTTGATGTTGCCAGAGGATATGGTTAACAAATTCTATAAACTGGAGTACACATTAGCGAATCCTAAGATAATTTATTTTTAATACTTAATTCTTTCATTCATTCAAGGTCAGTACCTTTAGAAGCAGATGTTGTAGGTGCAGAGAAAATTTTACATTCTGGAACAGTTGGCGATATATCTTGTGGTACATCATCTATTCATATTATTATTTCATTATTAACCTGCTCTGAAGGCAGAAAAACTAAAAATGACATAAATTTAATACTTACTTCTAGTTGCAGACTGTGCAGATGTATTGGGAACATCAGATTTTTAGCACGTCGATATATCACCCTCTACAACAAGAGTTGACGGAACAGATTCTATTGCAACATCTATTCATAAGAAAGAAATGATGCAAATAAATTTTTTATGTATCTTTTTGTTTACCTTTCACAGGTAATAATAATGATGGCACCGATGTTTTTTTTATATACATATTAGTTGTTCTATCTTCAATGGTAAAGTGTTGGTGACACACTCGATGTGATTTAAAAACAAGTTTCGGATTCAAATTTGCCAATTTTTGATTAGCACATGCGGAAATCCATTGTTGAAAACGGGATGCATCTTTCTCCGGATTCGGAAATTGATGTCTTGGTGCATCCCCTATCAGTTTACCGTTTATTCGATTTGTACGTTGTGTTTGGTATTAGTGTGTTGGTGTTTAGTTCTTTGTTTTAAATTTAAATTTCGCGACTTTTTGTACTGTGATCGAGGTGATCTTGTCATAATGCCGCCTGTCTTCTACTGTTGCATACCGGCTTGCAAAAGTACTGGTAAAACAGAAAAACTCCATCAACTCAAGGAGATGACTATGTGAAAAGTGAGCTTGCTGATCATGCACTTGTTTTCATGGTTAGAGGAATAGCCAGGAAAAGGGCTATGAAGGGGGCATGAAAAGTATTCCCTTGGCCAACAACATAGAAAAAATCATCTTTGCTGTACAGCAAATTGGTGTCCAAGTTGTTGCGACCGTTTCTGATCAAATGGCAACAAATGTAGCTGCTAACAGACATCTGATGAAGAAAACCAGAGAATATTGCCTGAAAGAAAACATTGATGTGGCAAAATATTTAGGGTATCTCATAAACAAGCAAGAAGTGATATGTTTATACGATGCTCCACATATTCTGAAAGGAATTAGGAATAACTTACTTAATCATAATATTCGATTTAAATGGCTGAAAGAAGAACAGCAAACAGCATCCTGGAAAGATATCGTGGCACTGTATGAGCTTGACGTTCAGCCAGATGACTTTAAGTTATGTTCTAAACTAACAGAGCAGCATGTGTACCCTCACAAAATGAAGGTAAAAATGGCTTCACAGGTGTTCTCACAACGCGTATCTGCTACAATGCGCTATATTGCCAGAACAGGTAATTTGACTAAAATGCATATTGAGGTTTAGTATTATTTTGTTTTCTAATTACAGAACCTAGTACACTCCCAGCAACAGCTTCTGGTATTGCAGACTTTTTACTGTTTGTAGATAAGCTGTTTGACAGCATGAATGGTTCTCATTTTGAGCCAGAAAATGGTTAACAGCTTTACGTCACTTCTTGGAAAGTAAAATTGATGAAGATGATGGAGCGAATGTCCTTGTGCAAATTGAAGAAGTAGTAAAAGAAGATATTTTTGTCCCAAGAGGAAGGTCTACATCACTAATCGTCGACCTTAATTCATATTTAGCAGGCTTTTTGGCCAAAAAATTATTCAAAAATATTAATTGCCCTACATGTAGGGGTAATTTGGTAGGTGAAGATCGAAATTCTTTAACTGAAGCTCGGGCATACAATCCTCGAGCGTTGGTTAATGCTAATCCAAAATTTAGGGATTTATTTGGTAAATCCTGTGAGACTATGCATTTTTTTTACCAAAATTATCTTCAACGACTAATGTCGCTGCAAAATTGAAATTAAAATTAAGGAAATTTGTTTTACATGAAGTTAATTGGATGTGCAATGAACATAATTTAAAAGAAACATTTTTAAATATTTTTGTTGAATTTTATATCTACGTCTGGATAGGTAATGTTAATAAGATATTGAAAGGCCAGGATCAAAGAAATATTTATAAATGATTGTGTTAAGCAAATGGCTGTCAAAAAATATAATCAAAACAAAGTAAAACATAAAAAAATTACAAGTTTAAAACAATTAATTTAATTTATTTTCATTCTATGTACTTTTATTTTCTTAATTGTGTACTTAAAACTGTCATCGCTTACATAAAAATTAGCAAATATGGTGATGAGAGTAAAACTTGAAGTTAAAAAATCGTCGATTTCAAAGACTTGAACTGACCTGTTTACTGTGCACTTACATTTTAATTGATGTGTGAAATACACACTCGCTGTCTTTGTTAGATTAGGAACAATGTGTTTGAAATGCACGCATGCGTTGATTAATAAGTTTGAATGTTTTTTTTTAATTCATATATCCATATTTACAGTATATCACAAAGCTCTTTTTAGTTTTGTAATTTTGTTTTCAGAATTAAGTTTTCATATGGATTAGAACAAACTGGAAGTCACTGGCAAGTCATTACAACTTAGGGACCAAACTTTTTAAATTCAGTTGTTATTTACTAAGTTATTAATATACTTTTACTGGGTAGGATAACAAGTTGAGTTTTCGAAATCATAATTATAACTTGAATTATAATATAAAAATACATAAAAATAACAGTAACTGTAAATTACAACTGTAACTGTAATTGTAACTAAATGAATAAAGTTATTATTATATTAAAACATCTTTAATTGTGAATATTGAAAATTTATGACAATGTATTTGCATTCTATTTGGATTAAATAAGTTTATATTTATAATGTAGGTACCTTGCTTGAAACCATGGCTTATTTTATCCCTGTGATTCTTATTTCATTTAATTTAATTCAACCTAAGATATTATGAAAATCTTAGAATCACACATATGTAAAAATAAGGAATCTCAATTATTATTTCCTCTCCTAACTATTTTGTCGTAAAATTGTTAGGAGAGGAAATAATCGAGATTACTTATTTTTACATGTGAAATCCTATTTCTCGGAAAACAATTCTACATCGTATAGGCAACATCCAATACATTTACATTTTAAATATTCCGCCAAATTTCTGTACTTGCAATACTAGCGCCCTTAACAGCTGGAGTCACAATTAAAAAAACAGTTAGGTCGATAAAGCAGGAGACGGATATCTATATATAATCATTGTTTATGTATTAATAGTTAGTCAACCTAGTCTTCAGATTGTGCTGCCATCTAATAACTGTTGATTAAAA